>OZ020537.1:16023928-16243075 GCA_963971435.1 Lasius platythorax
GTGTAAGGGCCAGCACCAACTTCGTTATGTGCTTGTACTCTGAAATAGTACATTGTATCAAATTTTAAATCGTACATCTTGTATTGCAATAACATATTTGGGATAATATTGATGCTGCTTTGAATCGTTTGATTCAGGTTCTTGATAAACCAATAATGGACCCTGTATTTTTGTATCACTCCATTTGTAAATTCAGGTTCGTTCCATCTGTCAAGAAAAGAGAAGATATCTTAGTCTTTTTATTTCTGACAAAGATAGAGAGCTTATATATGTATATATATGCCATTAAATTTAAAAGAATGAAGGAATACGAGCCAAGAATTTAAATTATTTACCTGAATGTCACAAAAATGTCTGTCTTGTTTAATCTATTACCGAATTCCACGAATGCCCTAGGAAATCTTGGCTCACTTGGAATGCCTTCTGGAGATGATGTGGTGCCTTCCTGGAGTGCTTTAAAAATCATACATAATTATATACAAGAATGGAGTATATACATAATTATATACAAGAATCGTGTATATACAGGGTGAGGCAATAAGGGCCATCGCACAAGCTTTTCCGTAACGCGTTACGTTACGTTAAGTACTGACCCTAAACTTAAATTTGTACGTAACTTTAAACTTTAGTTAACGCACAGAGAAAATCGTAACCGTAACGTAGCAAAAACGGTTACGATTTTCTTTGTGCGTTAACTAAAGTTTAAAATTACGTACAAATTTAAGTTTAGGGTCAGTACTTAACGTAACGTAACGCGTTACGGAAAAGCTTGTGCGGTGGCCCTAACTATTAGCACCTTAAATATCTTCGAATCTATAAGGTCTAGACGAAGATTTGTGTAACCAAAATTGCACGGTACAAAGGAGGCTATCATATAGCGATAATAATTTTTGTCCAGGTGGAGGCGCTTCGGAGATATCAAGGTCACCTTGAATTTTTTAAATGGAACCACCCTATTTTTTATATAAATCGATTCCTTGCAATATTATGCATAAAAAATTATGAGGGTAGGATGGCCAAAAAGTGAATAGTTTACGAGATATTTTATACTTTAATTTGACATAATCTTACATAAACTATCAAGTATCTCGTAAAATATTCGTTTTTCGACGATCTTATTTCAATACTTTTATGCACAAAATAATGAGAGGAATCAATTGGTGTAAAGGAAACACATAGTTGTTTTTAAGAAAAAGTATGTAATTTGCATCTAGCAGCTAAATATTTTTTCTTATAAACAACTATGCGTTTTCTTTACGCCAATTGAGTCCTTTCATTATTTTGTGCATAAAAGTATTGAAATAAGATAATCGAAAAATGATCATTTTACGAGATATTTCATAGTTTATGTAAGATTATATGTCAAATTAAAGTATAAAATATCTCGTAAACTATTCACTTTTTGGCCATCCTACCCTCATAATTTTTTATGCAGAATATTGCAGGGAATCGATTTATATAAAAAAAATAAGGTAGTTCCATTTAAAAAATTCAAGATAACCTTGATATCTCCGAGGCGCCTCCACCTGGACTAAAGTTATTATCGCCATATGATAGTCCCCTTTGTACCGTGCAATTTTGGTTACACAAATTTTCGTCTAGACCTTATAGATTCGAAGATATTTAAGGTGCTAATAGTTATTGCCTCATCCTGTATAATATGAGTCAATTTTTCTAGAAATTTCAAAATATCGTATATATTGATATATGTATATAATTATATATAAGAATTCTGATTTCAACAATTGAGAGAAGATAAAATGACAAATTTTTAAATTATTGATAAAATGTATATGATAAATAAGTTTAAATAATAGATACTTCTAAATAAAAAAAGAAATAAACAAATATACATAAATTACAAATTAAATTAGCGAGTATTGATTTTTAAAATAATCAAATAACATAAAATAGTGTATAATGTAGAAATTTTGACCACCAGTGATAAAATTAAAAAAATAATTGAACACCCTTCACTCGACCGTACTGGCAAAATTTAGTTTATTGTTAAGTGCACATCACAACGTTTCGACCTTAGTTTTAGGTCCTTATCAAGTGATCTATAAATCATAAGAAAAAGCACGAAGAACAATTAACATTACAAATAGTAGTAACGAATGATTGAGATACAATATTGAGAAACTAAATATATACTTGCGAAATATAATTGTACTTTATAGATGTCAAAAGATAGAAAATTCATTGTGTCAAATAGACAAACACGTCAGATACATTAGACGAACTGAGAGGAACTAAACAACCTTTATTATAAAGTCGTATATGTTATTTAAATTGTCTGTGTCCTTTTGTAAATTTAAAGTGTTGTTGTTTTTCTTTATGTAGAACATTTCGGCAATCTCTCTTTTTCTAACATGTTTTTCATTATGTAAAATCTTGGGATTAGCCCAGTCGAAATCATGGTTAAATTCAATTTTATGTTTACTAATGACCGAAAGATTGCTCGAATGCATTTTAATATTCTTAAAGTGTTCTTTAACGCGTGTCGTTAGATGTCTCTTCGTCTGTCCAATGTATGAGGAATCACAATCTTTACAGTTAATTTGGTAAACTATCTCGGTTCTGTTGTCAGTGGGCAATCTGTCCTTCCCAAGCTTAATTACATTATTTAGTTTGTTTGGTATGTTATGTACAACGTTAAACCCCAGAATATCTGACTTTTTAAGCTTGGGTGACAAATTCGGATTACCTATTGACCAATCTAACAATAAGGACAGGATTAACATCGTACTTGAGACGATCAAGAACTTAGAAATTAATCACTCAAAGATCCCGACTGAAATAATTGAAACAACTAGAATTTCAGTTGCGGACTCTCTCAAAAAATTCTTATGTGAAAATAAACACATGAGCTTTTTGGATAGTTACATTCTACAAGAATTCTCTCTTTGTAAAAAGTTTTTACGGGATAATGACGATATTTTTGTCACTAAAGCTGATAAGGGTCAGGTTACTGTAATAATGGATAGAAATGATTATCTGGAAAAAATGGAGAATTTGCTGAGTGATGAATCCACTTATAAAAAATTAAACAAGAATCCTATTAGACAACTAACTAACAAAACAAATTCGCTTATTAAATCTTGGCTCAATAACGACTTAATTAATGACTCCACATATAAACAGTTAAATACCACTAATGGCAATTTACCACGTTGTTATGGATTGCCGAAAGTCCATAAAAATGGTTTTCCTTTGCGCATCATTGTGTCGTCACTAGGCAGTCCTGTATACAATGTCGCTAAATATGTTCATAGTATCTTACATCATTCCATTCCAAAACCTAAATCTCATGTCAAAGATGGCTGGTCATTCACTTCCATTTTAAAAAACAAAATTATCAATGACGATGAAATTTTAATTTCACTCGATGTCACTGCATTATTTACCAATGTCCCTAAAGAATTAGTGTTGAGCGCTATTGAGAAACGGTGGAACGACATTTCCCCCAACACTGATTTTAGTCTGCCTCAATTTTTATATGCAGTTGAATTTATCTTGGATTCGACCAGTTTTTCATTTAATGGACAGTTCTATGAGCAAATTTTCGGCAGCCCAATGGGTTCTCCTCTTTCACCTATCTTGGCTGATATTGTGATGGACGACTTGGAGACTCATTGTTTATCTCAATTAAGTTTTAATGTTCGGACGTATTATAGATATGTTGACGATATTTTTGCCATCATTCCAATTACAAAAATTCATGAAATTACTGAGACATTTAATAACTATCACCAGCGTTTACGTTTCACTTATGAGGTTGAAGTAAATGGATGTATAAATTTTTTAAACACAACGATCATACGTTCCAATGGGAAACTGTTAACTAACTGGTATAGAAAAAACACTTGCTCTAATAGATATATCAACTTCTACTCTAATCACCCTTTTAAATACAAAATGAACACGATTTTTAATCTCGTTGACTCTGCTGTTTTATTATCTGATGATCAATTTCATGATAACAATATAAAAATAGTGAAACAAATATTGCATAATAATTGTTTCCCAGAACATATTATCGATCGTTTTGTTAATAAGAGACTCCATTGTTTAAAGAATCGGTCCGTCAATAACCTGAGCATAGACAATGATAAGAGCACCACTACCTCCTTCATCTCATTACCATACGTAGAAAGTTTAGGCAATATTGATAGAATTTTTGAAAACATGGGGTTTAACGTTGTACATAACATACCAAACAAACTAAATAATGTAATTAAGCTTGGGAAGGACAGATTGCCCACTGACAACAGAACCGAGATAGTTTACCAAATTAACTGTAAAGATTGTGATTCCTCATACATTGGACAGACGAAGAGACATCTAACGACACGCGTTAAAGAACACTTTAAGAATATTAAAATGCATTCGAGCAATCTTTCGGTCATTAGTAAACATAAAATTGAATTTAACCATGATTTCGACTGGGCTAATCCCAAGATTTTACATAATGAAAAACATGTTAGAAAAAGAGAGATTGCCGAAATGTTCTACATAAAGAAAAACAACAACACTTTAAATTTACAAAAGGACACAGACAATTTAAATAACATATACGACTTTATAATAAAGGTTGTTTAGTTCCTCTCAGTTTGTCTAATGTATCTGACGTGTTTGTCTATTTGACACAATGAATTTTCTATCTTTT
The DNA here is from genome assembly GCA_963971435.1 of Lasius platythorax. Taxonomy (NCBI): domain Eukaryota; kingdom Metazoa; phylum Arthropoda; class Insecta; order Hymenoptera; family Formicidae; genus Lasius; species Lasius platythorax. The sequence goes on from OZ020537.1 coordinate 16,028,598, forward strand.
GACATCTATAAAGTACAATTATATTTCGCAAGTATATATTTAGTTTCTCAATATTGTATCTCAATCATTCGTTACTACTATTTGTAATGTTAATTGTTCTTCGTGCTTTTTCTTATGATTTATAGATCACTTGATAAGGACCTAAAACTAAGGTCGAAACGTTGTGATGTGCACTTAACAATAAACTAAATTTTGCCAGTACGGTCGAGTGAAGGGTGTTCAATTATTTTTTTATAAAATAGTGTCTTTGTGTTTTTGAGACTTAGAGACATAATTACTTTTACTGAGCAAAAACGTATATTTTATAATAAAATGGAAATCTTTTAGCGATTTTGAACAAAAACAAATATCTTATAATGAATAGAAATGTTTGGAAGACTACAGAGCGTTTAGTACTTCTCGAAATTTTCTATTATTGATTAAGAATTTAGAAATATAAGCACATAAATATTGCGACTGCTTAGAAATGATGTACATAGCTAGCAAAAGAATGAGATTGATTTTATCTTATACTGTTTCGTGTACAGTGTCTGCATTCCTCACTCTTTTTTTCTCTTGTACCGAATATAACATTTATATTCTTTTTCTTGTTGAGAGATATTTCTGCAGGTTTTATTTTCATTTTTTTAAATTTGTAAAGCTATATTATTTTCATAATTTTTTGTGATTTGATTTTATTTTAATAACGTTTTATACATATATACATTTATTATACATTTTCCTGCAATTTATCAGTAGATGCTGGAATTGTAGACATGTCTGCAAATGAACTCTTACCGACTTCATTTTTCACAGTCACAATGTCAGAAAAATTCTGGAAATATTCGATGCTTGATGACATGTAGTCACGAACATTGATGGTCTTGATGGATGGGATAACCTGTTGATAAATATACATTGTATAAGTTGTAAGTCTACTATTCCATCGAATCGCCTGGTAAAATACATGTGCGATTAGATAAAAATTTATTTCATAGATGATATGGTGAATATAATTCGTTGAAGTAATAAAAGCAGAGTTGCAAATAGCGATATGCAATAAATATGCAATAGATGCCTATTCTTAATGTTTCAAAGCAACTTGAAGCTTTCTTAGAAATGAATCGCGTTAAGCTTGTAAATAATTCAGCTAAAATTGTCGATTGTTTTGCAACACTTACATCGATTCGTCTATTACTCACATTCGCGTTACTGTGTATTCAACATATTATGTATTTAAAAAGTTTTTTCAAAATGTTTTAAAAGAAATATTATATGTAATGTTTGCCATTATCCTTATTGAAAAAATAAGAAATTAATTTTTAAAATCAATAATTCGCTTATCATATATTTTATGTTTATATATAATGTTCTATTACTATTTGCTATTCTATTAATATATGCAGCAGATAAGACATAATTACAAAATTTTTGCGCAATATGTTTCACCTACTGACATTGAAAAATCAAAACGGATCAAGTAATTACCAGCTGTTCAAATAGGTGGCTGTTTTCGATATTTTTAGTTATATGACATGTATAGAAATAAATAAAATTATAAAATTTCTAGTTTCTTTAATATCTACTCAATATTCTAATTTATATTCTACATTTATAATTCGTAACTAGGAACATGTAGATGCATTACTGTGTAATGTATTAAATACTGTGTAAACAACATTTTTTCTAAAAATCTTTTCTTATTGTGTTTCTGATTAAAATATTTTCCTGCATATTAAATATTTTTCTTGTGTCAAAGAGAAAGTTGCAGAATGGACGCAAGAATGGATTAATAAAAGCTAATACGCGAATTTATACTATCTCTTTTAACAAATAAGTCATGGAAAATCTGGATCTTTTCGATTGTTGAAACAATTTTGTCTAATAATTAGGTCTTTATATTAATTAGTATATTTTTAGATTAATTAGTTAATTTCTTTAAGTAAGCGTTTTTATTTTAACTGGATTTCCTTTTTCACGAGTGCGTTTGTTATCACGGATAGTTTTAACATTTTTAAATTTTAACGAGATTTATTTAATTTCTTGGTATCATACTAAAAAAAATTTGTGCCCTGTGCACAGCTAATCTGTTTCAATGAAAAATTAATTCTTCCTTGAAACCCTGGCGGAAAAAATTCTACAACAAAATAAAAATAACTACGCAAAACAAAAAAAACCGTTATAATCTATGAAATTCTACACGAATTTAAGAAATGCTACAAAAATCTACGTAAAAATGCTAGAATTGGAACACTTTTGTAATTTTTTATAAATACTTGTAGTATTCTACAATTAAATAAATGTTTTAAATACTTAAAATTTCGTTATCACCAAAATTTTAAAATTTGTAGATTTTTGTAATATTTTGTATAAAATTGTAAATTTTCATGAAATACTATTTGCAACATTTTTTTTATTTTAGAATATTGTAGTTTGTTATACTATTGCGTAGATTTTTCTACCGAAAAATAAATATTCCTACGAAAAAATAAAAATTTCTACAAATTTTTATTTCTAGTAGAATTTTGTAGTTATTAATAGAAATTTTTTCCGCCAGGGAACTTATCATTTTCTTCGTAGTCATAGAAATTTACGAATTCCTATACTCAAAAATCTTGTTAAATATCTTTTTGTATTGTTATATTTTTGAACGAAAATAAATTTTGGAGTGCACGGCATAACCATTCGACTTGTATCCCGATGAAAATATGTACATATCGCTACCATAATGGCAGAAGGTCGTATGTAACATTTTTTTGCATTTTAGATATATACACCAATGTATTCGTCTAATTTCGTTCTATAATATGATAGAACGTCATATGGGTTATTTCAGAAGTAAGACGAGTATAACCGAATATTTTTATAAATATGTGCACATCTTCTAAATTTTGAACATGACAAAACAGTATTAATATCTAAAATGAAAAATATGTTACATACAACCTTCTGCCATTATGATAGCGATATGTTAACGTATACATATACATTGAATGATAAATAGCGTATCAATTCGCACATACAGCGAGTGATAGCTACTATGCATATTATTGGCCTTAAAACTAATTGATTGAGAGCAATTTATTACCGAAGTTCATTGTCCGATCTTCATTACCGATCTTCTACTTCGACATTTAGTAGCCGTCTTGATACGCATGCAACTTATTTTAACTCAAGAATTCTGATTTTCCATATCAATTTTGTTAAATAAAAAATAATTTATTGTAAGTTTATACAAAAATTAATAAATATTTGGAAAAATAAAGATGTTTTAGAAATTAGAGAAGAATCATGTAAATAAGCAAAAGTGTCACATACGTGTTTATCAATATAACAGAGAATAAATAGAATCAACGGAATCATTAATGTTGAAATTTATTATTCTTAAATACAACAATTATAACACAATATGTATTTATTACGTTTAATTTTTAATATATCGTCCCAATTCAGTTTAATTTTGCACTATACAATATCTATTTTTAAATGTGTGACGCAAAATTAACAATATATATTTTGTATGGCATCAAATCTCTTTCGATACGTATTGTATAGTTTTAATTACACAAGTAATTTATTATCTGCAATATATAACATTCAAATTTCTTCATGAAAAAAATCTTTTATGTGCTTGAAGTTTAGATCAGTTTAGATTATCAAAGTACATGAAAATACTTTTTCTAGAGACTCACCGGAGCTTCAAGATCCTTCAGATCCTCCGAGAACGCGATGGCTGTTAGCATTAACACTTTTAGTAAAATACATAATATTTTTAACGTTCTTAACATAATAATTTCCTTCTTTTGGAGATGTTTGTACTCGGTCGGCTTTCACTCGATTCTCGACTAATGACCAACTATGTTCCATACTCAATGATTCAGATACGCTAATCGAGTCTCGTTTTCATGTCTATCGACAGATTTTTTGTAATATGTCGAGTTCGTGTGTGTGTGTGTGTGTGTGTGTGTGTGTGTGTGTGTGTGTGTGTGTGTGTGTAAATTACGATTTTTTATCTTTGAATGTTATTTTAAAGACTCTCATGATTGATTACAATAATTTTTCATCATTAAATTATAAAACTGCTGATAAGTGAATAATTATTAGTGTATTTTCCTTGATTAAACTCAATGAAAAATAATGCGTATAGTACATTCGATTGTATCCAGGACAGTAAATGCATGCGTAATTAATCTTCTTTCATAGTTCTTTTTATAACGTTTAAGTAGAAAAGCGATCGAATGATAAAAAGCGGATGATATATTATTTATAATTATAAATTATAATTATAAATTATCAAGATAAACTTTATTTATTTCTTGCCGCGTATAAAAATTGCTAGATTTATCGATAATACAGATACTACAGATAATATACGTTTAATGTTTTTGAAGTAGTAAACTTATTTATTTTATTTTTATATGCTTGCAGTATCGATAAATTTATCTTGCCATGCTGCTATCTAAAGATTGAAACTACCTGACGTTGATCAAATACCTACAAGCAAATTCAACTTGCCAAGTTATTTATTGCATTAACTACATCGGGAAAATATTTGTCGCATTATTTTGTTTAAATATTTGATAATTTAGAGTTGCATATGCATCGAAAAGTTATTTAATGAATTATTGTCTCTTTTTAAAGAAATGTCTATGGTATGAGACTGTAATATAATTTTAAATATACCTTCTACACTTTTTTACATTTCTTTTATTTTCTTGCGTATTAATATTGTAAATATATGTACATATATTGCTTCCTCATAGAAGAAGCTTTGTTTTCGTGAAAATTTTTTTTTTTCAGTTTTCTATGCCAATGTGTTCAGAATGTTCTAAAACGTCGAAAAATCACATTTTTAAAAAATGTCCGTATGTATGTATGTATGTATGTATGTATGTATGTGTGTGTGTGCCAAAAGGGCGTGATTGCTCTAACTTCCGCAAATTTTGAGATATCGGGCTAAATTTTTTTACATGAATAGAGTATCATTAAAGGTTAATTGGTATTGAATTTAGCTAGAATCGGTTATGGGGTTTATTTTTTATAAAATTTCGAATTTTTCAAAAAAAGGGTGCTCTAATTTCCGCAAATTTTGAGATATCGGGCTAAATTCTTTTACATGAATAGAGTATCATTAAAGGATGGTTTGTATTGAATTTGGCTAGGATCGGTCGAGGGGTTTATTTTTTTATAGAATTTCGAATTTTTCTAAAAAAGGGTGTGGTAGCTCTAACTTCCGCAAATTTTGAGATATCGGGCTAAATTTTTTACATGAATAAAATATCATTAAAGGATGGTTCGTATTGAATTTGGCTAGGATCGGTGGAGGGATTTATTTTTTTATAGAATTTCGAATTTTTTTAAAAAAAGGGTGTGGTGGCTCTAACTCCCGCAAATTTTGAAATATCGGGCTAAATTTTTTACATGAATAAAGTATCATTAAAGGATGGTTCGTATTGAATTTGGCTAGGATCGGTGGAGGGGTTTATTTTTTATAAAATTTCGAATTTTTCCAAAAAAGGGTGTGGTGGCTCTAACTTCCGCAAATTTTGAGATATCGGGTTAAATTTTTATTTGCGCAAAACAAGGCTATTTTATTCTTCTTATATAAAAATATAAAAATAAAAATTGTGCAAATTAGAAATTTGCACATTGCTTCCTCACCCCATTTTGATTCGCTCATAAAGCTCCCTCTATGAGGAAGCCAATCTATTATATACTAATAATTTTAATTTAATTTAAAAACTAGCTTCCTCTGAGGAAGAACTTTGTGAGCGAATTAAAATGGTGAGGAAGCAATGTGCAAATTTCTAATTTGCATAATTTTTTTTATTTTAAATGCAAAGAAGTGTAAAAACAAAAACTAACAAAATCTAGAAAGAAAATTTAATTAACGCAGATTAGTTTAAAATTATGTAAAATATATGAATAGTGAATTCTTGATGTAAGCAAAATTGAAATATTGTGTAAATGCATTAATCGTACATATCCAATATATCATAGAGAGAACAAATTAAATAAATTCATTTATTATTCATAAAACTGTTTTCCTATTTCGCAATGTATATACAGAGTGAGGCAATAACTATTAGCACCTTAAATATCTTCGAATCTATAAGATCTAGACGAAGATTTGTGTAACCAAAATTGCACGGTACGAAGGGGGCTATCATATGGCGATAATAACTTTTGTCCAGGTGGAGGCGCTTCGGAGATATCAAGGTCACCTTGAATTTTTAAATGAATACCCTATTCTTCTATATAAATCAATTCCTTGCAATATTCTGCATAAAAAATTATAAGGGTAGGATGCCCAAAAAGTGAATAGTTTACGAGATATTTCATACTTAAATTTGACATAATCTTACATTGTTCCGAAATTAGTCTAACAAGAGGGGGCAACTGCAGTTTACCCCCTGCTTGTATATACATATGTACATATGTATCTATACTTGTCTAATGATAATAATTAATTTTATTAAGTACCGCAGTTACGCGAATCATAATCCGCGCGCTAAGCTGCGGTTTCGCGCTGCGCGTACCTCGCATTACTATCGATGCGCGCGTCGCGCGAATTGTCTTCACTCGCGCACATCGAGCCTCGAGATTAGTCGGTAGCCCGAATTTTGAACGGGAACGGGCTACCGGCTAATAAATAAAAACATCAACACTTTTGCCCTCCGACTTTCTAGAAGATCCGCAGTCCCCTTTGTTATCACTCCCAAGGTGATTTATGACTGCCGCGAATCTTCTAGAAGGTCGAGGTAATAAAAGTGCGTGCCCGAAACCGATCGCCGCACTCTTGTAGTCATCGCCGCGTTTATAGCACTGAACAAAGCAATCGAACCGTTTTTTCGCCGACTGAGCACGAAAACCGTTCGCGTTGAATTCACTCGCTTTTTCTCGCAATTTCGCGAATTAATTGTATTAAATCTTGTATATATTGTCCGCGTTAAATATACTGTTTTTTTGTGACAAACTGTTCGCGTTCCCTTTTTTTGTGCCGTACACTTTGTTTCTCACTCTTCGCGATTCCGACGTAATAGATAGCACATACATAAACTATGAAATATCTCGTAAAATATTCATTTTTCGATTATCTTATCACAATACTTTTATGCACAAAATAATGAGAGGAATCAATTGGTGTAAAGAAAACACAGTTGTTTTTAAGAAAAAGTATGTAATTTGCAACTAGCAGCTAAATATTTTTGAAAAATGAATATTTTACGAGATATTTCATAGTTTATGTAAGATTATGTCAAATTAAAGTATAAAATATCTCGTAAACTATTCACTTTTTGGCCATCCTACCTTCAGAATTTTTTATGCAGAATATTGCAAGGAATCGATTTATATAAAAAAAATAGGGTGGTTCCATTTAAAAAATTCAAGGTGATCTTGATATCTCCGAAGCGCCTCCATCTGGACAAAAATTATTATCGCCATATGATAGTCCCCTTTGTACCGTGCAATTTTGGTTACACAAATCTTCATCTAGACCTTATAGATTCAAAGATATTTAAGGTGCTAATAGTTATTGCCTCACCCTGTATATATGTATATAATTCGTTTACTTCTGCGCCTTTCGGGGCCTTAGAAAGGGTTATTACATGGTATAAATATAACATAATATACATATCATAATTACATAACGAGAGAGTTTTTTTCTATCTTAATTAGCTTTCGTGTCTTTTCCGTCTTTCTATGATTTTTCTCTTTCATTGTGATTCTTCTATCGTGTTTCTTAATATATTGATAGCCGACAACGTTGTAACCTCTCCATCTCTCATCTCTTCCCTCTACATTCCTCATTCAGATGGTCTAGCGTTTCTATTCCGTTTTTGCATATTTTACAGTTATTTTTTTCTTCTTTTCAGTATCTATTCCCTCTCTCTTCATTCCCACATCTGACTTTTGCTGTCATCGTTTGGTCTCTTTATAGACTGCTTTTAAGTATTCCGGTCTGTGTTTCCTCTTATTTTTCTGTATCTTTTATTATATCTTCCGTTCAATATTCATATTGTTCTTGCAGTTGCATCGCCTGGTCCGTAATAACTAAATTTTCTTCCCATTTAATTCCTGTTCTTCTTTAACTTTCTATATCTTGTATATTTTAAGCTTTTTCCTTGTAATATCTCTGTCTCATTAATTTCCAAGGTGATTTTCCCCCATCTCGCTTTGCTTCTATTTCTTTCCAACATTCTTCTATTTTATTTTTAGTCTTTTTTCGTTAATTATGCATATTAGGGACGACTTCACCGTTTTCAATGACCTTGACATATCTTGTCAAGATCACTGTCCTGAGTAAGTATCAAAAGGTTTTAGCCGTCGCTCATAGTTTATTAAAAAGTTATAAACAAAAAAAGTTGCTAAAACTCCTGTTTAGGGGAGACTCCTCAAATGACCTTGACCTTGACATATGTTGTCAAGGTCACTGTCCTGAATATTTTCCAAAAAGTTTTAAGCGTCGCTCGTTGTTTATGAAAAAGTTATTAATAAAAGAATTTCCATAAATTATATGTAATTTTCAGACACCATGTACGTTGTATAAAATGTATTCTTAGCAGATTCATTTATTTATGTGTAGAAAATCGAATGCGTGGGCTGCACCCCCACCCCAAAAAAACTAACCTAACTCAACCCATTTCCTAGAGGTGAAGCATTATCCAAGGTAAATAATTTTTCAATAATTTTACTATTTAATATTTAAGAAAATATATTGTGCATATACGTCAAAGAATTATGTTGGGAAATAATGGGAGGGGTGGAGCCCCTTCTATATAGCCGATGGGTAAATTATTACTTAAAATAAAGATTAATCCCTCGGACGGGTTGGGTTAGATTAGTTTTTTCGGGTGTTGGTGCAGAGGGTGGAGCGGAGCCCTTACCCCGCCCACACGTTTGAATTACTACCCAAACAGCACCAAGTCGACTGTTAGTCGACTATCAGTCGGCAGAAGAAGTCAAAAGTCGACTTCAAAGTCAGACTGAATGTCAACTTATAGTCGACTAACAGCCGACAAATGACTCGACTATAGTCGACTGTCAGTCAGCTAAAAAATCGACTTAAAAGTCGACTTTATGGCGATTATAAGTCAACCTTTAGTCATTATTATGGCAATTATATGTCAACCCAGTGAGAAATTATCAGTTGAAAAGACGTCGAATCAACGACTTTTCAACCGAGGAGATCGGTTGATATAGACGTCTAAAATTTGGTCGATTAGACGTTTTTGTGTCCTTCAAATTAGACCTTTATAAAACGTGAGAAATAGGATCGAAATAGACATCGACCTCTTTTTGTCTCTCATGTCGATCGCCTGTCGACTCGAACTGCGTAATGGACGTCAAGTCGATTTCTGTCGGGCCAGATAAATTTCTATTTTATATCTTAAGTAGAAAATAACAAAATATCTTCTTATTCACTTATTCGGACAGAAATTGTCCGAATAAGTGAAAACCGGACATTTATCTGTCCGATTTTTCAAAAATCAGTTCAATATCTGAATTCCCCTGTACAGGAATCGTATCAGAAATTAAACTGTTATAAATAATTACATATGTTATTAACCGCATTTTGCAGGCTTTATATCGCTCATGACAAGAACTCGAATACGGGTATAGAAAGTGAATAATGCGCCGCATAGCGGTAACCGAATAAACTACACTATTTTAATAAATTATATAAATGGCTAAAAGCTGCAGATTCTGCTCGCTTCCAGCTTTGTTTTGATGTAAAATTGACTGAAAGACAATAGAAATCTTATAGAAATATTCGCAATATTATTAATATTTCTGGCTGGGTAGAAACAAAATTTTCGATTAGTTGAAAAATGGTTTAAATAGACTAATACTAATTTCAACCATAAACGACATAGTCGTCTAATAGTCGTCCTTTCGACCTGTCATTTCTCACTGGGAACTTAGAGTTATTTATATTAACTATTAAATTTTTATTTTAATAGTGACATTTCTCAAATACTTGATTAATTTAATTTTATTATACTCTAATTGTATAATATTGTTACAGTAATACAATTAAAGAATAATGAAATTAAATTGATTGTCTTTGAAAATGTCCAAATTTAATTTTCTTGGCCAAAAAGATCATTTTTATGTTGTCTTTTTCGGTAAGACGAAAAGATATCTTTTAGTCGACTTTTCGCTTTGCCGAAAGACGACTTTAATTTTTTGAAAATAGTCGACCTTGAGTCGACTTACAGTCAATAGTTAAAGTCGACAATAAATCATCATAAAAATAGTTGACTAAACGTCGACTTAAAAAGTCGACTTCAAGTTGACTAAAAAATGTCGACTATCAGTCGGCAAACAGTCATTTGTGCTGTGTGGATACACATAATAAATGGATCTGCTAAGGTACATTTTTTAAAATACACATGGTCAGAAAAATTACGTTTCATTTAGTAAACTTTTTTGTTAATAACTTTTCAATAAACAACGAGCGACGCCTTTTGATACTTACTCAAAACAGTGACCTTGACAAGATATGTCAAGATTATTGAAATCGGTGAGGTCGCCCCTAATATGCATAATTACCCTTTTTTCTTTTGTTTTCTTTTCGCATCTTACTGCTCTTTTCCCTGTCTTAATTCTTACCTTCTCTGTTTTTGTCTCCTCTAATATTAAGTATGCTGACGTGTTGAAATCTAGGCCCAGAGTCCATCTTATGTACTTATCTTGCACCTATCCTATTCTTTTATCCTCACTCCATCCCAATACTTATGCGACATATAGCAATATACTTCTGAAAATCGGCATTTTTCTTTCGAAATTGTTTTTAAATCTCCTTTGCCCAATTCCCCATATCTGCTTCATTACAATCACTGCTTCTTTCAACGTTTCTCTTATGTATGTTTCTTTTCCTCCATTCTTCTGGAAGAGATATCCTAAATATTTGAATTCCTCTACTACTTCTACCTCTTTGCCTTCCCACTTCCATTCTTCTTTCTTCCTCTTTCCTCTATCTTTCGCGAATATGACAATTTTTTACTCTTTTCCACGTCTAACCTAAAAACAACTTTTTTCTCTCTTAGGTACTTTTTTAATCTTTTCATCATTTCCTTTAACTCTTTTGAATTTTTTGCTAGCAAGACGATATCATCTGCGTGCGCCAATATCCAAATCTTCTCTTTCTTTATTATTATTCCCCTTGCCTGTCCTCTCTTCATAAAATATTCTAGATCTGCGGTAAACAGCGTAAAGAAAGTCCGACTCAACTGACAACTTTGTCTTATTTTTTTCTTTGTTTAAAACTTTCTTGAGGTTTCTCTGTTTATCCCAACTACATTTCTTGTCTACTTATATATTTCGCTTATTCTTCTTCTAAAGATTCGCTTATCCCATTCTTATCCATAATTATATAAGTCCAGTTTTGTTTTTTGTTAACTTTATCAAAAGTGGCACTTAAATCCAAAATAATGAAAGGAATCAATTGTTGTAAAGGAAACACATAGTTGTTTTTAAGAAAAAGTATGTAATTTGCAACTAGCAGCTAAATATTTTTTCTTGAAAACAACTATCCGTTTTCTTTACACCAGTTGATTCCTCTCATTATTTTGTGCATAAAAGTATTAAGATAAGATCATCGAAAAATTAATATTTTCTGAGATATTTAAAAGTTTATGTAAGATTATATCAAATTAAAGTATAAAATATCTCGTAAACTATTCATTTTTTGGCCATCCTTATAACTTTTTATGCAGAATATTGCGAGGAATCGATTTATATAAAAAGAATAGGGTAATTCCTTTTTAAAAAACTAAGTTGACCTTTAAATGACCTAGAAACCTTCCATCAAATAAAAAACAATAAATGCCATAATATTTTTCCCTTGAAATCATATATAACTCTTGTCTGAACAATTTTTCTCAAAAATGCGGTGTTTCTGAAATAAAAATTTGTAACGGTTTATTTTGAACACCCGGTATATATAAGTAATATATAATAATTTCCATTCTCTGTATGTTTCAGATTCAAACAGATAAACTCTTTGTTAATTAAATACGTTTATTCATGCTTCAAGGACATGAGTGTGGGGAGAGGTGCACTTGGACACGGTACATTTGGACATCGCTGATTTGGACACGGTCAATTGGACACTGTTAATTGGACACCGTTCCTTTGGAAACCGCTCATTTGGACACCGTTCATTTGGACACCGTTCATTTGGACACGGTTCCTTTGGACACGGCTTATTTGGACACAAAAGAAATGCTCGCCGTTCATTTGGACACGAAAATGCACGCCCTGTGCAGTAGAACACGAAAATGCGCGACCTGTGCAGTTGGACACGAAAATGCGCAGCCTGTGCAGTTGGACACGAGAATGCGCGGCCTGTGCAGTTGGACACGAGAATGCGCGGCCTGTGCACTTGGACATGAGAATGCGCGACCTGTGCACTTGGACATGAGAAAGCGCGACCTGTGCTGTTGGACACGAAAATGTGCGGTCTGTGCAGTTGGACACGAGAATGCGCGGCCTGTGCAGTTGGACACGAAAATGCGCGGCCTGTGCAGTGGACGCGATAACGTGCACGCCGTACATTAGGACACGTTAAATTGGGCGAAACTTTCGAAAACGTCCGTGCTTCGATTTAGGTGAAACTTGGCAAATAGGTTTTTTTAAGATAAAAAAGATATACTAAAAGTATTTTTAGCGACTCAAAAGTTAAGCAATTTTTTAAACATTTTTTCACATTTTTTTTATGGTCTTGCATATCATTTTTAATTATAACAAAATGTTTTATCACATTATAATAGTTCCACATGGGTTTCCAACGTTCCACGGCGGAACATACTGCATCCACACATGTACTTTTCCATGATAAACACTCAGGAATGTTACCGAAAATTCGAGATCGGCTTACCGATCATGCGCCAATCATTCTACCAATATCCTTCCGCCCAAAAGCGAGCTCACTCGTGCCTGAGCCGTCGTAAAGCACACACGTCAATTTATGTTACGTATATAGAATAGAATAAATTCTTGTTTCAATCAAACTACATTCTGCTACCATTTATTTAAATTAAAACTTTATCACTCTCTATGAGCACAGTCTCATTTCGCAATGTATTTGCAATGTTGCAATCTTGCAATGAAATATTTCTGCAATGTTCCTGCAATTTTTCTATGCTGTATGGGTTATAACATTGTATAAGAATTATTAATAAATTGATTATCACACCGACAAACTGAAAAAGAAATTATTATTATTATTATTTATTTGTTTTGATAGTGCTGTTAATTATATATTATTATCTACAAAGGAGGAATTAATTTCTTCCATAGATAATGATCGTATACTCACACCACTAAATAGAGCATTATTCATTTCAAAAAAGTTGCAAGCCGTAATTGCTATTCGATGCTGTTGTGATTGAATCCAAAAATCATTGATCTCTTTTTTGACATGGTCTCGGTCCAAGTATTTACACAGGAGATTTTCCAAGACATCGTGGTTTTCATTGTTACTGCTACTCCTATTATAATTTTGCTCGCCGTCTTGGTTTTTCGATAGTACTTCTACATTCGGTTGATTTCTCGCGCCGTTTTTGTTATCAAGAGTCACATCGTTGCAATTTAACGCAATTGTAGATATAATTACTTCGGTGTTTTCAGATTCTTGACGCGCGAGTGTACAAATCCAGCACGTTAGGCCGAATTGCGTAGTATATAAAATCCAAAGAATATTATTTCTCAGCATGAATTCGTAATTTTCATCTACAACGTCTATGTAAATTCTATATAGCGTAGTTACGACCATGGTGATACAATTTACCGAGAAAAGGAGAAGATGAAAACGATAAATATTGTTTACCCTGATGACTACATCACAAATTTCTGCAAAACAGAGAGTTCTCAATTCAACAATGTAATATTAATATTAATATCGTAATATTTTTCAATAAATTGTACATATATTGAATTATATCTCTTGAGAGTCATACGTGAATAATAATATATAAACTATACGAGAGAGAATAATGCTATAAAAAATTCTAAAGTACTATTTATCTCCAAAGAGATTGTAAAAATTATTTAAATAAAATATGAGCATTTACCCTTGTGTAATTTTCTGATGTATCTGATTTTACTCGTAATCAGTGGCTCATTAAATTGCTAATCTAATTGCCTAATTAATTTGTTTATTGTTTGAAATCTGTAGTATAGCACGTCGACAATAACGTCAAAGATGAAGTTATTGACAAATGACTGACCTATCATATAATAAAGCAGCAAGTCGGATGCGATAGTATATTTAATATATGTATATATAATAATACACAACATGTATGATTAGAAATAAAGGACCGAATGTCGCGAGAATAACCAGCACTTCGGCAATTTTTATCGTTCGATCGTTCATAGGCGTTCTTTTGCTGATCTGCTGATCGAGTTTCCCCATTTTGCTCATTAATTTAGGCCACTTATCATATTGCTTAATGCCGTGGTAAACGTAATAATACACCGACACATAACACATGACTTTGTTCACGTATTTCATAATCTCGTATATGTCGTTTTTAGATTTAATATTATCAAAGATATCACTAGTAGAGAGTAGAGAGTAGAGAGTAGAGAGAGAGAGAGAGAGAGGGAGAGAGGGAGAGAGGGAGAGAGGGAGAGAGGGAGAGAGGGAGAGAGGGAGAGAGGGAGAGAGGGAGAGAGGGAGAGAGGGAGAGAGGGAGAGAGGGAGAGAGGGAGAGAGGGAGAGAGGGAGAGAGGGAGAGAGGGAGAGAGGGAGAGAGGGAGAGAGGGAGAGAGGGAGAGAGGGAGAGAGGGAGAGAGGGAGAGAGGGAGAGAGGGAGAGAGGGAGAGAGGGAGAGAGGGAGAGAGGGAGAGAGGGAGAGAGGGAGAGAGGGAGAGAGGGAGAGAGGGAGAGAGGGAGAGAGGGAGAGAGGGAGAGAGGGAGAGAGGGAGAGAGGGAGAGAGGGAGAGAGGGAGAGAGGGAGAGAGGGAGAGAGGGAGAGAGGGAGAGAGGGAGAGAGGGAGAGAGGGAGAGAGGGAGAGAGGGAGAGAGGGAGTAGTAAAAGCTAGAGAGTGTGAAGTAAAAGCTTCGCATCTTAAGCGACGATAATAGAACATATTACGAAGTGAATGATATGTAGAATTATCGTAATAGCTTTAGAATACTTTGCCTGACGTGTAATGACGCTTAGGAATCAAGAGACAAACATTGGATGTGTTCTATGGTGCTTCATGAAGGGCGAGTTGTCTTTCACGTGCAGAGGGATTTTATCTTTCATCTTTTGCCTCATCTTGAGTCCCCTTAGTAATTAATACGTTTATGACTGTAAATGATTACATTGAAGTTATATTTCTGATATACAATATGTTGAAGAAAAAGTGTTGAAGTATTGAGTTTTTCTGGAAGCAATGTAAGACATTCTAACAAGTACATAGTACATTTTCTTTGGTATATTAGATAGAATAAAGGACATTACTATTGTAATATTAACGAAGCTCAGATTGCTATTAGATGTCCTAAGCATAACGCGATTTTAGTAAATTAAATCAATTTCTGGATAAAGAGAAGAACAATATACACACAACCATTAATAATGCACAAGATTTTGAAATCGAAACCTTACGTTAACTTTTTGAAACACATGCTCTTTTCGTAAGCGATATTTCATATTATATTAGGTACTAACTTACGTTACATTAACACATACGCAATATTGAAAAAAAAAACAGTAAGCCACAATAACAGATTACATTTCGAAGTTAATGATACGTAGGATTATTGTAACAGCTTTAGGACACTTTTTTGCGAACGTGCAACGCTGATGCAGTCACATAGGACGTGAGGCGTGATACTAAAAGGATTGTCCCGCGGTGCGATTAGCGAATCGATACTCCGGATCGATGCATTGGAAGGGACAATCTGCAATAGCAGCAATGCAGCGTGAGAATCTTATCATTTTTACAATGACATTATTATTTGTTAAATCCGGATAGGAGATTACTTTTCGATTTTTTCAACCATATACGCGCAAAAATAACACAGCGATATCATAATATATAGTTACAAAAAACATTAGTTTCCATTAGACTAATAAAAAGAACTAATAAATAGTAATTAGTGATAGTTAATAATCTATATAATATAAATAATTTTATCCTAGTAAAATTATAATTATAATATTATAATTATTGCTTTAATAAAGAGACTAAACTAACAAACTAATAATGCTCTTATTTATCGATACTATTCTTAAAATATTCAACTTTTGTTATTGTGAATCATAGATCTGTTACATAGCGATCAATTATCAGCAACTCCGATACGTTTGCAGATAAACTTTGATTATAATACGGAGCATGTATATATAATGAAATACCTTTACAAATCACTCCGCCATCCAATCGCAAGGATGTGTGATGAATAAAGACATTACAAATGTGTCAGTTAAGCTCGTAAGATTAAATGAATTAAAAATCAAAATATAAAAGGCCTATTCGAGCATGTACATAGTTTAATAAAATTGTGTTGGTTTACTTTACATATTTAGCGGGACATTTCGACACTCTACTTGTGTCATCTTCAGCCGCAATTAGTTTAACAATTAGAGAAATAAAATTGATACAACTACAGAATTTCGCCGGTCCATTCGATAAACCTTGATTAGTCCGATGGTAAAAAAAAGTCGTCAGATTAATTTGTGGTGTGGTCACTCACCGTGTCGAACGTGGAGTGGTGTTGTTGTAAATTTTGCCATGTTGTACTATGACATTTAGTTGTCACGCTATAAAACGATGGTTAACGAAATGATAAACGTTCTTATATTACAATCAACGTCGAGCTTATTTATAAAATTTAGATGACTCAAACATGCAAAAACGTCAACATATTTAAATCGGAATTTTTGTCAAGATATAAAAAGAATAAATTAATGAACTTAGCACTTTAATAACCGTTAACTGTTTAATATAGAGCTATACTGTTATGGAAAGAGAACGTGTCGAAAATTATGTGAAGTGCGCGGTATTATTCTTATATATATCCTTTGTAGGTGTGAGACCGTATGTTATTGAATAAATATTGTTGAAAGTTATTTGTTTTTGAGTGTTTTAAGTAACGGAAAATAAGAGTGATCTAGCATTTCACAATCTTCTTTAGCGTTTAGACCGTTTATTTGTTGTTTATTTGTTTAATATGGATTGTTTCTCCGATAAGGCGTTTATAATAATTTGTTTCTTTATCTATTATTTTTACATTGTCCCAATCCATATTATGTTTTTGTTCGGTAATATGTAGAGAAACTACTGATTGTTGCGAGATGTGTTTTTTAGTGTTTGATTTGTGTTCGCCTATTCTCGTTTTTGATGCGTTACAATTTTTGCATTTGATTTTATAAATAACATTGTTATTCGATATTGTTGGTGTGGTGTCTTTGTGTACTTTTATAAAACTACTGAGTCGGTTAAAACATTTAAAATCGGTCACAAATTCTGTGCCTCGAAAAGAACCGCAAACATGTTCCAATAAATCTTTAATATATTATAAGAAACTGCTATGTATTTTTTCTTGTTTGTTTCTTTATCTACCAATGTATATTGTTGTTGTAGTTCAATTTGGTGACAATTAGTTTTTTTATTCTTAACCGTGTGTATTTAAAAATGAAAGGTAAGGGGTAACTGTCAAGAAGAGTGTTTATGGCATATATGTGATGTTTTTGTTATGAAATTTAGGATCGGATAAAATTGGCTCTGTCAATTAAACTATATATGGTGCCAATTTTATGGCATGTCGGATGGTTGAAATAAAATGTAAGATATTTCCCTGAAAATGTTTTTTTTATGGAACCAATCTATAAGTAATCTGCCTTCTTCAACATTAATGTTGAGGTCCAAAAAACTAAGAGAACGTTTTTCTTCCATTTCACATGTGAACTGAATTCTTTCATGGAAGAAATTGAAAGTGTCAATAATGTGGTTGACTGAATTTTTTGGAGCTGCGAGTATGATGTCATCTATGTATCTGTAGTAAAATGGGAGTGTATATAATGCCAATAATAAAGACATTATTCACTACATTCTTGGTCAAGTCCACCTGTAGTTAATAATGTAATATCGTCATAAGAAAAGAACATGAATCATTTTTAGACGAAAAACGCGATCTGTTAAATAATGAACAAATAATCGATGAAAAGTCATCGATGAAATCGTTCGATTCTATTGAAAAATGCGCGAATATTTTTCGATACTTACGCATAGCCGTTGAACGCGCTTGAATGTGACATATGTATAATTGAGTGAGATAAGTAGACAAACAAGCTCGTTTAAGCCAATAATCGCCAATAGAATTTAATCAATTGACGTCAAATCGAGGGAGAAAGAACGCACTAGATTATAATTGCGCGTGAATGCGCAATTAGATGGAAAGCGCGAAATAATAGTCTCATGTAAAAAGCGGGAAAATATAGCGTGTCGACATACCATCATTATCTAGATAGTATTAAACATTTATAAGGGTGTTTCAGAGCGACCGTATCAGCAGTTTTTTGAGGAAACAACGCATTTTCGTGAAAAATGTTTCATGCAAAAGTTGTAGGGCTCTAAGTGGCGCATTATATAATAATATTAGTATGACCTTGAATAGCACCGTCAAGGTCACATAAAAATCACTTTGAATTTTTTAAATGGAACCCCCTATTTTTCATTACATATTCTTGTAGCTTACCTCGAGAGCTTTCCAAAACACTATAATTAAGTTATTTTTCATTAAGTACTTGTCGAGTTATAAGGCTTGAAGTTTACAGTATTTTGACATAAAATACAAAATATCGTATAAAACATTCAGTTTTCGGTAATCTTACCTTAAGGATTGGAGACATATCATTTAAAATGAGACACCCTGTATATAAAATCGTTTTGTTTCCAGGTATTTTTGTTCAAAATTCCAGATAAAATAAGAGAATTTTTAGATGCAATTTTTTAAATTAAGTTTCCCTATTGTGTGCACTTTCTAAAGTTTTCTACTCATTTTATACTCACAATTAAAAAAAATACAGTTACTTAAGTTTCAAATATTAATAAAAAGTATTGAAAAGAACTAAATGACCTTCATAAGAAAAATATTTTTTTAAAATTTTTTATCAAAAAATTATGAAGATTGTGTACTGCATATTTAGTATTTTTTGTCGAAACATTGAATATAAACAGATATATATTATATATCTGATATTAAAAGATAATTTATAATCTTTATAAATATATTTAAAGATAAATATTTATCTGTTGAATAAAGTATAGAAAATGTATAGAAAATGTCTAAGACACTTTTTAACATTTAATATCGATTTATTAATCATAAACTCGATTTGAGCAATAATACAACCAGAGTGATATCACTAAATGCTAAAGAACAAAAGTATAACAATTATATGAGGATGTACATTGCCGTATCATTGTATTAATAGTTAACTTGACTAATTGACAGATTACCGATTATTTGCAATAGACCAAAATTATCAGACAATTTTTCAAAAAATTCCCTGAGTTCCAATATAATAAGAATTGATTTTTCAAGGTAAAAATTCCTAAAAATTCCAGATTTTCTAGCTTTTTCCGGGAAGTAAACTCTACTTAAAAAATGTCCTTTATTTCAAGATCATAACATATAATTGAACTCTCCTTGAAACAGAGTATCATCTCATGGAGTTAAAAATACTATATACAAAAATTTACAAAAAGTGTTAGACATACGTTAAAATATAAAGCGTTAAGATGACATTATACTCAGCTTGCCCCCTCTATTTCTTACAACTTTAATTTGAATAATTGTTTCTTAACATTAACTGTTTACGAGTTATTGAGATATATTATTTTATTTAGGATACTCTGTAGACAACAAAAATTATTTAATAACTAAATTAAAATTATATACTAAAGTATAACGTCAAGATGGAATTATAACTACAAAATAATCTTTTATATAAAATTTATATATGTATATATATGTATAAAATATAACATTACATATATATTGTAATAAAATGTACTAAAAAACACGATCTTGGTATCCGCTCTCGCCTATGCTGGTAGTTGGCTTAGTTGGTCCCCCGGGTATTGGATGATGACGTACGTGACCAGGTCGTCTCGGCGGTGCTAGATATTCAAACATGCTCTGAGTGTGCTGTGCCAGCATTTTACTGAGATCGCACGGCATTGGATCAGTCCAGAAAAAATCGTGATTGAGCGCCGAATCAGAATCGCATCTTTTGCTAGGATCGAGAATTAAGAGTTTGTCCAGCAAGTCGCAGGCGTAAGGATCCTTCAGATATGGCTTTAATCTATCCTTCACCTATATAAAATCATATTAAAATTACAGAAATTTATTAAAATTGAAATTATATAAAATTGAAAACAGTTTCAATGAAACTAAAAAATAAAAATAAAAAATACGTATTTTATTTTTAGCTATTCTTCAACATATTCAAAACCAACCAAAATCGGCGAAGAGCAATTCTAAAACTTTTCTTGTAAGAGTTTAAAATAAAGTTTGTATCACCTGCTAAAGATTAATCTTTTTCTTTCTATCTAGATGACTAGTTTTTTTATCTTGCTGCACATTAATAACTATTAATATTAATTATTTATAAATATTTTTATAATACCATTTCTATAAAATTTACTCTTACTATAATCTAATGTATTATTAATTTTAATATAATATAATGTATGCAAGTCTTTACATTTTAATTTTTAAAAAGTAAATTAAAGGTAAAATGTTATTATAATCACTATATGTATATGCATTAGCAAAAAAAAGTTTTATTGACTCTACCTTTCTTTTCTGCCCTTTAGGAAGATCCATTTTGTTAAACAAATCCAGGCTTTCAACTCCAGGCCACACCTCAGTTGTAATTGAGCCACATAATTGCGAGATCAATATAAGCTGTTGCTGCTCAGTATTACCTTGCATTATAGGAGACCTGTGGATTTATAAAAAGTATATTTGTATAATTATACAATTATACATACACAGGCAAGATGTATTTACAGAGAAGATGATACATGCCTTGTCCACATTTCTGCCATTATACAACCAGCACCCCACAAATCCACAGGAGGTCCATAACTCCTGTCACCAAGTAAAAGCTCTGGCGGTCGGTACCAAAGAGTAACAACTCTGTTTGTGTAACGATTCGAATGGCCGTTTTTTGCACTAAATGCTCGTGCCAAGCCAAAATCAGCTAACTTTAGTACACCATTTTTTGTTATTAGAACATTAGCAGCTTTCATATCTCTATGCAAAATCTGTGATATATAAAATAATGCATTATCATCATTATTACCTTTATTGTGACAATAATATATAATAATGGTAACATTATAACGGTTACCAGCATCATCATTGTTATTATTTATTATTTATCAATATCATTATAATAAATTAATCCATTAAAAGATAATTACATTATATTATGTTAGATCATCGAATGTATAATTTAAAAAAAAACTATTATTTTTTGTTATAAAATAATAAAATAATCTTATTAAATATTAATTTCTTCCTGTTATAAATTTTTAGAACACTTATATATAAAAAATAAAATATGTATAATAATTTCTTACCTTATTACTATGTATGTAATAAAGACCATTTAATAACTGTTGCATGACCTTTTTTATCTCCCCTAAACTAAATTTCACATTTACATTTGACAACAAGCCAGCCAAGTCATGTTCACAGAAATCGAATATTAGATAAAAAGTAGAACGGTATCGGTTATACTGAGTTGCTGAAAACATATTATAAAAATGATAAATATTTACTATATTTTAAAATTTGAAATTATATATTAATACTTATATCAGTTTAATATTAACATATATCAATATATTAGGTATATATTAGGTATTTAGTAACAATTATTTTTATAAGGAAATATTTCCAAGAACAAAAATTTATACAATTTTGGGAATAATAGAATGTTTTGACAAGTAATACTATTTTTATTTGCTGCACAAATTCATTCTGAAGCAATAAAATCAATCTCACAAACTGAGCTTTTTATTTTTATTTGCTTATTTACATACAACAGAAGAAAAGAAATTAGAAAATTGCATTATTTTTTTTTTCAAATTGTTTTTCATATTGTAGATTTCAAACATATGTATATTTTAGGAAAATTTATGATATACACTATCTACATCTGTATATTTATAGTTTATAGTTTATCAATAATTATAAAACAGTGTTATTTACCTCGTGTTCTGCAAATCTCTATAAGATTGACGACATTTTCATGTTTCAGCAATTGTAATATTTTTATCTCTCGTAATGCTGTAATAGGGAACTGTAACAAAATTTTATAACAATATTTAAAATAAATTATAAAAAGTATTTAAGAAATATTGAATAAAGTTATACATATATTCTACATCAAATCAATATAAATGAGTCAAAAAAACTGGGTCTTATAACACAATATATTAAGATAATCTAGATATTTTAATGATTACACAGTTAAAAAAAAAATACAAGACAAGTTTCCATAATATTTTTAATACTGAATATGATTTTGGTTTCTAAATTGCTCCATCACGTCATAATTTTGAGGAATTTACAATTAAAATTGCAAGAAAAACACATTTTAATATATTTTGATATATAATATGTTGGAGAAGTTATTGCAATCAAAATTAAATATGTTGTTAAGACTTTCAACCCTCAAAGAATTTTGTTGCCGACTATGATTAATAAAATATTTACATAAATATGGAATCTATTGCAGAAAAATTGTGAATTAAATCATTGAAGATCTACCAAATAGTTTTCAATTATGTTTATTCAAACTTAAGGATTCTTTAGATCGCTGAATATGAAATCAATGTCAAAATTAATAAATTTAAAATAATGAAATTAATATAAACGTCAAAAGTAAAAATGTTTGAATTTTTGCATAAATTTATATATATATTATATATGTATATTCATTTTTTGATGATCTTACCTCAATACTTTTATGCACAAAATAATGAGAGAAATCAATTGGTGTAAAGAAAACACATAGTTGTTTTTAGGAAAAAATATGTAGCTGCTAGTTGCAAATTACATACGAGTTATTTTTCAGAAAAAGAAATGGTAATGGTAATGTGAGTTACTTTTATAAAGTAACTTTCCTATCCCTGCAATGTATTTAATTTTGATTGCAATAAAATTTCTTCAACATGTCATATACTATAATTTAATATGACAAAATACATAAAAATAGCCCTTTTTTCTTGCAACTTAAACTGCAAATTTCTTAAAATTGTGACATAATGGAGCAATTTGGAAACTGGAATCGTATTCAAAGTCAAGAAAACTGGAATATGAGTGGAATATAATTAGTCTAGTTCTTATCCTTGTGTTAAAAAAAAGTTATTTGTTGTTGAATTATATTATATATAACATATATGTGAGTATATATAACATAAACTTACCCCTTCTTTTTCATTGTCCATTAGTACTTTTTTCATTGCAACAAACTTCTTATTTGTTTTCTTGTCCCTGGCCTTAAACACTTCTCTATAGAACAATTGGATATATTATAAAATATAAAATTAAATATAAAGAGGTAGATACATTTAATTTGCATTTCTATAATACAGTAGATTTATATTATTCATAATTTTTCTTTCATAGTTTCGAAAAATTTATTCAAATTGATTATTAAATTTTTAAGGTATAAATTATATTTGTATATCAAAAAATGTACAAGATAGTAATCAAGAATTTATAGGTTCAGACAGTAGTCAAGAATTTATAGGTTCATTTATAGGTTGCTTAATATTATTACTAAGCAACAGTGAATAGCATAGTGAGAATAAAATAGAATGCAAAGAATAGTAATACAATTGATTGCAAGCACTTTAATGCAATTTGAGTAAGCATATATACAGGGTGTTTCATTTTAATTAATATAGTTGAATATCGCTGAAGCTGACTCGAATATAGCTGTAACGAGAAAATATTTCATACAAAAGTTAAAAGATTTCGAAAGGAAAAAAAGTTGATAATCTTAAATTTTAACTAAGGTCATTTTTTAAGGTCATTTGAAGATCAATCTAGTTTTTTAAATGAAACCATTCTAATTTTTTTATATAAATCCTCCCAATATTTGGCATAAAAAGTTATAAGAGTAGGATGGTTAAAAAGTGAATAGTTTACGAGATATTTTGTACTTTAATGTGACATAATTTTACATAAACTATAAAATATTTCGTAAAATTCATTTTTCGATGATCTTACCTCAATGAGAGGAATCAATTGGTGGAAAGAGAAAATACTTAGTTATTTTTAAGAAAAAGTATGTAATTTGCAACTAGCAGCTACAACCTTTTAACTTTTGTATGAAATATTTTCTCGTTACAGCCATAGTTTCAGCAATATTCAATTATATTAATTAAAATTTATTAATTAATGAAACAGCCTGTATATATTATAATATAAAGTTCAAATAATCACACTTTTGATCATATGTCTAAGTTTAATTACAGTAAAAATCCAAGAAACAATGTGATACAGCAAATTGTTCAAAAATATTCAAAGGATATGGACAAAGCGTAGAATATAATGTCATAAATAATAGTATGAACTTCAAAATGCAAGTACATTTCTTTGTTGTCACAAAGAAATGTGAACGATATAAACTAATGTATTCAATTCTAGATAACTTAACTAATAAGCTATAGAATTGCATTCCAAAATTTACTCCTTAAAGTGGAGTAACATTTAATTGACCAATCAGGACAGAAGAATCAAAAATTTCTTTGTTCCAATTAGCCAATCAAACTCTATTCTACTCCAAGAAATAATTTTTGGAATGTAACCCAATATGTAAGCAATATCAACCACCAGTTATGTGTGAATGAACAAAGTATCTATATAACAAAGCTCTGACTAAATTCTCTAGTAGCGAGACAAAATGTGATGTCTGATAAAAATTAACTGATAAAAATTAATTATACATATAAAATTTTAAAATATAAATTTCATTAAAATTTTAATCTTGTATAGGTTATGATGTAAAAATAGATTTGAAGATATGTGTTCTCTGATATAGAGAATGCTTAGTAAAAATCCAAATAAAATTTAAAAATGTGCAAACTTATATATTACACACACACATATATATATATATATATATATATATATATATATATATATATATATATATGTTAATTATAATAAACAAATAGATCAACATCAATAAAAAGTTGAAATTTATATGTTCAAATTCTGAATATAGTATGTTACAGACTTATGTGATATGTAATATATTTTTAACTAATGCAAAAGAGAAGCATGAATTATAAATAATAAACTACAATAATTGTTTATTAATAGTAAAATTAATATTTGTACGAAAGAAATGGATTAAAATACAAATTTGAAATAATGTTGCGAATCAATATATTAAAAAATGTGTTATTATAATGTATTATTTATATATCTATTTTTTTAAAGAATCGATTGTGTTTAAATAAAATCAGTGCATATATATACATATATATATAATTATTTTTCGACTGAATTATAAACGTAACGACAATGACAAATTATAAAAACTACAAAAGTCTTTTTTAATAATATTATTACATAACCTTAAACGCCAGATTGTGCTTACCCAAAAGTTCCCTGACCAATTTTAGCAACCTTTTCATACTTTGAAGATTCATCACAATAAGGAAACTCAAATTCCTCAATGTACTTCTCTTTTTCCTTCGTATTCATTGCCGATGTGTTGAATACACTTAGGTAAACAACGTAAATATTCTTCTTCTTCTATAACAACGTAAATATTAAATGCTTTCCAGCAACAAAACAGCCATACACTGCGTAATAGTGATAGTGTCGACTAGTAGCTGCTTGTATCTCAGTGGTCTAGTTTCCACCGAAGTCTTCAATCCGATTCTGCTTCGATGCGCATCGAATTTGTTTCCACTGGAAGTATAATAGAAGCGAGAAAGATTGATATTTCACATATATATAGTACTACTATAAAGCCCGTATCAGACTACGCATTGAAGATTGACGATTGAAGATTAAAGATTGGAATTTCACCAATCAGAACAAAAAGAGCTAAAATTTCTTTGTTCTGATTGGTTAAATTTCAATCTTTAATCTTCAATCTTAATATTTAATGCGTAGTCTGATACGGGATTATGGCCAGCTCAGTAGGAGGTGTCACGTCTGGGCTGCGTTCCAAAATTTACTCCTTAGGGTAGAGTAGCATTTGCTTGACCAATCAGAACAAAGAAATACAAATTTCTTTGTTTTGATTGGTCAAGCAAACGCTACTCTACCCTAAGGAGTAAATTTTTGAACGCAGCCCTGGGTGACCCTTTTCTCACTAGATTCTAGTGATAAAAAGGAATGCTCTCTATTTTTTGTAGGGCAGCCTGCTTACACCGGCTATACCCCAGGGACGCCGAGAGCAAGGACCGATGTGATCTAGGGAATGGAAGAAGGCTCAGATTTTGATTATTTACTAAGAAATTACTAAATTATACGTACCTGTAGTTGCGTGTGTGAATACAAACATGTGATTCCAGAATCTTAGAGATTTTCTAAAAGGGTAATTAGTTGATCTATGTCCAAATTTCCATTAAAATATTCCTCAATTAATCCGATTATTATTGTTAAAATTAGACTTGGTATGTCGTTAATTATGGTTTTAATTTCTTCTTCCGAGAATAAGGGTTTCATCTGGAATTTATAAAATACTAACTAATCTTCAGAATGCGTTGAATAGTAATAGTTCTAGCTAAATTTACAGAAAATTTGTTTAGAATCAATTTTTATAATCTTTTATACTAATTCTTACTTATTTAGATATTAAGAAGTTCGTCTGGTAATAAAGAGTTTAATCGAAATATGAAATCTTCTGATAAGGATGGTTCGTTATCCTTTCCTTCTAAATTGGTTGCGTTTTGGTATAGTTCTTGGTATACCTTTTGTTCAGGTAAATATGTATTTAAATTATTAGGATCGTCCTCTACTAAGGGCCAATTTCACCAACCACGGTTAAGATTAACCGACGGTTAAAGTTAGCAAGGTGGCCAATAGAAACATGGATTTATGAGAAAATACTCATGTCTATTGGCCACCTTGCTAACTTTAACCGTCGGTTAATCTTAACCGTGGTTGGTGAAATTGGCCCTAATAAGTTAACTGCAAAAGTATTAGTAATTTTTGTATCAGATCCGGATTCTGAATTAAGATTTTCCTGAGGGGAACTAATAAGTGTCTCAGGTCGAGATGCAGATATAGAAGTGCCTTGGTTCGAAAGGGCCTTTTCTGTAAATTCTGTACGAGATTTGACTTCAAGCGCCCGTCGCTTAGAACGTCTAGCGCGTGCCTTTTTGCCGGCTCTATGCGTTTGCTTCTTGTGACTAATTTGTTTACATATCGGGTTAACCATCTACAAAGGGGAATATGTATAGTTGGATGAGGAAGTTAAATAAAATAGCAGAATTAAACTGGTAGGATTTTAAATAATTATTGAATATTTAAAGAAAATCTAACTTGCAAAGTTTAAGGTATTGAAATTAATTAATTGAGAGGTTTTAATTGATGGTCAAAATAATTGTTGATATTTGTGAGCTTATTACTATCGTGCAGGTAGTTATAAGTTAAAGATTAGAACTTTGGTTAAGAGATGAGGGATTAAATGAAGTCAGGGAATTATAATATGTCGTAGAAGAATTTTTTATATTAAATCTCCTGTTATCAATCTTTGAATGTAGAAGTATAGGCATAAAAAATTGTTATAAATCTTAGCACAACAAGGAGCCTAGAATGTTTGCGGATCTTGGCTCTACAGGGTGCCTAGATATTTTAGCGGTACTGGCACAACGAGGAGCTTAGAATATTTTATGGATCTTGGCTCTACAGGGTGCCTAGATATTTTAGCGGTTCTGGCACAACGAGGAGCTTAGAATATTTTCGGGTCTTGGCTCTACAAGGTGCCTAGATATTTTAGCGGTACTGGCACAACGAGGAGCTTAGAATATCTTGCGGATCTTGGCTCTACAAGGTGCCTAGATATTTTAGCGGTACTGGCACAACGAGGAGCTTAGAATATTTTACGGATCTTGGCTCTACAAGGTGCCTAGATATTTTAGCGGTACTGGCACAACGAGGAGCTTAGAATATTTTACGGATCTTGGCTCTACAGGGTGCCTAGATATTTTAGCGGTACTGGCACAACGAGGAGCTTAGAATATTTTCGGGTCTTGGCTCTACAGGGTGCCTAGAGTTATAAAAGGAGTCAGAGTGATAACAGTCGTATAGATTTTATTTCAGAAATCTAATTTTATCTAATATAAACGAATTTTAATTATAGATGATAATCAGGATTGCAAGGATAAGTAACTTAAGAATAACTGTCAGCTACGTGCTAAGCTTGACAGGGAGGTTTTTTATTTATATAGGGTTTAAGATTATGATCTAAAACATACAGGATATTGAGAGACGGGAGAAATGGGGAGTGAATTGATTAATGGCTGGTTATTAGTCGTCACAGACTTAATTTTCGTATAAGTACGGTTATTCTGAATTGGGATTACTCACCGTATGGAGTCTGGAACCTTAGATCGATGCCCAAAAATCGCTGTGTACGTCTCAGCCTTTGTTTCCTCTTGAAGACCTCGGTCACGGAATATGAGGGCTGGATTGAAGTACGCGAGTATGTGCACAAAGGTTTTTTATTTAAACTTTATTTTACATTCAACTTGGACTTTATAAGTCTGATGTGTGACTAACAAAGAAAAGTTCAGAGAATATCGGAAAAATTGAAAGAGTAACTGTAATGCTCAATGAGTAAGTACGTGGTAGGTAAGTAAGTGGATAAGCGAATAAGTGAAATAAGTAAGTAAGTGGTGCGCGCCTCGAGATCGGCGGTTTATATACCTGTGTAACAAGGAGTCTAGGCTGTGAGCAATTCGCAATTCGATGGTTCTTTCAATATGTCTCCGATGTTCTGAGAAGAAGTCGTTATCTAAATCATTTCGCAGTATTTCGCTGTCGATGAGTTGAGAGCGATGCGTGGTTTGTTTATACGTCTGATAATAACGAATGCGGTAGGTCGCATATGATCGAGGGATACCGTATTCAATACTATTAATATTTTCCTATTGCATCATTTCTGACCTTGGTGCAGGTTTCTGATGTGTGAATGCTTTTGATTTTCAATACAATTTCTTAATATAACATGTTGTTGTGAGATTGTTAATTTACAGAATCACTCTTCATATAATTTGCTCTTAATATTATAAATATTTTATTTTTTATTTCCAATTGTTCGTGATAAAGAAAACTGTTTTGGCAAATTATTATATTTGTGATTCTATAAGTTAAGGCGTATATAATTCTTAAATTAAAATAAACATCTATATCGAATCTTTGTTCGCAAAGTTCAATAAGTAGGATTTGAATAGTTTGTAGTCGCAAAAGTTCAATCGCAAATATTCTTTTAGAATTTGTTTACAGAGTCATTTTTTATAATAATCTGTCTTTTAGTTTAACCATGATCTGAGAAGGTGATGTTAGTATTTTGTGAATAAATTTAAGTAATCTTGAAATTCAATTTATGAATAAAGTTTAAGACAAATTATTATGTGTATTTCATGTTTCTTGTTTCTATAGGTCGTGACGCGTATATCCCTTGGGTAAAAGGTTTATAGAATATTCTTGAATAATCCAATTAAATAATATCGCTGGTGTTATCGCAAAAGAGGCAAAATTCGCTCGCAAGTTTATCTTTGTAAAAATAGTCGCAAGTTAGTTCTAGAGTGTTGCGCGCGCATGTCCTGGTGGTTTGGGACGACGCCTGATTGGTTGGTTGTTAGTTACTCTAGGTAATTATAGTTCTTTGTGCAGCTGAATGTTAAATCTTAAATTCCTAAGATAAATAATCGTATGGAACAAGAACAATAAGCAATAAAATGCACTAGAGATTGATTTTATTATAAATTAAAATAATTATAAGAATAAAAGCAAGCGGGCTAAATAATCATTCTTTATTCCATTGATTATACTATAGAAATAAAACGAAACGTGATTATTTGTAAAAAATATGGTTTCGAAAAATGGCGGGACGTCACAGAGGAGTGGGCGAAAACATTACGGTGCAGACGATACCTTCTCTCTCGCACAGTTAGTCTGTTTTAGCACTTTTGCGCATGCGTCACATATAATATATGGCATGCCTATATTATGGGCATGCCATATATATATTTGACGCATGCGCAAAAGTGCTAAAACAGACTAACTGTGCGAGAGAGAAGATATCGTCTGCACCGTAATAATAGGATATGTCACATATCTTATAGAAATTTGCTAGGGAGATGGAACGAATTAATGTCGGGCAGTGTACTTTCTTCAGCGAGGGTGGTGAAGCCTGAGAAGTGAGGGGAAATCGGTCGGCAGCCATCTTGGTTGGCAATTTAACATGGCGGTTCGAAACACATGACGTATTGGAGAGTATCAACAGAGACGAGTTGTGCAGTTTATTTTAACTAGAAATAGTTAAGTGAAAGCTTCAAAATGCCAAATTGTTGCTTAAAATATTGTAGAAATAGAAAAACTTCAAAAGGAAAAGAGCAAGTAGAGTACGAGAAATTGCATAAGAAGATTTCGTTTCACAGGTAAGAATTATTAAAATTATTAGTGTTTAACGTGCCGTCAATCGGATATAGTTAAAATTTAATGAATAAAGAGATTATTCAAAGATTTAGCGGATTAAGAATGAAATGAAACAATGAGAATCTTATGAGCCAAACTGGATTTTAATCCTTACTTGTTATAAAAAATCTAAACAGAAGATAGTTTAATCACAGGTCGAAACATTTGTTTATTGATTAGATTTTTTTACAAGTTTAAGCATTAAAATCCAGCTTGGTTTATAACCTCACTGTTTACTTGATTTTTAAAACTTGATGTCATAAATCTATTAATATTACTATTATTATTCCCCTAATTTTATGTCATGAGTCTGTTATTATTATATATGTAAATTAATATTGTATAATTTTGTGTGTGTGTGATTGTAGAATTCCAAAAGACATTCAGCTCAGAAAATTGTGGCTGGATCGCATTGGCTCAGCTATCGATAATGTGAGAGTAAATTCCTATGTATGTTCCCTACACTTCGACGATGTCGATTTTGACAGAACTTCTCTTTCTTGTGTTAGGCTTCGAAAGAATGCACTTCCCATGGTATTCATTTCTACTATGAAGAATTTTTTAATTATTTATATCTGTTTATCATATAAAGTAAATAACATAACTGCTTAATTACAGATGATATTGTCTACACAAGCAAATGACAGTTATGACCAATCAGGTGATGAGGAAACACAAGAACAACCCCTGCTAGAAATGAAAGAGGATTCATTTATTAAAGATATAAGTGAAGAACCATTAGCAAAACAGCGCAAAGAAAGTCCTGAACATTTGGAGAAACTTGAGAAGAAACTTAAAGGTAAGTAATAATGAAAGTATATAATTTGGCGGATGTATACAAATGCATAATTTTAATCATCGAAATGGTATATTTTGTTTATATTTTGCCTCACATTTTTATTTTGAATATGCTTTGACTCCATTTTTGTTAAAATATTTCTCCAGGCAATAAATGCCAAAAATCACTATTTCATTACTTAATACTTAGTAGTATCTTTAAAAAGGATTCTATTTACACACTTAATTTTATTATATATTAAATATATGAATAAAATTTTTGTCAGGATGGTTTATACTATAGAAGTGTTATTTATTTTTATTTGTGTAGA
Organism: Lasius platythorax; assembly: GCA_963971435.1. Taxonomy (NCBI): domain Eukaryota; kingdom Metazoa; phylum Arthropoda; class Insecta; order Hymenoptera; family Formicidae; genus Lasius; species Lasius platythorax. Next base: position 16,060,389 of record OZ020537.1, read on the forward strand.
AATTGAAGTACCATCAGGAAAGGAATATTTCATGGCAACTACTCCAAAACGAGCCACAGTAGGTACATCTGTGTCACCATCATTCACCGAAAATTCTCCTCGGAAAGTTTTCCTGAAGACTGTTTTGAAAAATACAAGGGTGATGTACAAACAAAAAGTCAAAGCTCTCCAACAGAATATGCGAAGAAAAAATAAACGAATTGCGCAGATGCACAGCGTATTAGTAGCGTTACGTCAGAAGAATTTTCTTTCTGCCGAGCACTTAAATGTCTTGGAAAATTTAGGTACTTTTAATCAACATTTATTAAAACGTCAGTTGGCTAAAAGTAAGAAGGTACCATTAAAGAAAAAATATAGCCCCGAATTAAGAAATTTCGCGTTAACTCTTCATTTTTATTCACCGCGAGCATATATGTATGTCCGCTCAAACTTGTTTACCCCATCCAAAAACACTCACTAAATGGTACATGTCAATTAATGTTGAGCCCGGTTTTCACACTGAAGCTTTAAAATCAATTACAGATCGTGCTAAAGCTGTATCATATCCTTTATTTGGTGCATTAATGTTTGACGAAATGGCTATAAGGCAGCATGTTGAATATGACGGTAGCAAATTCAGTGGCTATGTTGATATGGGGCCTAACATTGAATGTAGTGAGGTACAAATACAGCTAAAGAAGCATTAGTTTTTCTTTTGAATTGTATTAACGAGTCTTGGAAGATTCCTATTGGATTTTTTTTCGTTAGCACTATTGGTGCAGAACAGAAATATAATCTTGTTCATCAAGCACTGAGATTACTTCATGATCATGGGATGAATGTTATAAGTATCACTTTTGATGGTGCGCCATCAAATATCAGCATGTGTAGAAAGTTAGGATGTGATTTAAATGTAACTTCTTTTCAGATTCATTTTAAGCATCCCGATTCTGAAGAACCAGTTGTGGTTTTCTTCGATCCATGTCATGCATTGAAGCTATTTCGCAACTGTCTTGCAGAATATACATCAATGGTCGATGATAAAGGTAATCTCACCCAATGGAGATATTTTGTTGAGCTCAACAATATACAGGAACAGGAGAAGTTACATTTAGGTAACAAACTTAAAGAACAACATATTTTATTTCAAAAACAAAAAATGAAAGTAAAGCTCGCTTCACAAACATTTAGCACATCAGTAGCAGATGCATTACAGATATGCGATTCAGATTTGCAGCTTACCAAATTTTCAGGTTGTGCACCAACCATCAGAGCAATTAGATTGATTAATGATCTATTTGATATCCTAAATACCAGAAGTATTAAATATTTTGAATTCAAACAATCACTGCACGAAGGCAACCAAGAATACGTTTTTAAAAAACTTGATGAATGTTTCAAGTATATTTCACAACTGTGGCAATGCAAAAATGGCCAATTATTAATTAATAGTAGAAAAAAGACAGGTTTCATTGGTTTTTTAATATGCATTAACAGTTTAAAAGTTCTTTATAACAATTTGATTGCATCGAAAGATATTTTGAAATATATACCTACCTATAAACTAAGTCAAGATTATATTGAGTTATTTATGAGATTATTATTGATTATTATTATTATTATTATTATTATTGAGATTATTATTGAGTTATTCATGAGAGCGATTGTCAATAAATATATTAATATTAGATTGTATTCAATAGAACGTTCAATTATTAAAGATACTATGTTAAGCGAAAGACACGCAGCTAATAAACTTATTTTATTCAAGGGACAGTAAAATCTTGTATATTATATTTTATTTTTTAATAATAAACTTGCAAATAAAACATATATAGTATATACGTATTTTTTACAAAATTGTTTTCGTTTTTATCCCTTTTATTATTCATAATTTTGTTTCCCTGCACGAAAGCATTCAAAGTCCGATTCATAGTTAGAATTTATATTTAAAATCATCTTAAGTTTATCTTCAGATATTCCGTAGTCATCTGAAATGATCCGCACAGCATCTTAAGATTAACTTAAGATAATCTTAAATATAAGATGAGATTACGAATACAATCTTGCTCGTTTGGTCATCCGTCGCCGCCATTTTGGTTGGCAATTTTCGTCCCACGTCTCCGGCTTCATTCTTCATTTTCCCTCTCATGCGCTCCATCCAGTTATTCCTACATCCGTGATCTAACCGGACTTGGTGAAATTGGCCTACAGACTGGAAGCCTGTCTGCGCTAGGATTGGCTAGGAGCGCACACGTACACGGCTCCTTCCTTGTGTGCGCTCCTAGCCCCTCCACGCTGTATGGCTGCAGTGTATCGAAACTGGCATCACTGTTCCAGACCTGTATGTAAGACCGTGCTGGAAGCACTCACTTTCAACCGAAAGTCCTTTAAAAAAAAAAAAGCTTTTCTCTTTTACAAAAAAACAAACTTATTTTTATAATCTCCTGCAAACTTCCCCAGAAAAGTAAACACCAACTGGTGTATAAGCAAATTGGCCGGTGAATCTGGATCGTATGCCAGAGTTGGCCAATTAATTCGTAGAAGAAAAAGAAGATCCTTGAACCTTGAACCATGGTCAATTGTTACGTTGCCAGTCTATTAGTATAAGTTCTATGATCAAGACGAACACATAACCCTAATTACACATTTAATCATGATATGTGACATTGCGTCTTGAACAGCTTGAGGAAAACAGCAATGTAATATAAAAAAGTATTAAAGAAGTACTAATTTCACGTACTGCAATATTATTTGGAAATTTTGATATCTATTTTTAATTAGAAAATAATACATTTTTAATTGCATGTCAAGAATATGACTGGATTATTTGCAATTTGCATAGTCTTTTTAATCTTTTATTGTTTTTTTACCCGGTAAGTATTGAAATTTATATAAAAATATTGCCAGCACAAAATATATTACGTAATTACATAATTATCTATTTAATAGGATAGTACCAAGATTATTAGCATGGATAGTAAAACGTTGTTATAAAATCCATTTGCAAGTGGGCCATATTTCTTTGCCTTATTTTAGACTTCGTGATGTCAATATAACTAAAAATGGCTTTACACTGGTGAGTTATTCAAGTCATTATGCAAATACTAAAATACAATAACTATAATATTCAATTTTAGCAAGTTGAAGAAATACGCATACGCAGTAGTTTCTTTAGCAGTGATGTAGCAAAATTATTAGCTGTTGTTATGAAGGATGTTAGAATAAATAAGGATGTTCATCCAACTTGTAAAATAAAACAATCTGATGAACTATTAGATTTTCGAAATAAGAAAATACCTCCGATAATAATCAAATCTGTGCAGGTATAAGATATTTATATAGAAAGTTAGAGTTTTTATTTTTTCCATTATTATAGAACTATGTTTATTATATGGAATATACGTACTCATTAATTCCTATATATTAGTTTATGGCTGTACATGTAGAAAACATAAGTGTACTTGCTCTTGGAAATGGCTGGTTGGCTAATGGGAATGCAGAAAGCTTAAGCTTGGATGCCAGTATCGTACATGGTGCGTGCACACTTTTAGCATCTGCCACCATAGTTGGTGGTACTATGAAATTGCTGCAACATGCTTCCGATGCGTGTCTCTCGCAAGTAACATTTGCTGGAACAGTTGAAGCTACTTTTAAAGCTCAAGGAGAACTTTCAGTTGAGGTATAGTATCAAAAGTTTTTGTTTTTAATACTTAAATTTATACAAAAAAATAGCCTTTTGAGAATAAATATTTTGCTAATATTATATAGATACGCAAAATCTATTTTACACCTAATGATGTATACAGTGATTTTTAATAAGCAAATCTCTCTGATTATCTGTTTTCAAAAGAAATTAAATAATATCTGATTTATAGACATTATGTATCGGAATAACTCAAACGGAAGGATCTGGTGGTGCAGGTCTCATTCAGTTCCTGAGAGATAGAAGAACATTAAATACTACAACTTATACATGTAGCAATGTACATAATAATTCCTCTAATGACTTAATGACTAGACTAGCACCTATTTTGCCCAAAGTAAGTCTTTTTACTATAGATAAATAATAATGATAATTTAAATGTAATCACTCTTATTGTAATAAAATGTGCTGCTAGAGAGACGTCAATAATACTTTTAGGACTTTACATTGAAAATCGGCAATTCATTGATAATAGCTGGTAGGGAAGATACTAACATGACAGGTTTGGAAGGTACCTTAAGAAGTCTTCAAGTTCATGCAAAATTTCAAGCTAATAGAACGCGATTAAATTTTACCATAAACTTAGATGGTCTGTGCATACGTGGAAAACTTCCCATTTTAACCCTACATTCAATGTCAATTGATACAAAGGTAAAAGTTTTAAAAGTATATTAACAAAAATAAATTAACAAGAATGTGTAATCAAATCACACTTATTCAATTTTATATATATAGCTAGAGGAGAATATCTCATTTATTTCTATACAGCTGAATACTCTTTCAATAATGTATGATCATAAAGACTGGGAATCATTGCTGTATATTAATGAAAATGATATTTCAAAACCTGTTAGCAATATATCACTGAAAAACAGGTTACCAAATTTTGAAGTAACATTAAATACCGAGCTGTATGATTCTTCATTGAATATAAAATTGCCAGATGTACAAGAGGCATCTTGCAGTGTCACGCACATGAAATTTTCATTGAATTTATCTGCAGGTGCGCTATGCTTATTTTTTATTAAATTATGAATTGAAATATTGATCCCTGCAATAATACGTGTGCTTTATGTCTTATGTCACAGACAAAACCGAAAATTTAAATACAGAATTAGTCTTAGAGTCTTTATATTGCACTTTAAATGGTGCCAATGGCAATATCTCTGAAACGTCTCATCAATGGGGGAGCCCGCTCTCTATAGGGGTATTGCTAGCAACAACCCATAATAATGCTATAGGAATTGCAGTCGATGCTCTTATAACGGAATGGAGTTTGGAGCTTGCAAAATTTCTCGAACAAGCTTACAAGTAATAGTAAAATATTAGATTTTATACAATATTAATACTATAAAAAGAAAAATGACACGGATAAAAATAATCATAACAAAATAATTGTAGGTGCTACAAAAAGTATCAGCAACCAGTGGCAAAGAGACAAGTTACAGTATCGTGTAATCCTATCCAATTGAATCTTAAAATAACAAATTGTAATCTATTCTTTATTGCAGAAAACAAGCGTAAGTATACAGTGTGTTTCATGTTAATTAATATAATCGAATATTGCTGACTAAAAGTGTGAATAGTTTGCTAGATATTTTATATTTTAATGTGACATAATTTTAAATGGAATAATTTTAATTTTATAAACTATAAAATATCTCATAAAATATTCATTTTTCGATGATCTTATTTATCTCAATACTTTTATGCACAAAATAACGAGAGGAATCAATTGATGTAAAGAAAACACATAGTTGTTTTTAAGAAAAAAAATATATATATAGTTGCTAGTTGCAAATTACATTTTTTTTTTTTTTTTTTTTTAACAACTATGTGTTTTCTTTACACCAATTGATTCGTCATTATTTTGTGCATAAAAGTATTGAGGTAAGATAATCGAAAAATGAACATTTTACAAAATATTTCATAGTTTATGTAAGATTATGTCAAATTAAAATAATTTCGTAAACTATTCACTTTTTGGCCATTCCTATCCTTATTATTTTTATGCGAGGAATATAGCGAGGAATCGATTTATATAAAAAAATAGGATGGTTCCATTTAAAAAAAACTAGGTTGACCTTTAAATGATCTTGAAAAATGACCTTAGTTAAAATTCAAGATTATCTTTTCCTCCCTCGAAATCTTTTAACTTTTGTATAAAATATTTTCTCATTACAGCCATAGTTTCAGCAATATTCGACTATATTAATTAAAATGAAATATTTTGTATAATAGTGTATATGTGTATAATTCTGCTTAATAATTTTTCTTACATTACATACATTTGTTTCAGTGTCTATAATGACGCGTTTAGATATTGCTACTTTGGAACAAAACGCAAAGCGATTCGTGGGTGTGGCGGAAGGCATAAGCGCAATAACTCTTAATAAGAATGAGCCGATTATGTGTCAACACGCGCAAGCATTAACTCATCCGTTTTTAGCAATACGAAAGTGCAAAGCCGCGATTAATTCTGATGCTGTAAACATCAGTCTCGAAGGAACTAATCTAGCATGGAGTCCTAATTTACATCTTCGTTTATTACAAGTCTGGATGGAGTCTAAAGATTTCAGATCTATTGTCATGAAAGAAATTAGCGCAACTCGTATCGAAGGTAATAACAAACCATTAATTTGATGCATTAACACTAGAATTATGTTTTAAATATTATATTATTATAATATATATTTATATTTATAACATATATTTGTAATAAATATATTTTTGTTTTAACATTTATAAAATGCAGAGTTTTTTTTTTAAATTATGAGGTTTTGCTTTAGAGAATGAAAATAAATAAATAAAGTTTGTATACAAAATGAGAAAGTAATGGCAAATAAGGGTTGAAGTGCAGAAAGTAGGCACAAAATTAATATACAAGGTGTCCCATTTTAATTAATGTAATCGAATGTTGCTGAAACTATGGCTGTAACGAGAAAATATTTAACACAAAGGTTAAAAGGTTTTGAGGGGGAAAAAAAGTTGATGATCTTGAATTTTAACTAAGGTCATTTGAAAGTCAACCTAGTTTTTTTAAATAGAATTACCCTAATTTTTTTTATATAAATCGATTTCTCGCAATATTTGGCATAAAAAGTTATAAGGGTAGGATGACCAAAAAGTGAATAGGTCAACATTCTGTATTTAGGTATATAAAGCCATTATTTTTGTTTCATTTTTAGAGGTGCATAGAAAAAAACGCGTTCTGGATTTACTAGCCACGAGTGGAATTACCATTTCTATAGACATTTCTACCAAACATTTCTTGATACTGAGATCTGATCAATTACGCTGGTCGCAAGGCGAATGGAGACTCACTTATATTCGAGTTACCTTAGATATTGCTGATGTAATTATGATCGAAGGTTTCGAATTAGTCAGAGTACTTGATAATGCAGAAGTGCGAGCAGAGAGGCAAAGCAATGAAGGTTTCATATTGAATTGGAACGAGTGCTGGGCATTAAACATCGACTCTATTAAAATCTGTTTTCCATATGAACATCAATTTACAAACGCGATACAGAATGAGTTGTTTAGCATCAGAAAATGGCTAAAAGAAATCCATTCTTCGAATACGCCTAAACAGGAATCCCTGCCCTGCGATTTAATCATCAAGATCAAGGAGTGGACGTTCGAGGTCAGTGACGATCCATTTGAAGTACGTTTGCGTGACAATTACGAACTATTAGAAGATGAATATAAGGAGAGTTTAAAACGGCAAGCGATGTTGGATGCCAAGGTGCAGGAGCTCTGCCGTGCGCACTTATTGCTTCCACAAGGAAAAGTCGAGGAATTATATGCCAGCTTAAATAAGAAAAATGCAGAAATCTATGTGCAGAGATGGAAGCAAATGCAACGAGCAGGTCCCGCGAGAACCCGATTGTTTGCATGGACCATCTGGGATTTGGAAATATTAGCCTTAGCTGATCCTTCCATAAACGACTCAGAGAAACAGGTGAGAGCTCTCAAAGAGATGGATCCGGAAACACCTTGGCCTGAAGATGGTCTAGAATTCAGTACATTATGGATCCGAGGAATCAGTCTAAAGTGCGCGGAGTGGAAACTTCAACTTCGCGATTTCCCGCAGCCGTTGCTTCTAGTGGAAAGTTTAAATGTGTGGGGCAGGTTAGCCGGGGCGGAAGCTCTCGCGCCATTGAGGGCTAAGAGAACCGTCAGAATTGAAATTGGTGCACCGTGGCAGGATATAGTGGTAGAAAGGGGAATGACGTCCTTGAAGTATTATCACGATCTCAATTTGGACATCGACAAATTCAGATATGCGTTTGGACCATGCTGGGAGCCGGTAATAGCTCAGTGTAACCTCAGCTTTGAGAAAATTCTTCATCCATCGAGAGATCCGAGCCCTCCGTTGCCATTCTGGGATAAAATGCGACTAGCTCTTCACGGTAGATTGACGCTTTGCGTGAAACAGTTGACGGTGTTGCTGCATGGTTCTCTGGATCCATACAACACTACAGAAGAAATGGAACTCACATGGACCGGACTGGAGCTCGACTGGACGCAGGGAAAGATCATAATCAAGGGAGATCTTGATGTGTATGTACGTACAGCTAGTAAATATGACGATTGCCGATTATTACACTTGCCTAACGTCAGAATGGGTATCAAATTAGCATGGGTATGCCTGGGCGATCCGCGTGATCATCACGCTGCTATACCTTGCGCCCCAGATCGATTACCCGAATATTCGAGCAATCAAGAACATGACTCGTTCAGAGCGTTTCGCTCTCAGAATCTTAATGTCAGTCTCTCTCTCGAAACCAAGCCAACTGGATCACCTACGCTGGCTGGTGCGCCAACAGCATTACTCTATGGTAGTACACTGAGATGGTTCGAGAATCTCAAATTAATATTATCAGGCGCAACAAGACCTACGAGAAAAGGCCCATTGTTCAAGAACATTAGGCCTAGAAAGAAACAGCTCAGCAGGCACTACAGGAAAGTCCGGTTAACTTTAGCTTTTCATCGTTTCCATGTTAATTATTGGATGTCATTTGCCATGCAACGCGGCTTTGAGGTGACCGGTGGTAGAGTAGCCTGCAGTTCGGAGCATAATCTAGCACTGCATCCAATTGACGACGGGTTAATCCATCGGCCACGGGCAGAATGGTCTGTTGTGTACATGAATTGTGAATTGAGCGACGCCGAGATTTGGCTAAAAAACGCGCTACAGGAAGACGAAGTAGAGAGTGCTTCGTTGCGTCAGCCGGTTGAGAAGTGTTACTGTTTGAGCGTAGCACGCGTCAGCTATGGGAGAGAGGCAATGGTCACTGGTGTAAGCGGCGACACACCAATTCATCGACTGGTCGTGCACGATCTGCGAGGCGCTTGGACCAAGACTAATCGCGATGTTGCGTTCGCACTCTTTGACTCTTTTATCAAAACACAGCAGCTCAAGAAGAATTTGTCAACCGCGGCACTCAAAGGTTTTCACAGGGACAAGAGTTCAACGCCGCATAAGAACCGTGCCACCAGATCGATCGTAGTCGACCAACAAAGCACACCCACACAGGTAGCACCGTCCTCTTCTGTGAAGCCGCAGCAGGGCGAGGTAGTGGGAATGCTGCAGAGGTTGATAGCGGAGGCTGTGAACAAACCTGTGGCTTTCAGTGACGATCTATCAGTGCAGACTAGAGGACAACAATTACGCGGATTAGCGGCATGCCATCAAGATGATGTCTTGCACAAAAACTGGCTAAGTACATATGTCTTGCCTCATTTTTACTCGTAAACATTAAAGTGACGATTTGTGTCAAATGAAGAATTGCATCTTTATCAATATAAAAGATGATAGCTTAATAAATAAAATTTTTCCTAGTCGCTTTGGTGAACAGTCAAGTGCTGTTGAAAGGCATCGAGACTCGCGGGTACGTTATTCTATCGGCGGCTAAAGCGGAGATATTGCAGAGAGTCCATCATCCGGTTTGGAAGGAGCGATCCCTCGTTCCGAAAACAACCTGGGTCGGCTCGTTGGAATGCATGCAATATTACGCTACCGTAAGCGCGAACATCGACGACAATATCGACGATAATATTATGTGGCTGACATTGGATAATATACAGGTATATCTGTCAAAATATATAAAATATATGTAGCAAAGATTAGCATTGTATCACATTTTAGGAGAAAGATTCCACTATTATAGTCGGCCTGCCAGATGTCCCGGCTCTAGTGGGATCTGGTCAGAGCGTCGGTGGAGTGGTTAGTCAAACAGTGGGAGGCGGTGGCGGTCTTCAGCATCAATTACAGCGCATAGTATCTCGATGCAAATGCGAGTTCTTCTATGTCGGTTATGGTCAAACATTGGACGTGGGCTCCGTGGACCAAATACCGCCTCCACCAAGAGAAGAAGTTAGTCCATGGGAAAGAAAGGATTTAACCGCAGCTGACGCGTTCACATTGATGCATCATGATTTGGATGTGTGTACCAATTCGTTGCAATATGCAATGATTTTGGACATAGTTAATAACTTATTGCTGTACGTGGAGCCGAGGCGAAAGGAAGCTTCGGAGAGATTGCAGAGGATGAGATTCCAATTACAACTGCATTCTGTCGAGGATCAGAAGAGACCGATACAGCAGTTGCAGAACACAGTGCGCGGTTTAGTGGCGAAATTAAGGCGCTTGGAACGTGAGACGTATTTAGTACAGAAGGCATTAGCCGATGAATCGAGCCCAGAATTATTGACGGAAATAGAACGTTTAGAAGCAAATGTCTTTGAATGCAAGGAACAACTTGGTGCCAAGGCGGAAGAATTGGACGTCATGTTGAATTGTTACAAAGAAACTACTGCACCGGCGGCGGCGTCGGCTACGCTGAAGGACAAACCGGCTGCAGTTGCTAGAGTGGCTGAGATTTGCTTTAAACACGCACAATGGAGGCTGACGGACGCAGACGGTCAGCTGGGTATTGCCGATCTTATATTGACAAATTTCCTTTATACAAAAACCAGTAAGACCGATGACTCGGTAGAGCATTTGTTAGAGCTTGGATATGTCCGGATGACGAATCTATTACCAAATCAAACTTATACAGAAGTACTTGTACCCACGGAGTTACAGAGCAATATGCCTGTAGATCGACAGAGGGCTCTTCGAGTTTTTTGCAGAGAAAAGGCGCCAGTAGCAGGGATATCTGTGAAGGAGCATTTTGAGATTAATGTGGTGCCTCTTACTATAGGTAAACTAAAATATAACTCGTATCGTATACAATTTTATTTTGATACGTCATGTTATGCATCGCTTTTTCTTGTCCTTGTTTCGTTTGATTGCTGCTTTTTTGTTCCCGCCCTTTTTACTCTGTTTTGGTTGTCGTTTTGTTTTCGTCCTTTTGTTCTGTTTCATTTACTTTATATGTAATTTAATTTTTATAAATTCTCTCTCTTTCCCTCCCCCCTCTCCAACTAGAGTGGGCAGAATTTGCTTTCTTCGTTTCACTTTTGATTTTTGGCGCATTTTGCATTACTGTACTAATTATGTTCACTGTGGATTCTTATTTTTTACATGTTTTTTTTATTCATGTATTTTCATTCATGAAAGTTAACAATGACTTAAAAGTCGATATATTTTTGAGAGAATTTCCACATTCAGCCATTTGAGTCTGAAATACGTTCACTGTTCTTCACTGTCATCTTGTACCTTAGTTCGGACCTGTCCTGTTTTAGATCTCTTTCAATTTTGTAATTTATGAATTATTATTTGGCTTAATTTATTAAATTATCGTTTTGTTTTTTTTAGGTCTGACAAAAAAATTCTTTAATACTATGCTCAAGTTTTGTTTTCCCGAGAGAGATCCGGAAGGCATAGAAGAAGCGCCAGCGCCACAACGTGACTCGTCCTTCTATGTACCCATCGAGAGGAGAGACGACGTGGAGAAAATGAAAGAGAGAGCAGATAAAAACAAATTATTCATATATATTAAGATACCGGAAGTACCTGTTCGCGTATCATATAAGGTAACAAACTGTAATAAATAAAACAAAAAGATAAAATGTTTCTTTTGTTGCTCTTATTTGCAAATTAATTCGTTAAACTCATTCGATTTCATTCTTGCAGGGAAACAAGGAAAAGAATCTCGAGGATGTACGTGATTTTGCGTTAGTTATACCAACTTTAGAGTATCATAATGTGACATGGACATGGCTAGATCTGTTGCTGGCTATGAAGAGCGATTCCAGGCGTGTAATACTGAGCCAAGCCATCAAACAAAAATTGCAGATAAAACCGAGAGGGCCGCCCGAAGAATCCGTGCCGCAGGAAGAGGATAAGGCTCGTCTTTTATTAGGTACCAGACATCTTCCTGGAGATGCGAGAAAAAAAAGCGTATTTAAGTTTAAGTAATTTATATGTGCTACGTGTATTATATACATGTATTAGCTTACATGTATTATAAGAATTTATTTATTTATGGTATTGTGATAAATGTTACGTACGAACTTATATTTTTGTTTCTTGTACAAATAAATTGCATTAAAAAAACAATTTCTATATTTGTAATATATATATATATATATATATATATATATATATATATAGGCAATTCCACGTCAAATCAGACAAAAATCGACCTTTCTTGATCTATTATTTTTTAAATCGAATGAAACTTTTCATGTGAAATATACATAAAATAAGGAAATATATTTTTTTATTCGTCCGAAATATTTTTTTGCAGAAGTTAAACAAAATTTTCGTGAAAAATGAAGTTGTCAATTTTAAAAATTAATATCTCTGGTTATATTTGTCATAAAGATATTTTAAAACATGCATTTTAAAGCTAAGGAGACCTTTTTTATTAAAATAGTTTGTTACAAGAAATTGCTAATTCTAATTGTTATAAATAATTGAAATGTTTAATAATTTTTTCACCAAAAAGAATACACTTTTTAAAAATTTTAAAATAATGCTATTTTATTCTCCACTTCATTCTGAAAGTGTACATATTTTTTATTTTATAGAGAATCGATAGACTATTTTTTATATATTTTTAATAAATGCGACGCCGCGCCATGTTCGCGTCACTGGCTCGACAGTTATTAAAATGTACCGCATAATTTCTAAAATGTAATATTCCTAACGAAAATATGATTTGTATAATGTTGATTATATTCAACATTATAAATTATGTCATTCATATTGTACATTCTTCATACAAAAGATTTCCGAAGAAATTGACGCGCTACGCTACTTGGTCGAGCCAGTGACACGAGCACGGCGCGGCGTCTCATTTATTAAAAATATATAAAAAATAGTCTATCGATTCTCCATAAAATAAAAAATATGTACACTTTCAGAATGATGTGGAGAGTAAAATAGCATTATTTCAACAATTTTAAAGTGTACTTTTTAGTGAAAAAAATTATTAAACATTTAAATTATTTATAATTGGAATTAACAATTTCTTGTAATTTAAACTATTTTTATAAAAAAGGTTGTCTCCTTAGCTTTAAAATGCACTTTTGAAAATATCTCTACGACAAATATAACCAGAGATATTAATTTTTAAAGTTAACAACTTCATTTTTCGCGAAAATTTTGTTTATAACTTCTGCAAAAAAAAAAATATTTCGGACGAATAAAAAAATATGTATCTCCTTATTTTATATATATTTCACGTGAAAACAGTTTCATTCGATTTAAAAAATACGAGGTCATTTCTTGTCCGATTTGATGTGGAATTGTCCATATATTTTCCTGAGGCATTAAAATGAGGCATTCTGCACTTTTATTTTCTCTTTACCGCAATTACAATGACAAAAAGGTTGTGACGTCACTATAGAAAATTTCTGGAAAACGTATAAGTTTGCAATTCATTTTTTTGTCATTTTATAACTTTTTTTTATTTCGTTGAAAATTTATTATAGCAATTGTATTACTGAAAAAAGTGGGACAATAATAATTTAAAATTAATTTAAAGTTGTTTGTGGAAAAAGTTTTCTCCACAACATTGAGAGTAAAAATTATACCTATTGAAAAATTTATTTTTATCTAAATAAATTAATTTCACTTTTACACATGTGTATGTATATGTGCATAAGTTTTTCATAATTACAAAATCATAATTATACATTGTATGAAACCACAAAATATCTCTCTTTCAATAGAAATCAACAACTATTCAAAGAGAGATAGTTTGAAGTACAACTTCTATTTCAAACTATATATATATTTTTTTAATGAATAGGTTCTCTGAGAGATTAGCTATACAATCTAAAATGGAATTTATTCTCTCTCCTCTCTCTCATATATGTGTGTCGTTCGCGTACATGCGTACTAAAAGTCTTTTGTCTATTGATGTTGAGCTAATAGTTCTCACGATTCGTTGTTCAAATTCATACATTTGTTCAAATATTTACAAAACATGTGCAAAGTTATAGAGTTATTAGAGGTGCTTCTGAAGTTTTCCTCGCATGTCTCCATGCATTCAGATCTGCCAAAATTCGCCTGCCATATGCTGTATGAAGTTCACGAAAAGTTATTTTAGTTCTAGGTATATTTTCTGTCCTACCAGGCGCCGATCTGACGCTCTGGGAACGATGATGATAGTCTGATCTATTGAATGGATTATGCCGCTGCCTTGGTGGAGCTTTAGGAGATTGTTGCATCGGAATAGATGCTGTTTCTTCTTCTACAGCATCCAATTGACGTTGTAGTTCTGTCACCATAAGCTTCATATAATCGTAACTAGCGCAAGCTAACGCCTTCATCCATTGCTCCATAGATTCCTAGACACATTGTTATTCTTATTAAAGATGCTTATTAAAAATATAGTGTATCAACATGTATTCACCTGAGACTCTGCCGCTAGAACATAGCTTCTATTGTTCAGACCATGAAAGACTATTTTGAAGCCAAACTGCTCTTCATCTTCCGCTAATTCAATTGTACAGCCTTCTAGCACAATCATGCCCATTGGTTCTTTGTCACCACGTCGATCAAAGTAGAACAATATGTTTCCTTTGAGAACAAACCACCGTCTTTGATATCCCCGATTAACTTCACCACGTTTGTTCAACCAGCCTTCACGATCTATTGGTGTTGCAGATGTAGCAAATGCTACCATGTTCTTCTCATTGATTTTCATGACGTTTAGCAAAGAATTTTCATCCAATTTCTAATAATTCACAGTACAACTTAGGTGGTAAGAATGAGATAAAATCAGATGAATGTTAAACTATTATAGATCCACAGCTCAAGATAAATTTTTCGGATAGTGAGTATGCACTTTCTTCTTTCAATATTGTAGCTCTGTAAAATATAAAAACATCATAGTCTTATTTTATTAATATGAACATTGAGATATTCATACAATCAAGATAAACATTACATTATTTGTAAAATTATATTACATATTATGATTCTTTTATTCGCAAAAATTCAATTAAAATATTTAAAATGTCTCATCGTTCATATATGTACATATCACATGCTTATGTGCTACACAAATTTTGCGTCACGATCATCACTTCCTGACAAAAGCGGGCAACCTTTCATTCGGTGACTGTACATACCACGTACATACATACGAAGCTACGAATGATACGAATCCGTAATTCACGGCTTTCCGCGAGAGTTCTCCACCGTTTCTCCTGTCGATCCTTATGAAGTGAGCATTTCAGTATAGTATAGAGTTCATTGGTCATAGGTCGTATTTTTTCATAATAAGAGAGAGATATATATAAAATATATAAATAAAAAAAATTTGTCTAGCTCCTTAGTCCTGTATATTTTGGAAGAAAAATAGTATATAATGATGGTTCCTTTGCAGATCATTGCACGAACGAGTAAAATTGGTATGATATTATATATTTGATTATTTTCAATCATGATAAAATTGATTTTCTTATATTACAAAAGGTAATTTTCGAACAGAATGTGGTCTTCTTTTTAATTTTTATTAAATTTGCAAAAATTTTGCATTTTATGATATGCTAAGTTATACATAGTATTTGTAAAAAAAAAAACTTATTAAAACTGGTATTTATATAAAAATACTATGTTGAGGTTATATATAGAAATTTTAACAGCATTATAATTTATTTTTGATAAATATGTATTTTATTAATTATGTGTCTCTGCAAGTGGATTACCTATGGAAAAGAATTGCCTTAATTTTATTATTATAAATATTTCAGTTCCAAGATTTGGTAGATTTACTTCAAATGGTATAAATATATATTTGAGTCGAAATAAATATTACTACATAAATGAGCAAAAAGACAAAACCTGGACAGATATTATGGAAGCTGCAACTACACATATGTTTTTTCTCGAAATTTACCGAGGATTTGGTCTTGTTTTGTCTCAGTTATTTAGAGAACCAGCAACAATAAATTATCCATTTGAAAAAGGACCTTTGAGTCCTAGATTTAGAGGCGAACATGCACTAAGAAGGTATCTTTTCTGTAATAAATAATATATTTACATATTTTTTAATATATATACAATTATAATTTTATAATATTTTGTATACATATAGCTTATATATATATAAAAAATATATATTTTATATGAATTTTTTATCATACAGGGTGAAGCACCTAACTTGCACACTTTGAATAACTTGTAAATTATGCATTGTATGAAAAATTAAATACAAAAGTTGATCATGATTTTGACAGGTTTATTACATAGTATATATATATTTTTATAAGTGGAGGTGTTTCGGAGAAAAGGTCAATCTTGCTTTTTTAAATGGAATGTTATATTTTTTTATGTCATAGTTAGAAAGTATGTTGAGTTCTGAGTAAAAATGTATTACCATTTATTGGCCCTAAACATAATAGATAACGAGATATTCAAGAAAAAAAGAAGTAACAAGAAATTGGAAATTTAATATCATCAAAGGTGTCAATAAGCCAGCGGTGTTTATTTTAGTAATATTTATCAACACAAGTTATCTTAGCTTCTTGTGATTGTCAATCAGGCCATTTGATTCAGTATGAAAGATATTGTCTCAATCTGTGTATAAGTATCGCAAAAATAAAGTTTAGTAATAGCAAAAAGGTAGATATGCTTCTAATTTATGGTGCGTATAGTGAAAAAATATATTTTATTTAAAAAAACCAAGTTGATCTTTAAATCTCCGAAATGTTTCCACTTATAAAAATATATATACTATGTAATGAGCCTGTCTTGTGTAACTTTTGTGTGTAACAATTTTTCATACAACCCATAATTTACAAGTTATTCAAGATGTGCAAGTTAGATGCCTCACATGTGTATTTTTTAAATAATTTGATGTAGATAGTTATAATATAATTTACTATGCTTTGCATCCAAGTTTTTAAGACTTATTTTTGAGACATTTTATTTTGATGCTATCACTGAGATAATGATTATGTTAAAAAGAAAATAACATAAATAATTAGGCATTTCCAAATGTTAGATATAATTTTTTTAAGTGTTAAAGAAGAAAGTAATAGCAAGATTTTATGATATTTGGAGTACCAGCATCATTTGTACACATTTCTTTGATTTTATATTAAAAATAAAAAAAATTATAAAAAAAGGAACTAATTTAAAGCCTTCCTAGTAAAGTGAGATTGTGAAAAATATAAAATACCATAAATTGATTACACATACATTACAATATTTTTTACCCTTTTTAAAATAAATAAATGGATTAAAAAATCAATGATGGATTAACAGAGTAATATCTGACTCTCCTAACTTTGCGTTTGGTAAAATTGGCAACCTTTAGTTTGCCATATTGAATCTGCTTTTTGAAGTTCTTTCATAAATCTCCCATTCTAATTAGATTAATTGCAATTAGATAACACAAATTGATTATTTTCATAAATTTTTTAAGGAGGCTTTCAAGGAAGCTATAAATATTTAATATATGTAATTAACTTAGGTATTTTATGCTTCTTATGGCCTTGCTTTACTATGAAGACATATTTTAAATGATTTCTTTTATAACTTTTTTTATTTTCAGCATGAAATCAAAAAGATGTGTAAAATTGATGTAATTTTTACAATAGAATTATTCAAATTATTCTAGCTATCCTTTTTTATTAATCTTATTTAGATATCCCTCTGGGGAAGAAAGATGTATTGCTTGTAAATTATGTGAAGCAATATGCCCTGCACAAGCTATTACAATTGAAGCAGAAGAAAGAGCAGATGGATCTCGACGTACTACAAGATATGACATTGATATGTCTAAATGTATTTATTGTGGATTTTGTCAAGAAGCTTGTCCGGTAGATGCTATTGTAGAGGTATACAAGTTCTTTTATTAATAAAAGATATAGGGAGAAAAGAAAAAATAACAGACATGAGAATTTTATAGAATTACTAAAAAAAAATTGTATTTTACAGGGTCCAAATTTTGAATTTTCAACTGAAACTCATGAAGAAATGTTGTATAACAAGGAAAAACTTTTAAATAATGGAGATAAATGGGAATCTGAAATTGCTAGTAATATTCATGCTGATCACTTATATCGTTAACAGCTGAGTTGTAATGTAGTAACAATTAATGCAAGTAAAATATATAATGTAATATAAAAATATAGAATGAATTAAATATCAAGGAAGATTTTATTTATATCGCTAGAGATATATGTATATTAAATTATTTAAATATAATAATAAAGATATAAAAAAATAGTGTTATCGTTTCTGTTTAAATATTTTCTACTAGAATAGTGTATAAATAAATCGGTTCTTAAATAAAGTTAGAAATCAAATTATACACAGGATATTTCGTAAGAAAATTGACAAAGTGTATCAGTATATTATAAAGATATTCCTCAAAACATCATGAGAACTTTTTAGAAAAAAAAAAAAAAAAACCAGATGGCATATGATTGACTAATAGAAAAATTTTCAGGATTTCCAAAATTCTTTATTCAATAGCCAATTGTGTGATAATGTCTTTATTTGTGTTTTTTTGTTGGAAAGCTCTCTATGAATCTATTCGACTTTGTCATAAAATTAAGAATTTTTTATTATAGATGTTACAATCATTTTCTTCTTCCTTCGTTTGAATAACACTTAACAAGGGTAAATGGCATCACTGACATAATTGCAAAAGGATTCATCCTGTCAATGAACGGGTACCTAAAGCGACTTAAATGTTAAAAATTTTTATGTTAATTCGCGAATTTTTGTTTATTTTGTGACGCTTCGGATCCCCATCCTTGCCGTAATAAGCAATAATTTTCAATAGATTTGATCTTGATATCAATTTTACCTTTGTAGCACGGTCGTAAAGTCTGATAGTACGTCACTCAACGTACGGGTACCCTGGTACCCATTATTGATTTTTTGCTATTACGACCAATGTAAATAGTTTTATTCTTTTTTATAAATAAATATTAACCACTTTTATAAGGTAAAAAAATATTTATTAATCGAATGAAAAAACACGCATATTATCACAATTTATGTATTTCTGGCAGTATTGCTGCATGATCTACAATAAGAGATATTTACTGCATGCTCATTGCATATTGGTCTAGAGCAGTTGTGGCACCCTTTTCGTGTTTTCCTGCGACGTTTATGGGGAGCTGCGTAACAAATATAGCATGAGCCTTGAACTGGTGTTCTTCCTGTATGATCGCGAGCGCTAAGACGAACGTCGTCGTCGGCATTTACGGCACCGAAGAAGCTCTTCTTCAACATACACTCGATCGCAGTTTTGATATTGATATGACGAGAGTAGAGAGCATTTGTGGCTCGATCTTCGATCGCTGGCAGGCAAAGTTCTTCCCCCAGTTGACGCAAGAACGAACGTCTTTCATTTGTTCTCTTGTGGAGCATATCATTATTCATAAAATATATCAGATATGCCGCAAGGGCGGTGATGTCTATAATATTATAAAAAAATGCGAGCGGCCATCGTTTTGTCTGTCTACGAGTCGTATAGGTTCCAAGCATTTTATCCATAACATCGACGTCGGACTTTGTTTTATTATAAAAATGCAGGATTTCTGGCTTTTGTTTCGGACCTACGATAGCTTTGTCGTGATGCATGGTCGATAATAAAATAACTGCTTTATTCTTCTTTGGCATGTAAGAACACATTGTCACATTTTCGTGAAAACCGAACACCGTAGATAACTCTGCACGAGTTCTTAATGCGCCCATTTCTCTTGGTACATATGGCTTATTTTTTTTTACTGTTCCGACGAGTGTCAATCTCCACGACAAGAGATCTTTCGCTAATGACAGTGTGGTGAAAAAATTATTTGTAGTTATATTTCTGCCAGAATTTTTAAATGGTATGGCTAATTCTTTCACAACACGTTCACCTTGGTTTTTTTCACACCTCGTCGCAGATTTTCCTGTGTATAAAATGCCCGTCAGGGGATACCAATTTTCAGCGTCACATATCCAACATACTTTTATTCCGTATTTAGCTGGCTTGGAAGGAATATATTGGGTAAATCTGGTTCGCCCTCGGTAAGGAAAAAGCTGCTCGTCGACTGTCAAGTTTTCCGTTGGTCTGTAATGTTTTCTCAAATTACTGTTCAACACGGTCCATATATCGCGAATCGGCGCAGCTTTATCATCCTTCAGACGTAAGTTTCGCGTATTTGAATCGTCGAAACGAATAAATCTTAAAATATTCCAGAAGCGATTCAAACTCATAGTGGCTCGATATAAAGGATATGATGTAATTTTCCACATGTCAGTCGTATGATCGGTGTTCGAATGGTTAGCACCTGCCGTGATTAGTATTCCCAAAAAAGCTTCAAATTCTCGAGATGTTACACTTTTCCACACCTTTTGATTTTTATCCGGATTTTTTCTATTCCATTCATTGTACACGGCGCATGCCTTTTGATTTGTGCATTTAAGTACAACGTCGATCATTTCAGGGGAGAAAAAGCATCGAAATGTATCACGAATGGATAAAGTGTTAGTCGATCGATGAGGGCCACTTCGTTTACGAATAATACTGCCTGCTGGAGTTTGATGATGAACAGGTACTGTCTGTTCCCACACTGTTCCGTCCTTCGCTTTCAAAGGACCTTCTGCCGGTATTTTTATTTCATTCTCGTCGCTGTCTTCATCATTGCTGTCTTCGTCGTCGTCATCGTCGTCTTCAACTTCTGTATCACGAAGTTCGCCAACTTCAAATGAAAGAAGAAATAAATAACTTTATATAAAAGATAAATAATCAAAAATTTCTAAATTATTGCACTTTATATGTACCGTTCATCTCATTGTCTGAAGTTTCAGTGCGAGATTGTAATGTTCTAATAATAGGATCCCAATCTTCATCATCGTTGGATGAATATTCGCTTTCCGAGAACTCAATGGTATTCAATAGATTATTTAAATATTGTTCTCTTTCTTCTACACTTAATCTAAAATAATAATATTAATTTTAGCAATAAGTAATGTCCAAACATTTTAGCTAATATTAATGCTTGAAAACTTGCTTTTCGAAAATAGTATATAAATAACATTATATACCTTGCAAATTGCGCTTTCGATAACTCCTCCATCTGTATGTTAAAATTTAATAATAATTAATAAAAAATTAATTAATGAAAAAAAGTATGAAGAAACTCCTTATGCCCGTTTCTACCAATGTGGTTTAAACTTAATCGTCGGTTAACTTACAGGATGACAACATCAAAATTTTTAACAATGTAATTATGGTATATAATATATAGTATATAATAGAAATTTTTTATTTTTAATGTTGTCATCCTGTAAGTTAATCGACAATTAAGTTTAAAGCACATTGGTAGAAACGGGCATTAGCTTCATAAAACACGTCCGTTCACATTCGCTGCTCACTCAACACTGAGAACTGAGAGCTGAGAGCTGAGAGCGTGCGCAGGCCGTTAAAACTTAAAACGCGTCGGAACTGGTTTTCGCCGCCTGAAACAAAACACAAAGAGGCCTTTGTATTCGGAAACTTCCTAAAATATAACGGGAATGAATGTTCGATGCCCAGCAGCTGCGATAAAGAAATTGTCGCAGTGCAATGTGTCGAAAACACGCAGCGGGCACAATTACGACAGTAAGCGTCGGCACCTTTTTGATGTTGTGATTTGCCAATCACGTGACATACCGCCATATCTTTGATTGGATAAAGCGCCAAATTTCAAAATGAAAATATCGTAAAATTAAAAATATTAAAAGTAAAATTTTAATATTTAAAAACTAAACATATACTAGAAATAAAAGAATAAATATTTTAGAAGCTTATTTATAATTACATTTTATTATTTATGAAATATAATAAATAAAGTAATCCTTAATAAAATATCTTTATTATTCTGCAAAAAAGTTATGTTCGCACGTTGATAATAGATTTGAAGATATTTAGTTAAAAACAAAACGAAATACAAAACAGTTTTTTATTTAAAAAAACAAAATAATTTGTATAAAATAAAATTAAATAAAATAATTTAGTATAATACAAATAATTTGTACTAAAAATAACCTATCTGTAGTATTTTTACAATCTTTTACAGGGCAAGTATATCTATTTTACCACCTATTTTAATTTAAAATATTTCTTTTATAGATTTTATATGAAGCTTAGGCTTCCTGCGCACAATAGAGAAAAGATTAGGAATAAGAATAAATATTAGGAATAGGAATTGGGAATAGAGATTAATAAATGTATAACGCACAATGAAAAAGAATAAAATATAAAATATAAATATAGGAATTGTCATGTAGCCATAACATAACCAAAAATATTTATATTTTAGCTTATAAATGGCCAATAGTCGCGTTCAGCAGACAAATCCGCTAGCAGAGAAAAGCCTGAGAGCGGACATGCCGGCGATTTTCGTGAGACGCTTTTACTAGGCCGTAGAGCAGCGCCATACATCCACTTTTAGGAATTGGAATCACTGATCCACATCCACTTTCATAACTGTCGGTCATTTGGTTCATGTCCGTACTAATATATATCCACTTTTCGATACTGTCGATCATTTAGTGGTTCATGTCCGTGCTACATCCATATATAATTGTGAATCAAAAATATATATATCGAAACTTCATGAACTTATTAATATGTTTTATTAAATGCGTGTAACGTTTTGGCAGGGTTTCTAGTATATAATACGTTTCTAGTATATAATACGATATAAATACAGCGATATAAATTATTACTAAAATATTTTTACGTATATCCGCATGTGCAATGAAATAAATTTTTTCTTAAATCAATTTTTCTTAATAAGTCTTAATTGAATATAATGTAGAAAATATCTGCAATAAATTACTTTTACTTTTCTCTTATTCTTAGAACAAAGGTATCAAGCCTTTAAGCAATCATGCATTTTAATCAAATTATGATTTAAATTTATAGCTTTTTATATTAATTTTTTTATATTAATTTATTTTTTACTTATTATTAATTTAATTAATTTTTTATTTATAAATTCGATTGGATGCGAAGTCTTTTGAAAATAAACATATAATAGGTGCGCTCCGCTTGACGTTATATTTTCGCTTCGAAGACTAATTGTAAGATTCTTCACCCTATCTATAGTTAAAAATTATCCGATTTATGTCGTGTTTGATGTCGTTTTAATCGCCAAAATCTCATTAATCCATTAAGATTATTTTCAAGCTGTTTAAATGCAAGATAGAAGTTTTAGTTTTCATTTCAAAAAATGTTTACATTTGTGAATTGCTATGGATGGGGAGAGCCCATTGTAAGAGACTTCGGAACTCTTTGATGATAGGTAATCATCTCGCTCGCTCTCTACTCGCGGTCTCGCTCTCGCTCTTACACTCGACGAGTCGCGCTAGACAGCTCGGAAAGATAAACTGATCCGAGAATCGAGAGAAAACTAAAACTTCTATTTTGCATTTAATCGGCTTGAAAATAATCTTAATGGATTAATGAGATTTTGGCGATTAAAATGACATCAAACACGACATAAATCGGGAAATTTTTAACTAGATAGGTAATTAAAATTTTGATTACCTATCTAGTTAAAAATTACCCGATTTATGTCGTGTTTGATGTCATTTTAATCGCAAAAATCTTATTAATCCAGTAAGATTATTTTCAAGCCGTTTAAATGCAAAATAAAAGTTTTAGTTTTCATTTCATAAAATGTTTACATGTTTACGAATGTGTTTCGATTCTCGGATCAGCTTATCTTTCCGAGCTGTTCTAGCGCGTCGAGTGTGAGCGAGAGCGAGATCGCGAGTAGAGAGCGAGCGAGATGACCTATCATCAAAGAGTTCCGAAGTTCTTACAATGGGCTCTCCCCATCATAGCAATTCACAAATGTAAACATTTTTTGAAATGAAAACTAAAACTTCTATCTTGCATTAAACAGCTTGAAAATAATCTTAATGGATTAATGAGATTTTGGCGATTAAAACGACATCAAACACGACATAAATCGGATAATTTTTAACTATAGATAGGGTGAAGAATCTTACAATTAGTCTTCGAAGCGAAAATATAACGTCAAGCGGAGCGCACCTATTATATGTTTATTTTCAAAAGACTTCGCATCCAATCGAATTTATAAATAAAAAATTAATTAAATTAATAATAAGTAAAAAATAAATTAATATAAAAAAATTAATATAAAAAGCTATAAATTTAAATCATAATTTGATTAAAATGCATGATTGCTTAAAGGCTTGATACCTTTGTTCTAAGAATAAGAGAAAAGTAAAAGTAATTTATTGCAGATATTTTCTACATTATATTCAATTAAGACTTATTAAGAAAAATTGATTTAAGAAAAAATTTATTTCATTGCACATGCGGATATACGTAAAAATATTTTAGTAATAATTTATATCGCTGTATTTATATCGTATTATATACTAGAAACGTATTATATACTAGAAACCCTGCCAAAACGTTACACGCATTTAATAAAACATATTAATAAGTTCATGAAGTTTCGATATATATATTTTTGATTCACAATTATATATGGATGTAGCACGGACATGAACCACTAAATGATCGACAGTATCGAAAAGTGGATGTATATTAGCACGGACATGAACCAAATGACCGACAGTTATGAAAGTGGATGTGGATCAGTGATTCCAATTCCTAAAAGTGGATGTATGGCGCTGCTCTACGGCCTAGCGTCTCACGAAAATCGCCGGCATGGCCGCTCTCAGGCTTCTCTCTGCCGCTAGGTAGCAATCGAACGTGATTGGTTCTTACTTTCAGATCCAGCAAATTAGCGTTGAATGTCAACGGAAAATCTAGTAATGTTGTCCAAAACGCGGTCAATCGCCGCGTTCAGCAGACTCAACAGTTGGGCAACATTACTAGATTTTCCGTTGACATTCAACGCTAATTTGCTGGATCTGAAAGTAAGAACCAATCACGTTTGATTGCTACCTAGCGGTTTTGTCTGTTGAACGCGGCCAATTGTGTTCGACTATTGTATGATACTAGAATGGCATCAACCAATCAGTGAATCCCTGACAAAGAGGGGAATCCACCAAACTCTTTGTATCCTTTTCTAAAAATTCGATCATTCCTCATCTTTCAAATCTCGCTCCAGTATGTTATAGAGCTCAATGTACTAATGTACAACTATAGAGCTCATTGGAAAGAGATATGTATGGATAGTCTGTTTTTTCTAACATTTATAATATATTAGTCTGTCTCTTTTTAGAACATATTAGCCATTCGTCTCTTTCTAACATGTTATCGCTAATATAGCGATCTTTGTTTCAAGCATGGCCGCCGTTGCCTTGCACTCCTTCCAGTTAGGATAGAGTTTAATGGGTATATAGGAAGAGAAAATTGTGAATGACACAATATAAAAGTGATTTAGTTATCAGTTAACTAAAACTTATTAATTCGAGTGCAAAGGATGTTGATGGATTCATGCGTCCCATTTGTCGTCTGAAAAAATCGGATTATACAAAGTGAGGTTAGTATCTCTAATCATTTGTACCTATTGAATTCAATTTATATTTAATTGTATGATTAAAATTATAGATATTTTTATATTGTCGTAATTATATTAATCGCAATTTATTGTAAAGTAGAAATTTTGCAAAATACAATATTTTCTGAATTGTATTTAATAAAAATTATATATCATGCTACTATATTGTATAGATAGGTTAGTTACTTTATTATTCTATATTATAAAATTTCGTCTTATACCACAAAATTGGTGGACATTTTAATTTCATTATTCACTCGTGTAAACAATTTTTGCTTATTGTCTTTCGCGAATTTCGCGTGACGAGAGATCACAAATATGCCTAAGATAGTAAGATGTGCGCGCGCGTGTTTACATTGCTTCATCGCATGCGTGCATGGGTCATCATCGACAAAGTTGCGGCTCTGGACCGCGTCTCCGCGGCAACCACAATTTATCGATTCGTCTAGATATCGCCAGTTAGCCATACGGACGACCAAAGAAAACTTGTTCTGTTCGCGAGGGAATGCGTAGGATCAGGAGAATCCTGATCGCAATTCATTCGAAATCCGATTATGCTGTGCGATAAAACAATGAAAATAATATACAAGAAAATAGGAAATATAAGAAAGCTTACTTCGAGATTACGCTGCTAGACGAGAAAGAAATCATGGATACAGAAACTTACTATCATTATTAACAGTGGTATCCTGGAGCAGATAAGCCTACATATAATCTACACAGTGATTTATATGTCTGGGGTTAGGACTCAAAAGTTTAGACTAAGAATTATTATTTACCAGAAGACGGATGGGAAAAAAAGAAAAAACGGAATAAGAGTCAACATGAAGAACCAAACTGAAGTTTAACAATTAATAATGAAGGAGTGTAACACTTTCTTAGAGTTAATAATGAAGAGATTCGGAGAAGCAGTATAGATTTGTAGAGTACAATTTTTAATGTGTTCACATATTTTAAATAATATTTAAAACGTTTTAACATATTAATCTTAAATAGCATATGTATATATATATATTTATTTATTTATAATTTTTAATAAAATCGTCCTTTGTGTAATATACATATAGTGGCTCATTGTCAGTACAAGAGTTCAGTCTGTCACGCTAAAAACTCAAGTTTCGAATCCATAAGCAATAAAATCGTCTTTTTTTGACCATATTAGCTAGTTAAATCTAATCAGAAAAGTTTAAAATTGTAATTAAATAATGATAATGTTTATAAAAACAAAACAAAATACAATGGCTTTTATTTACTGTAATAACTGTACGCGAGAAAAGGGGAATAGTCGAAAGTTGTAGGATAAGAATGATGAAAGTGACGGCACAACGGTATTATATAATCTACTATATCTATATTGAAGCGAATGTAATAACCCGAGGAAAAGAGAACGGGAATGCTAAACAAGACCCGTGCAAAGCGCGCGATTGTCCGCTGCTATTCCTCGCAGAACGCACTGCACATACCACCAGAGCACAGGAGATTCCGCCGTGTTCATGGTCTACAGCTGCCGCTGCATCCTCAGCAAGTGATCGGTTGGGTATTGCTAATTGTCGTGTTCGCCGGTACTTTTACCGTGCTGTTGACGACGCCGCTGCTGTTACCCGATCTGCGCTTCACTCTCTCATTGCTATTTGCTGCATTGTTCCTGCTCCACGTGCTGACCCATTTGACGGTGCTATTACTGGATCCAGCCGATCCCGAAGTGCGTGCTCGGCCGATCAATCAAGTTGTGCCGGAATTCGACCGTAGCAAACACCAGCACGTTATCGAGAACGGCCGATGTCACCTGTGTAATATCACGACGCGCGGTTTGTGCACCAAGCACTGTTCTATCTGTAACAAATGCGTGCCACGTTTCGATCATCACTGCAAATGGCTGAACAACTGCATCGGCGGCCGTAATTATCCGGCATTCCTGGCGTGCCTGACGTCGACACTGATTATTGCGCTCGCAGTTACCGCGCTTGCTCTGGGCGAGCTGGTGCTCGTTAACGCGCATTCAGTTGCGAACGATGGATATCGGAATAATAACAACAACAATGACACAAGCATGAACAACGCCACGACGCCGTCATTGCCAGTGCCTGGCACCGGCTCACTTGTCCTTGTTACCCTCATCGGTATCCTCTCGGCAGTTGCTGCCATTCTACTCATACATCTCTGCTTTTTCCATGGCTATATCGCCTGTCTCGGTCTCACCACGTATGAATACGTGCGTAGAAAGCGGGAGAAGAGCTCTACCGGCGCCGCCGCTGGCTCTAGAACGACTTCCTCTAGTAATCTGTGTGGTGCGCCTTACTGCGATACCGGTGACAGGGAGGATCTCGACCAAGTGGTTGGCGCACGAAGCCTCTATTCTCGCTTCTGCAAGAATGGTTCTTTATTCAAAGATGGTACGACGATGATGACGGCAACGACGGACGTGTACGTTTCCTCAACGCACGAGGAAACGCGCAGCGGTGACATAGCGGCGAATGGAAGTGAGGATGCATGCTCGAGGACGCAGCCCTCGACGAGAGACAACCGGAATTTCCGTCTCTGTTTCTCGTACGACTCACGCACCATCGAGACCTCTATTAAAGTCTCCTCCTCACGGTCCAACGCGGTAGAGTTGGAAAACCACGGAGACTCGCCGGACATAAAGTCATCCTCCACGCCTTCGCCGGTGTCTTGTTGTTTCTCCATCGTGAATTATTCCGAAGGCAGGCACGATAGAAAGGACCAAAAGCGTCGCGCCAGCGGACACCGTCTCGAATCCAAACGTTCCTGCGGAATGATGAGAAGGATACAGACGTTTTTGCAGGCTCGTCTAAAAAAGGGCTCGAGATCAAAGGCAACGACCTCGTCATCGACTTTCGTTCGTTCTTGCAGTAATAAGATAATTCCCGGTGGTCCTTCAGACATCGCGCCTGCAATAACCGAGCATCAAAATCGGATCATCGAAACATTGGTGGCGGAGCTAACAACCCCACCTGATCATCCACATCCACCGGCAAGGTTACCCGCTCTGGATCTTCCGCGTACCGTCCACAAGATTAGAAAAGTGCTCTCAAGTACCGGAGACATCTCCGTTTTAGAACCAATATCGCCTTCTGTGATGCCTAAACGGAATCAAGCCTATCTCGGTAGCCGGCGAAGTACAAACTTCTCTAGGAAGAGGCCACGCATTAAGCTTGGCTCATATGTCACGCAGACCGCTCAACTGTCACCGATACCGGAATCGGAGTTCTCGAAACCGGCTACACCTAGATCGCCGTTGCGATCGGGTTCCGCTTTCGCCTTCCCGCCATTACGCGAATAACTTTATCAGCATCTTACCGGGGACTTGTCTTTCGTAATTGAAAGTGTTTTGTCGTTTTTAAGAAATATAAAACTCGAAAAAGTATTAAGATACACGCTCATTGTCAGTATGAGTCTATCGAGAGTCCATCGAAATATTTTTCATAGGTTTACATTTTAAAATTTGAGTTCAAGAGGATAGTGGTTCATATATGATTCATATTGAAAAATGAAATATTTATTATATCGCACATCTGTGAATATTTTTTTTTTATTATTTCATTAAATACACATTCATATGTGCATTGTTATATTCTCGAAGTAATTTTTTTATTAGTATTAAAACAAAATGTAAATTTGCATTATTATTACAAATTGTTACAAATTTATCTTTCAAGGAATTTATTCAAAGTTATATCAGCACCTCAGAGGTAAACTGTATTAAGTCAGAAATTTGTAAGTTTTCAGTAGAGACTGTTTAAAATTTTTGTTGGCTTCAGATCAATGCTAATTTGCAACACTTACGTGACATCATTATGGATTTAAGTAAATTTTAGCTACATTTAAATTGAAAAATGTTTTATAAAATGTTATAAAAAACGTTTTACCTCTCATGTGTTCTATTTGACTTAATACTATTCAACATGGTGTATTTTGGAACTGGTTGATATTTCATGTTAGTATTATTTACCTCTGAATGTAGTATTACATATTAAGTCACTTTGTACAGAAATACTATTTTTGAAAAAAATATGACTTAATACAATTTACCTCTGAGGTGCTGATATATATCTTCAGATATGCAACATTATATAATTTATCATATTTTTTATATTTTCATAATTTATGAATGTACTAAAATGTTAATAATTACATTCGTATTTATATTAATATGCGGATGTTAACCTCTTAACGCACGATTTTTTGCAATAAAATGGCAAAAAAAAATCCTTTTTTTCATGATAATATGAAATAAAGCGCTGCCCGAGTTAAGTCGAACTTGCACGTTAAGAAGTTAATATTTAACGGATAAAAATTAAATGATATAAAAAAATATGCAACAAAAGATCAATTTCTTTTTAAATTAAGTCTGCAACTATACGTAAAAAGATGAAATTATATAATTTGTATTATAAAGATTTACATATAAAAGGGTGAAACTATAATTTATATTATGAAAATTTAATGTGTGGTTATAATTATAAATAATAATAATTATCTTCAGTTCTTTCTCTCTCTCCTTTTCTCTCCCTCCTTTTTTCTCCTATTTTCTTTCTTTTCTTTTCTTTCCCACAATAAATTTTCAATGTATGTCATATTTAAAGAGAATTTTTCTACTTTTTTATATTTTATATTTATATAACTTATAAATGTATAACAATTTTTATTTAAAATAACATGTGACACTATTAATAACATTATTTTTATGGTTAAATGTATAAAATTAAATGTTTTAATATTATTTCCTAAAATTTGTCGAAATTTTTTCACTGAATAATAAATAATATTTATTAAATATCGAAAATTAAATATCGAAGAATTTGTCGAAGACTTTTATGTATAGATTATTCGAGGGCATTTTGTATTTTTTAATATGTATTAATTATATTAATTATTCAAATGTTTTATCTTACAAATAAGAACTTACTTTATCAATCGATCAAATATCAATACTGTACCGAATTGTATGACATGATTACAATGATATGATACCAAGTTTCATAATATCAGTTATACAAATCCGGTGCAATCGGTATATCACTATTAAACCTGAAAGAGACATTATTGCATCGTAGCACGTGACAAGTTTCTTCGCAGATTTTTTTACTCGCTATTTAATGCTTTAAATTTCGTAACCGTAAGCAATACATCGCTTGATCTTCATGCATACAGATAATGTCTAAGACGATCACGGAGTCGCTTGACAAGGGAGATACTCCCTTGAAGAAGACTAACGTTTGGGAAGATTTGGGTTCACCGCGTTGCATAATCGCGCCGATGGTAGATGCAAGTGAGTTGGCATGGAGATTGCTTAGTAGGCGACACGGTGCCCAGCTTTGTTACACGCCGATGCTACACTCCACTGTGTTTTGCCGGGATCCCAAGTATAGACGAGAGGCCCTTGCTAGCACTAGCGAAGATCGTCCGCTAATTGTACAGGTTTACATTAATCGCAAAATTACAAAATTGTTAAGTTATTATTACAATTATGTAAAATAAATCTTTCATTAGGCATCGAGTTTTTCGAGACTTCAAAGGAATATTTTTGCAACTTTTTTCTATATCTTTTTATAGATGCCTTTCTAGATCGCGATTTCTTAGGATTTCTTTTTTTTTTAACACAGAATGAGGATTTTGTTTTAAACATCTCATAGTATCTATTTATAAAAATTGTCTAGTCAAATATGTATTTTTAGAAATATTGCAATTATTTTTTTCTAAAGTACAATTTCTTTGGATGGATACCTTGAGAATCTAAAAACTCCATATACATTTTACATATTTTCCTTTAATCTTTAAAATTTATTTATTCTTAAGTAAATTTGATTTACTTCAAAAAAAGTATAAATATAAATAAATATGAAATTACATCTCTCCAATGCTATAAATATTATATGTATATGAGAGAGAGAATGAATGGATGATAACGTAATTTTATACTTTATTAAATACAGAAATATACTTTATAGTACAGAAATATGCAGAGTGCAAAAGGTTAAATATGAAAGAGAGTAGAGGAAAGAAAATATTTATCATTAACTTTTGTATGATAATTATTTCTTTAGTTTTGTGGCAATGATCCAGATGTACTATTGGAAGCTGCATGTTTGGCTGAACCATACTGCGATGCAGTGGACATCAATATTGGTTGTCCACAGGCAATTGCAAAACGTGGACATTATGGAGCATTCTTGCAGGATGACTGGGTTTTGTTAAATAAAATCGGTATGCATATTTTTCACTTATACTTAAAGAGCTTTAATATTTTAACTATGATATATTTCTTGTTTATACAGTGTCAACTTTAAAGAATGGATTGCGTATACCTGTCACCTGTAAATTACGAGTGTTCCCAGAAATCAGTCGTACTGTAGAATATGCTCGCATGCTACAGAATGCAGGTGCTAGCTTACTCACTGTCCATGGACGTACGAGAGAGCAAAAGGGACCATTGACTGGATTAGCATCTTGGAAACACATTAAAGCCGTAAGGTAGCAATTCCTTCTTGTTCTTCATTGATGCATTCAATTATCACGTAAGCGGTTAATAAATTATTTTATATTTAATCAGAGATGCCGTGGAAATTCCCGTGATCGCCAATGGTAACATACAATGTATGCAAGACTTACAGAGGTGCATCGAAGAAATCCAAGTGCAGGGCGTGATGTCAGCAGAAGGAAATCTTTACAATCCATACATATTCGAGTCTCGTTATCCCGCTTGTTGGGAGCCTGCTCTGGAGTATTTGGAGCTCATAGAGCAATATCCAGCACCGGCTTCATACATCCGCGGTCACTTATTTAAATTGTTCCATCATGTGTACGTATTGATCTTTTAATCATAGCAGATCATGAATTATCACAATTCTAAGCGTGTGAACAGCATGCTTTTAATTAGAGAGTAGATTTTGTTTAGCAGAAAATCAAGAGGAGAGGGAGAATTTGGCAACCAACTCTAGCATGGAAGCCTTCAAAAGTGTTGTATACAACTTGAGAGATCGTTACTTACCATATCATGAAGGACATTTGACATGGCAGATAGAAAAGACAGGTAATAATAATTTGATGTTTAAAGAAACATTATTTGTATTTATTACGTTCACATTTATGTACATGTTCCTTCTTTTTAAATATAATTTTGTACAGAATATATATATATAACTTGTTTGTTTATAACTATATAGCATATTTTTTAACTTTACAATTATAATTAATTATAATTTGTTTTCAGATTATAATTTGGAGTTACCACCTTGGTTGTGTCAACCTTATGTACGAGAGTCTCCACGAGAACATACACAGAAATCACAGGTAAACAAGTATTTGCATATATTCTATATGCAATGCATTTTTTTTTATTGCATCTCGCGTAACTCAATATTTTTTGAAAATAATATTAAGAGTTTTCAGGAAGACGCACTTCGGAAACGGGAATACAAAGACGAGGACGGAAACGAAATATCGCGAAAACGTTCAAAAAAGCTTAAACGAATAGCGCGTAGACCGAATAGAGCAACATCTGTTCCTAAGAGAAGTTCAGATCGGTGTCATGCTTGTCCAAATCCTCTGGTTTGTTAAAACTTTCATAACTTTTCTTCATTTTATTTCACCATTTTGAATATATTTTCGAAAAATGCTTAACAAAACATTTTAGAGAAAAATTCTAATCTGTAGTTTAAATTGTAGGGTTTTAAATGCGAATATAAATTATGTCGACAATGCTGTAGAAACAAATGTTACATAGAAAATTTAGACTGTGCTGGTCACAGAAATCTAACTAAGACGAGAAGACAAATGGCAAAAGAATTTGAAGCAAAACGTAAGAGCATTGAAAATATGACACTATGTTAAAATATTTTAAATAAAATATATATATATTTTATATCTAATTAACGGAAATATATTATATTTTTGTTCCTCTCTGTAAATGTCACTATCTTCCTATGAAAACAACTTTTCGTATAATTTTATTTTATTGAGATTTTCATTTATTAATTAAATTAATATTAAACTAAAGTAGTCTGGGTTTGATTAGATCTATGGATCTTGATTAGATATCTATTTATATCTATCTGTTTTGTACAATTGTATTTTACAGAACTAATGAGAAAGATAAATATTGGAAAAATCACATAATTTACAATATGATAATTTGTACTATTGCTGACAAAAGTCTGTTAATGTAAGATTACCATTACATAGACGAAGTTGCTGAAGCAATAGATGTAAAAATAATTAGCAAGCTACTTTTTTTTGTTGTCATTATAAAGAGATACATTTTTCTCTTTTTTTTCCATGTTGGTCGAATATTTCTTGCTTGAAAGTATCAGCACCATCAATAGAGGTAGATGAAGTAACGAAAATCGAAATAATCTTCTAGAATTAGCACTGTCCGAGTGATTATTAAATTTCCAAGCTAAAATTAAGAGCATTATTTAAACATTGAAGATACATACAAATGTACATATAAACTTAGTATATATGTATTTTATAAATATGTTGTAGCCTTTTTGCAAAATCAGCTCAATTATAAAATTCTTCAATTCTTTGTTGATGTTTATAAAAAACTTAGGCTTTTCGTAGAAAGATTGAATTCATAAATTTTGCGACATATATACTATATGTAAATAATTAGATATTATTAAAGTTATTTAAATAATTATAATATTAATGTATATAGTAATATTTTTATAAAATAAATTTACAAAAGCAAATATGTTACCTAGATAAAGGAAAGATGCATTGATTGGTGTTGAAGCCAGTACAAACCACCAATGGGTTAAATCCAATATAGGAGCTAAGTAACACAAAGTCATTAGTGCTATTGTATATCTTACAGTTGTTCTACGACATAAATTTGGATTTGTAACAGCCATCATTCGATAGCCAGCTCGTGAGTAATCTGGTCTCAAGTTCCACGAAAGAGCATTAAAGTGTGGAAACTGCCACATGTACAGAATACCAGGTAAAATCCAAGCACCTGGCATGAGTATATTATCAGTACAACCTGCCCAGCCCATGAGAGGAGGTATTGCTCCTACTGCAAAAAAAAAAGAAAGTTACAACTGTTACAACAATATATGTAGAAAGCATACTCACCAATAGAACCAACCCATGTGTTAACAATACTGATGCGTTTCATAGGAGTGTAGAAGCATGTATATAAAATAATATTAGCAGCACCTAGCATTGATGTCACACTGTTCACTTCATGGTAGAGTATCGATAATCCAACAATACCAGATACTGTTGCAAATGCTACCGCATGAGCAGGCCTAATGATATTATCGTGTTACTATTTAATATCAAGTTACATAAATTTAAGCCTTTCAAAATAAAAAAAAGAACGCTTCTAAAACGACTCACGTCAAATGACCACATACTAATACTCGATTTTTTGTCCGCGACATTTGTGCATCAAATGGAACTTCAAAAAATTGATTGATTGCATTTGCTGCAGCAGAAACTAAGCCTGTGCCAAGGGAACACATTGTAAATGTATAAAAGTCAAATGGCGCAGGAGCTAATGCATATCCTGCCATAGTTGTCAATACAACAAGAGCTATAAGCAAAATAATATTTATTATAATTATGATTCAATTGTACCACACTATATGTTTTAATTAGAAAGTTCCTTTTTTATAATTATAATTTACTATTTAAAAATCCGATATATATGTTTGTTATACATACATGTCAATTTAATCTTTGACAATTTAAGATAGTGCTTATGAAGTGTAGTATAATTGACTACTATAGATCTCCATTCTGACTTTTCTACTTTATATGGATCCTTTTTTATTTCACATGCAACACTTTTCTTAGTAGAACAAGGAATTATTGAAGTTACCGCACCAATCTGCAATCGATCATATTCCACTGTTTGTGCTGGTTCCTCCATATGCAATGTTTTCATTGACTTTTGCCTTGGAAAGCCAGAACACTAGAATTAAAATTTCCTTAAAAGATATAAAGTAGTATAACAAATTTTAAATTAGTTTTAATGCTACAAACCGTGACGATAGAAAATTTTGGCACAAAGTTGCATGATATGTGCCGACATATTTTCATTGGACGAAAAACAAATAACATGATAGCCTTAAACACTAATCAATTACTTATTTCCATTGATCTAACTGAAAAATAAAATAATTAACGACTGAGAAATAACAACTTTATACTTTAACATAACCTATAAATATAAGCGCAAAAGAACTTGTTCTCACAAATGTTCAACTAATAATAATTTTGCACTTACTTTCTTATATGTTAACATAATTCTTTCTTGTTAACATATATTTTCTGTTACATAATCGCACTGATAACCGAGAGTACTTCTTTATGGTCAAGCGTTGAGCTTCTAACCTAAATGTTGAGTCTGCTGAACGCGGCCATATTGACTTCTCTCTCTGTTGAGACACTACTGCCATCCTAGGCGGCAGATTTGAAGTGCCAATAAAGCACGATTACAAAATAATAAGAGGAATCAATTGGTGTAAAGAAAACACATAGTTGTTTTTAAGAAAAAGTATGTAATTTGCAACTAACAGCTACATATTTTTTCTGCATAAAAGTATTGAGAAATAAGATAATCGAAAAATGAATATTTTACGAGATATTTTATGTAAAATTATTCACTTTTCGGCCAACCTACTCTTATAACTTTTTATGCCAAATATTGCGAGGAATCGATTTATATAAAAAAATTAGAGTGGTTCTATTTAAAAATCTAGATTCTTTCAAATGACATTGAAAAATGATCTTAATTAAAATTCAAGATTATCAATTTTTTTCCCCCTCGAAACCTTTTAACTTTTAAAATATTTTTTCGTTACAGCCATAGTTTCAGCAATATTCGAATTAAACTATAATTATATATTACTATATTAATACTATATTAATTAAAATGTGACACATATATGTTACAACCCCGTCATATAACTTGTAATATTCGGTTACACCGAGTTATGTAATTGTTATAGCATAGTTATAAAAACGTGTTTGCTAGGATCTTTATAGCAAACATGAACACAACATCACTCACAAGCCACAATGTTTCTCGTGCTGATGCATAATCGCGATATTCGCGAGTTATCCACCGAATAATTACAATTTATACCGAAAATTAATTATACTACTACAAAACTTTGCCAAACATATAGATTATATATTTATGGGATAAGCTTCTGGAATATTTAAAAAAGATTCGGAGATTTACGGTTATCGGAGATGTCTGGAGCATTATGACAATCTGTAGCAGAAAACATATCGATGGCCTCTTATCACTGATCAAAGATTGCAGTAAATGCAAATCACAATATCAACAATAAAGGTAAGTTTAAGAGAATAATTAACATTAATTAAGATTTCGAGAGGTCAAGAGAGACGGGGAGAGCAGATGTAGGCATAGGTAAGTAAGAAAAGACGAGGAAAAAGAGAGATAAGCATAAATGAGAAAGAGCTGATGGGAGAAATGGAAGATGTAAGAAGGTAAGAAAGGTGGGTGAGGAAGCGGATGAGGCAGTGGAAGATGTAGAATTGTGGTAGTATATCACTATGGGAAGATGATACTGACATCACAGACGTGACAGGAGTATGACGTCACTGTCGTCTGCCCATAATGGTATAATCTATTAATATTATTGAGCAAACTTTTACACATTATTTATTATTATTACGTGTATGTATTTATAATCGCAATTAATAATCACCTACATATACAATAATTAGACAAGGAAATAGAAAATGAAAAGTATTACAAGTATTACAAACTTTTACATTGTTTATATGCATCCTGTACTTTCATCAAACTGTTTCATTAATCCTGTCACTTTCACCATTGTTAAACAAAAACTGTTATAGAAAGAATTTAATTTATGCAAACATATCTTCTCGATCAGCTCCGACGCCTTCACCGTCTTCCAGACTCGAAAAGTTGAGAAAATGAGCCGGCCTGTGCACTTCATGATAAAATTCTTTTGGATTCGCCAGTTGCAGCTCGTATTTCATGTTGGGATCGTGCCTTACACCCATAAAGTTATAGTTCCACGAGCCTTGGCTGGGCACCATGAAAAAGCCAAGGAAACGATCGGACAGAAGCATTTGTACCTTTTCATAGTGGCTAGGTAGGTAACCCTTCGGATTGTTTCCCTTGTCAGTGTTCTGCTTGCCCCACTCGAAGCCACTCGGAGTCAGTTTGTATGCTGTAAGAGAGCAAGAACCGGGTGTGAAACTGCAAGTGATAACGATAGTCTTTTCGCCGTCCCAGATGGAATTTTCTGCCATAATCCGGGCGTGAGTGGATATGTCCTGCGGCGACAGTTGCGGCAGCTCGTTGGGCTGCGTATGTATCCAACCCAATGGTTCCATCTCCTTCAAGTATTGATGATTAGGTAATGTGTTTGGCATATGAACAGTTTGATGAGTTCCCCATTGTGGTGCCATTACGATGCATCTGATTTCTTTCACCTATTACATATAAAATTG
The DNA here is from genome assembly GCA_963971435.1 of Lasius platythorax. Lineage (NCBI taxonomy): Eukaryota > Metazoa > Arthropoda > Insecta > Hymenoptera > Formicidae > Lasius > Lasius platythorax. The sequence continues at coordinate 16,098,463 of OZ020537.1, forward strand.
CTTTTTAAAAATAGAGATAATTAAATAATCTATTATCATAGAGATAATAAAATAAAAAAAGTGCAAAAGATAAACAATATTAAATATATTATTTTTTATTTTTAATAATTCTAATATAAACAAAACTATTAATTATTCACCTGAGGATTATCAGGAGGGCTGATACCGTATAAATAGCCGGCGATCTGCGCTCTCAGATCAGAAATTGTAACAAATTTCTTTAGCACATTCTTCGGCAAGATGTAAGTGTAGCCGGTCTCTTTGATGTCATCAGACGAAACGTAGATGTGGTTTGTCCGGAGATGAAGATTGGTCGCGGAAATGGCGCGTACTCGCCACTCAGTCTTTGAACTGAAGGTCTGTGTCTCGTAGTTGGACGTGGTCGCAGTGATAATCTCGTCGCCATGCTTGTTCACCGTTCGTGTGGTAGTAGCAGTAAGCTGACTCTGCTCTTTGGTTTGCTTCTCGATTTCAGCGATTTGTTGACGTTGTGCGGACGGCGCACTTATCTCCATACCCAGAATGATATCGCGGATCTCGGACTGCGTGAGCGATGCAACGTTGACATTATTCTTCTTGCCGTAATCCGCCAAGATGAGATCCTTCAGTTGCACTTCCACCTTGATCCATTCATCGTCTGTCAGCGATGGCCATATGTGATGTGGCTCGGTGATAGTAGTTTTATCGGGCTTTAATACGACTTTCGTTCTTTCGGTGTTGACGTGTAGAGCCCGTAGGATCAAAATCAGTCGTGAAAACGCAGTGTAAGACGAGATGGTCTTTAACCAGTCATCGTAAAGATTGAATAGTACCATTTGCGGCTCAGTTGCTTTCAAGATCAGATCTCCGAACTTCTCCACTTTGAGACATGCCTGGAACGGTAACTGCAATTCAGATCCTTTAATGACTATATTGGGAAAGTCCAGCAAGTGCACTTCTAGCGGATCTAACATTCCCTTTCTGGTAACGATAATCTGTTTCGGCTGTTCCTCCACTGGCAGGGAGCGAATTAGCGCAGCGACTTCCTCGGCGGTCTTCCACTTGGCTAATTGACCGAGACGCTTCTGGCCCGCCCAGACAGAGGTATGAATAATTTTCAGAAACAATTGTCCCGTACGTGGGTTAAAGATAAAAATCGCACCATTGATTGGCTTTGTCGTCAAGTTGCCCTCAAAGGTTTTGTGAATCGTCACACGATACACATTTGTGTCATCAACAAACCATATGATTTGATTGGAGAAAAGTTCACCGTAATTTTGTGAAGAGAGATAAGGTTCTGTGGGTTCAGACGAGTACAGTTGCAAGGCTTTGCGAATACGTTCGCGTAATACGTATAAAGCAGGATTTGCTTTCATAATCTTTGCCATGGCTTGCTGTATGAGTGGCTTGCAGCCAGGGAACCAATTACCATATGCACTGTGCAGATTATATGCCAAATCAATAGCTATCAGAAGACCGGTGGGCGATGGATATATCGACATGTTATCTGTCGTGTAGTCCAGGAATTTGGCACGAGCGTATCGTTCAATGTCGTGGGAGTCATAATCGCCCCATCTCAGTTGAACATCAATCCAATATTTCTGCGTAGTGGTGTTGTCCATCACATCTTTCGAATCGGCAAGGAGTGATGGTCGGGATACAGTCCACTTATAGGCGGAGAACAGGAGAATATCAGCACATGAGGAGTTCATCTTGTATGACTTTCGCGGATGTATTGTTTCCTTCTGTACGGTCTCAATTTCAAGCGCGTCCAATTCTTGGTCAAACACCTGGCAAAGATCCATCACGATAGACTCGTGCACCTTTTGCCATAAATGAGCGCGGAATATTTGAATTAATGAGATTTTTAGAGTCGGTATTTTACCGTGCATAAATATCCCTGTCAGGTCGAGTTGTACTTGAAATCCAACGTAAACGTTCGCACGGTTGATAGTAGGCGACCACCACAGAGTGAATCGACGGTTGGGAATCTGATTGAGACCAGAACGTTGCGCGTTTGTCAATTTCTTGTATTTCATGGACTCCTCAAAGCCGGATGCCTTTTCCCAGAAAAGACCCTCCCATGTCGGAAAGTAGGTACCCTTAAAAAGAGTGTGCTCAAGAATGCCCTCGACGCCGCCAAGCGCCTGAATCATATCAGTTCGATAGTTATTCAGATTCCACAGTTTGCCGTCGTGACGCTGATGAGTCCACCAAAACGGATTCTGCTTCAGCACCTGATATTGCTTGAATTCTGTACGAATACGCCAACCTTTGTCATAGGCCAATGTGTGCCGGTCTTTCTGGAATAATGTATTTATCCTGGGAATACCGCGATCCCAACTATCCTCAAGATCCTCCAAAGTAAGCCTACGATTTTGAGCATTGGCCTCTTGTCGTTTCAAGGCATATTCCGCCCAAACACGTTGAGAATCAATAAATTCTGACTCCCAGGGCTGTATGTAGCGATATAAATTCGGAATCAATTGATCCTCGTCGTGACTCATGCCTGAACGAAAGTGAGTGATGCCGACATCAGTTTGTTTCGACCATCTCAAGTCCGATTGAGGTATTAACACATGACCCATCGACAGCATTCCCAGACCACCCAATTCCTTGGGAGTGTAAAAGACAACAGGTGGAAAACGCGACGGCATCTTGGAGTTCAGTCCAATCTTGATACGCGTCTGGATCTTGTTCTCGCATTTGACCAATAGATCCAGCAACTCTTGCGTATTCACCACGGCTTCCCTGAAATAAGTCATCAGACCAATCAAAGCGGTGTTCCACTTATTCACGATTTTCGTGAATGTGGTCGAGCCTGAAGCCATTAAAATCTGCCTGACTCGATTGTGGAAACGCTGCAAGCTCTCGTCGTCGACACGCAAGAAACATTGCGCGGTTCTTTCCTTCGTGATCTCGTTCTGTAGATTCCAGACACCATCTCGGTGCGTAAACTCCTCATGAGTCGTTCTGCATTTGGGCAAAATTCTGCACTCGAAACCGCTCATATTGAACAACAGATTGGGATTGTCCTTACTATAGACACTAACGAAACTGTTTTCCCACTGGATAGTGGTGGTTGAACGTGGAAGCCGGTTCTTGATATCCCAGAATACGGCGCGACCCAAGTTCACATCGTGCTTCATCAATCTCATACGAGCATCTCGCGGCCAACACTTTTTATTATTGTAGCCAACGATGTTTTCGTTATTTGGATCGGGATGTTCAGTGAGGTAACGCTGAATGAGGTCTCGCGCCTCATCGGCGGAAAAGCGCAAGAACAGATGTATCCTATCGACATAGCGGCAATATAATCGAATAGGATGCGCTGTTTCAGAGGCAACATCCTGGAACGTAAGGAAGTCATTTGGCATTTGTGGCGGACCGGCCATTTCACTGGCTCGCTGGAGACCCAACACCAGCAGATCCAACACTAGTCCGTAATATTGGGCGATAAAAGATGCGAATTGCAGTCCTCTAATAATGCCATAGCTATTAGTGTGATTCATGTCTTTATAATTGATGACAACGTTATTCTTTGCCGTCATGTAATCGGCAATGTTATGATCGACTATTAAACGTAACAGTCTGTTGAGTAACGTGAGATCGATCTTTTCGTACAGCTTCTCAAATTTCGATTCTAGCAGCACATTGCACTCGCCTTCGCTGACATCCCAAACATCCTGGAGATTGTTGATACCTTGACACCATTTGTAGACAAGAAGCGGCGGCGGTTCTGTGTCAGCCGGTTTCACCCACGGTGGAAACAGTCGCCTTTTGTCTGCCTCGTACCACAAATACTGATCTAGGTAGGCGTCTGTGATTTTTTCGAGTGGTTCCACGTCATACACTGGAATCAAGTGACTGTAGAGATCCATAAACTCGATGCCAACTTCTTTAAAAGCTCTCTGTGTTAGCAAATGTCGCTTGATTCTGGATAATGCCTCATGTGGATTATCGTATGCTTGTTCTATTAAGCCCAGTTCTTCTCGTTGACTTTGATTCAGCCTAGATTTAACGCTATAAGCTTCTTTCAAGCGTTCCAGGGCTAATATCAACAGTTTCGTATCATGTTTGTAAGATAATGGTGGAAACGGTATTGGCGCAAATCTTCGAGATTCCAGCCAATGAACCGAAGTTGTAAATATAGCTACAGCTTCCTCCGGCGATATATATGGACCATCCTTCAAGTAATTGTGTTGTCGTTCCTGCTCGGCTTTCAAATAAAGACGCGTCAGGCGACCAAGGTTCTTCTTACACACAGTTTTGTCCACCGTAGCGCCGCGTCGAATTCTCTCTCGATTGTAATGAGCCGTATTCGTCCACCAGTCGGCCTTCATCTTGACATAACGCAGTATCATATTTTCAATCGGAATCGGCAAACCCGGCACCTTCCACGGAATATTCGCTTTCCAACAGCGCCAAGCTTCGCTCAAATGCTGAAGAATTGTTCGCGCCTTGTTCTGCTTTATTCCTTCAGGCATCATATCGACTATGTCGTGCATAACAGACGCCCGTAATTCGAGATCAAAATGTGATTCGACTCGCTGTTTTGTTACCGTTTTCGCTACGCCTTTCGAATGACGGCCCTCGAATTGTCTCGACAATAAGTTACCCAGCCACCTTTCCAATAAGGGAGTGATGCCCCTCATAAAGAACAACCAAACGCGCCAGCCAGGTGCCCAGAATCCACAGCCAGGTCCTTTACCAACTGGTCCGGTATTAAAACGATAATAAATTAGGTGCTTCAAGTCTTTACACATCCTGATCTGTCGCATCAATTTGTACTTATACCGATACATGCCAGTCAATTGGCCGACATGTGCGAAAATATACTGTAGCCCATCGGCGAGCTGAAAGGCATCCACGTTGTTCAGCCGATACTGAACGTGAGAATCGATAATAAGTTTAGTTAGGCGAAGAATTTCGCGACACAAATGGAAGGCGTTGCCAAAGCGCGATTTCTTTCTCTCCTTTGTTGTAAGCGTTTTGACAGGTTTCAAGTTAAAGTTATAATCCAAATGAAGATAGTTGAGATTCTTCCGATGTATTAGTAGATTCAACATGTTATATCCTTGACGACACACCTGCAGACCGGCTTCTACCCAATCTATCGTCGTTGTCTGAAAGAACTTGGTCGATTTAAAGGAGCGGAACAAATAGCGTTTCTTCTGCGGTTTTGGTGGCCTGTGCTTCAAAGCGTTCAGAACAAAGTATTTCAGCAGTTTCTGATAACTAACTCGCACTTTTACAGGTTGACCGGGCGGACAGTGCTCTCTATACCATGACTTGACTAATGGAATGTCAATGGCTCTCCTTGTTCTGCCGGAACGCGTGTTAAATGGCCTCGGCGCCCACAAAAGGGCTATTCCATTCGCTGTATTATCAGTATAAAGAGGTATCTCCTGAAGGAATGGTTGCACTTCGCCAGGTAGAATAAAGTCTTCATCGTCTTCGATTTGTGGTTCCATTGTCTGATAATAGTTGAATAACATATTAAATTATCGTACTGATTTTTTAAATTTAATAGTTACAAATTTACCTTTAGTGAATTTCTATGAGAAATTGGATTGATTAATGGATCAAAATAAAATGCAGGCAAATCTGGATCTTCGGTCTTTATATATACAACATTTGGTGCATGATACCTGTAAGATGTATATGCATAAATTAATGCATAATATAAAAAAAATAATATACAAAAATATTTTTATTTTAAAAGTGGTACAAATTATTGTATGTGATATCAGCGGTTTCTTTTTATAGTCTTCATAAAAGATACAAATAACAATCACTAAATTTGCTTTACCACACTGCTAGGAAGATCATTTTATATTGATAAGCAGATCTTAAAACTAGTGTGGGAATAAATTGAATAATAAAAATTTAACTAGATATCGCGACTTACCATGAAAGATGAACAAAATGTGGCATATTATTGTATAAATAAGGAAAAGCAATCCTATATTCTGTTCTAATAGGTTGCCTGATGATAATCTTATTTATGTCATTGAATTCATTCCAATCTTCATCAGCGGCATTTGAATCCTTTACCAGTGGTTCGAATTTTGGTCCTCCAGGAATAGCCATATTTAAGGCTTTTGCAGTAAAGAATGACTTGGGATCAAAAAGATAAAAAAAATTTTGATCAACTAAGTCAGTCAATAATTGATTAGCCAAACGATACAAAGTGGCCATTTGTGGTAATGTTAGGTTCCATCTCCGGTATGTAGATCCGTTAACATGTCTGGAATATGTTTTATCTTTTAGATTTTATTATATATGTAGTGAATAAGTGACTTTTTTTAAAGAATATTCTTTCAGTATAGCATTTTGTCCAACTGAATAACTTGTATCATCAATTTTAATGATATCCAGTGATTCAAGCTGTCAACTCACATGTCCAGTTGATTTCAGGACCCCTACGCTTTTCATCATTAACAAATGGGTATGTATAATGTGCCAATAAATATAGGAACAATCCTTTCTTTATCTTTTTCTTATAATTATTTATGCATACATGCCAATATACATTAACTTACTTTGTTCCAACTAATGGTTTGTGTTCATAAAACCAAGATGCAACAGATTCATCTTCCTCTGAATCAAGTTCAATTTGTATAGCCTCTAAAGGTTCAACATCCAAAACATTATCCGCATAGTCTAGAGGAGGCTCTTCATCATCAAAAGGTGGAAATCTCATTCTCTTAAAATGTCTGCGATCTCTTTTTTCTCGTCTCATCATAATCCACATAGTGCTGGAAAAAAAAATGAAATTTTTAATATAATTTGTACCAATAAATAAATAAAAACAAAATTTCATGCCTGTATTACCCCCACTGAGCTATATACACAGGCTCTATAACCCAAGGAATCTCATTGACGAATGTAATGGCGCCTGTAATATGATACAAGACCTTTACATCTCTTATTTGTTCCCATGGCATAGGCATATTTTCCAATAATTTCATAACAGCGTGTGGCATGTACTTTAACGCCCTGTAACAGACATATTTACAGAAAATCTGATTGTGCAGTTTTTTTACAATAACTTACCCCAAATAAACACGTTTATCATGTCTGTATTTTCTACTGCTCATATCACCGTGATCTCTAATGATTTTTCTTATATGTTCAGCTGGCATATCTTCTTTTTGGGCATCTACAAAGCCAAACTTCCTCTTTTCTGCAAATCGCTTTGACTGCAACTGCTGCCATTTTTGCGCTAGAACAATTAAGATCATAAAGAAACTATATATAAATAATTGTTAATTACACAAAAGTTACCTTTTTCTTGAAGTTTATCCTCAGATAAGACTTCTGGTTGTTTAGGAATCTGAGGCAATGGTGGACCAGCTTGCATAACTTGTATATGAGCATGATGAGCAGCTTGCGCATGAGCCGCAGCCTGTGCATGTGCTTGAGCAGCTGCCAACTGAGCTTGTTGCTGGGCCATCATTGTGGCCCATGGGTTTGGACCCAGCAAATATGGTGGGATAGACATGATTTCAAATGTTTTTCAGCTAAAATACAAAATAACATAATACAATATAGTAGTAGTAGTATGATGATAGTGAGTAGTACTAATATAATCTTTGACGACACTTAGATCTATTATATTTTCTCACTCTTGTTATTAACTAGGTATTTGAATCCCTAATAAGCTTAGAGCCTAGCACCAGGCTTATTAGATTCATCACCTTTGTTCTTTCCGGGGGATCTGGGGAACTTAAGAACATTCGTCCTCAAGTTCTGTATCTTTTGTATATAAGTGACGGACAGTGGCACAATATATGCACGAAAAATAGCAATATAAAACTCTAAGGCCTGTATTCTCAGCTTACATTTATCGCTAGATGTGCCTCTAAAAGTGGCTTGTAGCCAATCAGAAGGCTTATAAGCCACATTTAGAGGCACATTTAACGATAAATGTGAGCTGAGAATACGGGCCAAAAGATTTTCTATAATGTAGATACATCAATATATATTTTTCTTTATATAAAACATAACTTGATTATATATCTGATTAATTCTTAGCGTTAAAAGACTCGGTAACTGGATCAATTATTTTAAAACGTAAATTTTAACGTCAGATCCTGGAATATGTGCAGCCGCGTGAAAAGCGCCAAAGAAGCATGTTGTACAATTAGCCGGTACTTAAATAATTAAGTTACACATAGTTTTTTCACGTCCGTTTATCAATTCTTATATGACAATTAATTATATAATATAATCAATTCATCAATACTTACAATAAACTTCTTAATAACTTTCGCACTTTTGTGCATCCACATAATTCCACATAATAATCTTACTTCATGCACATAATGGCTTCGGACTGCACCACAGATGATATAAGAAAATAGATAGCTAACTCCTGTATTTCGCTTTAAATAGTGTTTTAAGCGTCACTTGGGCGAATATACATGAGCGAACTATTCATCAATATGGCCGACTTCTATAGGCAAGAGGTCTGTTCGTGTTGCTTGCACTATTTGTCTTCGCTTTCTCTTTCTCTTTCTCTCTAATGCCAGAATCACGGTCTTACATACAGGTCTGGAAACGAAGGTGGTGGGGGTACGTCGCTTAACGTCCGCGAATTTAGTTTGGCAAGGGCGGCGCTGCGAATTAAGATACGGATAGCGCAAGCGCCCTGTGCATGAAATCCTAACCTATTTATATATATATATATATATGTATGATATACAAAACCGTGTGATTAAATTGAAATTAAATTATTACATTATTACAATATTAAATTATTACAATATTAAATTATTACAATCACAGAATCGTGGTATTAATATCAGTTACGTGAGGTATTCTAACCAGGTACCATAATCAAAAGCGACGCGTAGTGGCGGCCGAAGACATGAAATTCGCGGACGTTAAGCGACGTACCCCCACCACCAAATATTGGCTTCGTTTCCAGACCTGTATGTAAGACCGTGGCCAGAATATATATTTGTTTCGTTTTAAGGGTCGGCAGGAGTGACGGCCAGATTCTGAATTGATAATGGAGACCTCGCGCGGTGACAATGCGAAACTCCGGTTTCAGGGTTACCAACGCTGAGATATAAATTCTCGGTCTGTATGTAGTGGTGTATGTCCGTATACGTACAAACACCATTGCATCGCTCGCGCGGACGCACCGTAGAGAGAATGGATAGAAAAATGCTTTCTGGCCTCTCGTGGCAGAAAGCAGTAATGCAACAAGGCTAATGGGCGCCCACTTTTTGGAAAATTTATATTTGCGTATACATATGTATGCGTATAATATATACCAAAGTATCTAAAAATTGTATATATGCTTCACATTGTATGATGATAAATAATAACAGCAGACTAATAGTTCACGGAGTGAACTAATATACAGTATGTAAGACACGGGCGCTTATTAGGCTTGACAATTTATTGCTTTTTCACTTGCTTCTTCATCGATACTTTATATATCGTCAGCGCGATAGAGCGACAAAGAGAGCACGATTGTTAATTCTTGACTGACAATATCTTTCAGCAATCGCAAATTTTATAGACCGACAAATATATTATCTTGATTTCTGTTCGATTATATTTGTGCCGTGTAAGAACATCTGTTGCATAAATAATGATAACATAAAAGCATTTATGAATAATAAATAATAGCTCAGTGCAAGGGTATTCAGTCTCTCACGCTGGAAACTCAAGTTCGAATCTATATAAGCATCGATAAGACTTTTTTTATTCATAAAATTTTTTTATTTATATATGTGAATATATAAAAATTATTAAGTACATTTTTTGTAAAACCAATTAATTTGAGAATTCTTAAAATAAAAAAATTAAATTATAAATAAAATTAAATTAAATTGAAAATATTTATATCATTTTATTACTACATACACATTTTGTGTATATATATAATATATATATGCAAAAAAATTTATTTCGTGAATAAATTAGTGTAAATTAATCCTGTAATAAATCAATAGCAGCTATAAAAAATTATTAATATTTTCAATATTGCTTAAATTAATCGTCTTTACCAAAAAATATATGTAATAGATTCATATATATTCAAATATATTGTTTAAAAAAATTTTATCGATGTCTATGAATTTGAGTTTCTAGCGTGAAAGACTGAATGATTTAGACATAATTCTATAATTCAGACATATATGTATGTACATACATATATGCATATGTAAATATAAAATTCATAAAAAATGGACGCCTCTTTTTATGCCACAAGAGGCCAAAAAGCATTGTCGGCATATCGATACAAAGCGATATATTCAGCTCTGATCATTATCGATGCTGTGTGTAGCATTAGCGCAGTAGAGGGACAAGGAGCACGCGATTGTCGCTCCTTGTCTAACATCATCTCCCAACAATCGCATCCGTGTGCTCAACATATCGATGTGTGCCTATACGGACGCTACTACATATGCGATGCAAGAGAGACAAAGATGACGCATACATCTCTCCTTGTCACGCGGTCAGTGTGCTGCCACGAAATATTCCCCATGAGCTGCTCCTTAGTGAGATCCGCTTTTTGCAAATATTTCTTCGGAAAAGTTATATTGTCTCGTGAAACTTTTTTTAATATATTCCTTATATAATAACGTAAGTCGTAACAAAGCCGGATTTTGTATTTTGGCTCTTAAAAATTTATAAAAAATAAAATACGGACTCGTGGCTAACCCAACCTAACCCGTTGCTAGCTGTGCATTTCCCCACATTTATTAGAAGTTTTATTTTGACCTTTTTTTCAGAAAATCGCTCTTTACCGCCTTGCGGACAATCCTCCTGATTAGGAATATCATAATTTTAATATGATTTTCTCATTATTTTGGTCATAATTTGCAAAAAGCGAATCCATAATTCACGGCCGCCCGATAGAGGTCTCCACCGTGTCTCCTGCCGACCCTTAAGGGTCGGCAGGAGACCCAGGCAAACTCCGAATTGATGTTGAAGACCTCGCGCGGTGACAACACGAAACTCCGGTTTCAGTGTTGCCAACGCTGAGAAACCGATTCCGTTTTATGTAGTGGTGTATGTCCATATACATACAAACACCATTGAATTGCTCACGCGGACGCACGGTAGAGAGACAGATATCCTGAAAATGCTTTCTGGCCTTCCGTAGCAGAAGGCAGTACCGTAGCAAGCCTAATAAGCACCCACTTTTTAAAATTTTATATATGTTTATGCACATATGTGCGTATATATATTTTTTTTAAATATTTTAATATTTAATATTTTAATATTTTAATATTAAATATATATTTAGTACATATTTTCCATATTTATAATAAAATTTCTTTCTTTAAAAAATATAATAAAATAATTATTACAAATTAAAAAACGATTATATAATTAAATATAAATGTAATTTATATATTATTTTCAATTATTATTTCGTTGTTTCTGAAAAGAATAGCACACGAATATTCGGTGATGTGTGCTTACACGGACACATACGAGGTCTGTTCAAAGAGTTTTCTTTTTTCCATTGACGTATACTTTTTGAACAGACCTCGTATATCGTGCAAGAGAGAAGACGACGCAATCTTCTCTCCTGTCACACGGCCAGTGTGCCACTACGGAATATTCCCCAGATTCTGCTGTTAGCTGCACCTTAGGTACAAATCTTGTCATTTCGTAATTTTCGTTTTACGCTTCAAAAAATTAATATTCTTTATAAAACTTTATGTTGACGTATTCTTTATATTGTCATAATTATGGCTACAACGTAAGATTTAACAATTTGGCTCTAAAAATTTAATAATAAATATAATACGAATTCGGGCGCAACTACACCTGATCCGTGGTTAGCTGTATATTGCTCGTCTATTATTGAATTTTTATTTTTTCCATTTTTCCCAAAAAATTACTTTGTAGCCAAAGAAAGACGATGCTACGGATTACGAATATGATAATGAAAATGCGATTTATTCTTTATTTTAGCAATAATACGAAAATTACGAATCCGTAATTCACGGCTCTCCGCGGGAGGTCTCCACCGTGTCTCCTGCCGACCCTTAAGTGCAAAAAATTTTGGGGATTTCAGTCAACACGAACAAACCTATAGACCTTATAGATATGGGCCCGTATTCACAGAATCGACCTACTGTAATAAAGCTGTGTCCACGATACTAGAAATTGGTCCGAAATCTCGATTCAAGTTCTCGAACAGAAATAGTTGTACTTTGATGACTCTAGATAGCGTATAGTCGAGTATGTGAAGTTAGCTACTATAATTTATTATAGAATTACATATTTATTATATTTATTATATTTATTTATTATATTTTATGTTCACCAACATTGATTAAGGCGGGGAGCACACAAATTTGCATAAGCATATGCATAAGAAATTCGATTGGTTGAATTTCTTATGCATACGTTTATGGACCAATCACATTGATTTAACTTACGCTTATGCGCCTATGCAAGTTTGTGTGCTCCCCGCTTAACTATTTATAAAATAATAATATTGGCAACAAGAAATTAAATCGATATAAACCTAGCAACTAGTACGGAAAAATGGGACAGGATGCATTTTTCTGTACGAGATTTCTATTCGAGATATTCATCCGAGTTGCCTGTGTCCACGATTCGAGTTTTAGTAACTTTTTCTAGGATCGAGGACTCGGAGAGATTTCTAGTATCGTGGACACAAGGCTTTAGATGTTTTATTTTGATCTCTTTTCAGAAAATCGCTCTGTAGCGACCTGCGAACGATCCTACTGATTACGAATATCACGATTAATTAGATTCTCTCAGTTATTTTGGTCGTAATAAAGGATGAGCGAATCCGTAATTCACGGCCGACCGATAGAGGTCTCCACCGTGTCTCCTTAAGAACAAAAGAGACAATTAAAAAAGAAGAAAAAATAGATATAGAAAGGAAAACACACTAACGATACTATGTGATACTATTTTTAAAAAAGACAGATATTCATACTGAAGGAAAGAAAAATGAGACCGATTGAGCTATTTGTCTTGTAATATATTTTAATATGCTTATGTGTGTTATTTGCACGAGATCTACATACTAACATATTTATTATACATGGAGATGTGTCATATGTATATACATATATATATATTTTCACACATATATACATATATATATGTGTGTATGATAAGGAGTGATACGTCACGAGTGAATTGACAGTTTAATTAATCGTGCCACGATATAAAGCAGCGTATGGAAAGGTTAGAAAAATTTCTAAAATTTTTGTAAAAAATTATTATTTATGCCATGATGATATAGGAAAGAAATTTCCATCTTGGGGTATATTAAAATAGATCTTATAAGATTGAAAAGGTAATCCATTTATGTAAAATCTATTTTTTTTTCTTTTTTTTATGTAATAGTGTTTGTTATACGCCTTATGTCAAAGAATCAGTTACAAAAAAAACAGTTAAAATTTCAGGAACATAATTATAAAAATTCGATACATCTTCGATATATTTTCTTATAAAAAATTTTTGAGAAATCTACTTTTCCACTTATCATAACCATTCATGTCAGAGGTTTGATTAAAACATTAGGTATATATTGAGTTTGCTGAGTTTCTAGCTATGATATTTTTACGTCTATGATTTTTGGTATGAACATAGCAAAATAACTTGAATACGTGTAGTAGATAAATAAAAATAGATATTTTTTAAGTGTATGTATTTGCAAAAATATATAGATATTTAGATTTCTTAATGAGGAAAATAACTGGCAAAATATTTCTTTTGTTAATATATTATAAAATTTTGTATTAAACATATTATACAGCAATAATGCTATTTGCACCACTTGTGTACTACATGTCCTACAGTATTGTTTGTTTACACAATTGTTTGTTTATTATACGAATATAAATTGATGGAATTCACATAAATCCCTTATTTTAACACTTTAACGGCTACAATTTAAAATAAAATCTTTAATTTGAATAATTTATCATATTTATAACAGTGCATAACCTTATAAATAAGGATTTATTTGTCTAATGTTGAGAAATATTTAGATTCTAGTTTAAACGTTTAGTTTTTATTTTGCATAAACATTAATAAAAGCTTACATTTATAATTTTTATCTTACAGAGTAAGTATTAACTGAGGATTATGTCGTAAGTACTTAATTAAGATTACACTTTTATTTGTCGTACATAATAACACTAAATGTTATATGACACCAAAAAAATATAAGATTTATAGCAAATTTTTTAAATTTTATTTTTTATATATTTAGTTACTTGATAAAGTCATATTATGAAATAATGCTTCTTTATCTTGTTCTAGATTGTAGCAATAATTGTGATATATATATATAAAGAATTGAAATTAATTAAAATTTATAAATTATACTTAAAGAAGTAGTAGACTAAAGAGATTTCTTTTGTCAATTATGTCATTTAATGTATTTTTTTTTCTATTTGTAGCGGAATAAGGTTAAGAAATAGTATACATAATCTATAAGTAATATATTTAAAGAAAACAGCTTATAATACGCTTTATGTGGATATCATAAGTCGACAATATTTTTAGATTTTAATGAAACATTGAATATTCTATATATTTTTGAATATATCGCAATATTACATTTAGTTCTATATTTTAAAAAATTGATATATTTTGGGATTTTAAATATTTTATTATAAGCATATATTTGCTACTCTAATAACAATAGATTACTTTGTTAGAGAGTAATAATATAAATTTGATATTTTTAAGAAAAATTATCAGTAACTTATGTATTTATATTGAACAGTACTATGACTTGCGTATGATATAATTTACAACTAGCAGCTACATATTTTTTCTTAAAAACAACTATATGTTTTCTTTACACTTTTCTTTACACCAATTGATTTCTCTCATTATTTTGTGCATAAAAGTATTGAGGTAAGATCATCAAAAAATGCATATTTTACTAGATATTTCATAGTTTATATAAGATTATGTCAAATTAAAATATCTCGTAAACTATTTTACTTTTTGGCCATCCTACCTTTATAACTTTGTATGCCAAATATTGCGAGAAATCGATTTATATAAAAAAATTAGGGTGGTTCCATTAAAAAAAAACTAGATTGACCTTCAAATGATCTTAAAAAATTACCTTAGTTAAAATTCAAGATTATCAACTTCTTTCTTCCTCGAAACCAAACAACTTTTATTCAAAACATTGTTTTCTAGAATGCGATGTTTTTAATATATTTAAGCATTATTTTATTTTGTGAAATGGGACATCCTGTATATAAGTTGTTGCTAAATTATATTCTAATCTTTTATATTAAATTTTATTTACAGATTAATTGTTTAAGAAATACCATGTTGGGTAATTCTACTGCCATTCAACGTCCAAAAGATCAAGCTCCTACTAATGGTACTCAGAAAAGTGCTGGAAAAAAAATACCCACTCTGATGGAACACAGTTTGAGCCATCCACATAATGTTTTACTCCAGAATTTGGATCCAGATCATTTAACACTATGGCAACATCCAATTACAACGTTACATTATTTCTTTAGCGAAGTGTTCATTAATATACTTAGTTTAGTGAAGAAAACGTGGCTTTACAAACGAACAGTATGCACTATAATTTCAATTATAACATTATTTCTTCTATCAGGCCGAATATCTGGTCCACAACAAGAGGTATGTCATTTATATATAACTGTGGACATATATATTAATAGAATTATTCTTACTTCACGTACACAATTTGTTTAATTTCTATAGGATATTATTATTATACTATGGGATATATTACACCGTTCGACAAAAATTGACTTTTTTATACTAGAAAAATTCCAAAGGAGTGTGAAAATAGGGCATAAATAAAACCTTTCTGCATTTACAGTTTGTTGAAATCAAGTTATTTACCTTTTTTATCAGCATTTGAATTTGATCGAATATCGCATTTTTGCTATATTTGCTTATTCATTTTTTAAATAAATTTTTTTGATTTATTTATGTAATGATGATAATACTATGACAATAGTCGCACACTACCTCCAGAACATATCACAAATTCATACACCATAACAAAATGGCCTCCAAATCCTTCCACAATGCTTGTAATGTTTCGTATATGATTCGGAGGAGCAAATAAACCGCAAACATAACAAAAGTAATTTCGATTAGGACACTGCATTCTAGTTTTGTTTTAATATTACCTAAAAAATAAATAACAAAAAAATTTATTTAAAAAAGGAGTAAGCAAATATGGCAAAAATACGATATTCGATAAAATTCAAATGCTGATAAAAAAAGTAAATGACTTGATCTCGACAAACTGTAAACGCAGAAAGATTTTATTTATGCCCTCCTTTCACACTCTTTTGGAATTTTTCTAGTGTAAAAACCTGTGTCGAACGATGTTATATATATATATATATAATCCAAGAACTATTAGATACTTTTTTAAGTATATTTTCTTTAACCCATTTGAACAGACTTTTATCTTAATGAAATATCAAGATAATCATTATTAATCATCTTCCTTTTTCCAATCTTTCATATATACATCGTGTGACAATAAAGTTCGGTGAATGTTACTAAAGAACGAACACCAGTTAGTTTTCATACAAATAATCTTTATTGTCTTTCAAAGTAGTCTTCCCCAGAGACAACATGCCTTTAACAGCGCTCGTAAAGCTTGCGAAAACTCTTGGAAAATTCATCTTTGGAAATCGCTTTAAGTACTATTGTCACACGATTTTAAATGTCCGAAATGTCTACAAATCGAGTTCCTTTTATCGCCTCCTTCAATTTAAAGAATCTGCACCCGCAGACTTCTTTTTATTCCCTAAATTGAAGGAGGCGATAAAAGGAACTCGATTTGCAGACATTTCGGACATTCAGAATTATGTGACAACAGTACGATAAAGCGATTTCCAAAGACGAATTTTCCAAGAGTTTCCGCAAGCTTTACGAGCGCTGTCAAAGGTGTGTTATCTCTGGAGGAGACTACTTTGAAGGACAATAAAAGTCATTTGTATGAAAATTAACTGGTGTTCGTTCTTCAGTAACATTCACCGAACTTTATTGTCACACCACGTATATCTTTATATTAATATTTAATATACATATCTTCATAACTTCATATATCTTCATAACTAAGCTTCAAATTAAAATCCTACAAAATAAAGTTTGTTTGAAATTAACTGAAAAATTAATTTGATATATGATTTGATTCAGGTATATACATATGTATATATCTATGTGTGTGAAAATAAAGGAGGGAAAGAGAAAGAGAGAAAAGGAGAAAAAAAAGAGGAGAGGGAAGAGAGATTCTATAGAGATATATAGTATATATGTACACTTTTTATAACAAAAGAAATAAGACAATTATCCATAAATTAATATATTAATATATTAATTGATAATTAATACATTTTATTTATTCATATCTATGTACATGTATAACAGATTGTGTTAAATACAAAAAATATATACTTCTCTTATTCCAAATACATTTTTCGTACAATGCAATCGCTATACAAATGAGTAACTAAAATATATTTAACAATTTATTTATTTAAATATTTTATTTTTTAACTTATATCAGTATGTATATATGTATTTATATATGACAAGCAGTATGAGTTTTATATCATTAATAATATCTTTAAAAGAGAAATTAAAAAGCAATTTATCAGTTTTTAATTGACTAAAAGTTGCACAATAATGAAAATTTCTATATCATATTTTTATTGAGAAATCACGATCACGTTTAATTTTTTTTTAGGTTTTTAGAGTCAGTTTACAATTTTATTATTTCTTGTACTTTTTTTTGTAAAATCTTAATTTTGTATAAGGTGATATGTATTTTCTGAAATATTATTTTGGCAAGTTTATTACTTTTAAAAATACATATATTAACCACTTGAGTGATAGTGATGCATATGTACATCATGAAAAAAATTGCCAAAAGTGGTAGCACATATGCGTTATGGGTATATTTCTAAAAATCTTGAACCAATTGGGGCGAAACTTGATAGAGGTTTTTGAGGTTTTTGAGGTCGTAGATTTATTATGATATTTAGATCGAAAATGCAAAATCAAATATGGCGGACTCAAAATGGCGGTTATAAATTCTTGGAAATGTAAACTATTTAATTACATTTACCAATGTTATGATTATTTAGCCATAAGTAAATAGTTACGTATTTTATTTTTAATTAGTTTTTTCAGTAAAATAATACTGTGTAATTATTTTAAAATGTAAGGATTATTTTACAATAAATTGTTTAAATAAATTGTTTAAACAATTTAATTTTGCAATTTTAATTTTATAATCGTAATTAATGCTCTCGAAAACCCTTATATAAATATCTTTTATTAAAATAAATCATATCAGCTTACCATTTTTGGCATTTTTTTTCACTTACCATCACCACTCAAGTGGTTAATAAAACTAAGTCTATTAGAAAAATCAAATTTTTATCCAATGTTACTTATGCTAAATTAATCTGAAAATTAGTTTTTTTTTCCCTAAGTGACTCTTATACATAATAGCATTAGTAAAAGAAGAAAATAAGGGAAATAAACTTTTGTAACAGAAAATCAAATTTTTCAATTTTTTATCTAAACAAAAATTGTAGTAAACTATACGGAAATTTTATTTCTCATAATTATAATCTATTTATAATATAAAAAAATGTGATGCACACGCGCATGTATTAAGTGTCTTGTCTAAGACATGTCTTTTTTCTACCAAAACTTAAAAATAATAAAATTCTTTTTTGGTAGTTTAATGTTAGCTGGAATCTTTTACATGATAGAATATCGATATTGAACCTCCAGGAGGACAGAAAAGTGGGTTTCTTTCACTTTTTAAATGAATTTGTGTTACATATATCAAGTCTAGTTATTCTCTAATATAAAAGAATTATCAGAAAATCAATACTTTACAAGATATTTCATAATACATTTTGATATGTGAGGAAATACATGTTTTATAAAGTATTTATTATTTCTTCAAAATAATCATTAACATTTTTCACAGAATAATCAGTAAAGCATCGTTTAATGATCCTATTTTATAGTTTAAGTGCAGTTGTACCTGCAACATATAATTGTAAAGTTTTTTTTAAATACAACTTTGTGTTTTTTTTATATTACTCTCAATTCATCTTATATTGTTTTGTATATAAAAATATTAAGCTAATAATGGAGAAGTGAGTATACACACTTTACGAGATATTACATATTTTATGTCAGAAAATTATGAAATATTTTCTAAACTGTTGATTTTGTGATAATTCTATCTTACTACTTTTGTATACAGGATGAATAGAAGAATCAACACACCCACATATACATATATATAAAAATCATGATTTTTGAGATACAATATACTCTATCATTTAGTAAAAGATTTTAGTCAAAACTAAAATGCCAAGAAAATTTTTTTGTCATTTTTAAGTTTCCAAGAAAAGAGCTTGTAACACTTTAAGTAAAATTATGTATGTGTATATATGTAATATATATATGTATAATGCATGTGTACAAAAAATCTTTATCTCGATATAAAATAATTCTTTTGCTTTATTTCTAGATTTTTAAGTTATGGGAAGCCAAGATTATATGGTGGTTATATTGGATAGGGCTAGGTGTATTATCAAGTGTAGGTCTTGGAACGGGTTTGCATACCTTTGTGTTATACTTAGGACCACACATAGCAGCTGTTACTATGGCAGCATATGAATGTGGTGCTCTGAATTTTCCTGAACCACCATATCCTGACCAAATAGTATGCCCAACGAAAATTGATCCTGTGTGGGCAGTAGGTATATTAAATATTATGAAAAAAGTACGTGTAGAAGCCATGCTATGGGGAGCTGGTACCGCACTTGGCGAGTTACCGCCATATTTTATGGCTAGAGCTGCAAGGATAAGTGGACAAAACAGTAAAAATGAAAATTTTGACCAAGATCTAAAAGAGTTAGAAGCTTTGGAAGAATTAGAAAATGAGGAAAATGTATCGTTTGTAATGCGTATCAAGTTGTCTATGAAGCAATTTGTTGAGAAAGCTGGATTCTGGGGCATATTAGCTTGTGCATCAGTATGTATCAATTTTTTTTTTTTTTTGGAAAAAAATTTATCCTTTAAGCAATAATGTAATATGATCTATTTTTTATGTTGCGTTTATTACAATAAAATTTTACAGATTCCAAATCCACTGTTTGACCTGGCTGGTTTGACATGTGGACATTATCTCATTCCATTCTGGACATTCTTCGGTGCGACATTGATAGGAAAAGCTGTCATCAAAATGCATATACAACAATTAGCAGTAATCATTGCCTTCAATGAAGAACTTTTAGATAAATTTATTAGCTTATTAGCAGTCATACCATTTGTTGGTAGAAAATTCCAAGAACCATTAAAGAAATATTTTGTTGAACAGAAACAAAAGCTACATGTTAAGTCGTCTATGGTAAGTCAGCTTTACAAATTATAATAAGCAATATTTGTTGTTGAGACCAATTAAAAATGAATATTTTTGCAGGATGGAACAACTACAATATCATGGCTGTTTGATAAATTTGTAACAATAATGGTCTGTTACTTCTTAGTGACGATTATTCACGCACTAGCACGAAATCATCATCGTAGACGAACAAAACCATCTATTGATTAAAACTTAAGAGACATAGGACAATTAGAAATAAAGTTTTATTGCAACATGTAGATAAATATAAATTGTTTTTATGGCAAGAAAAATAAGGTAAAAATAAGGTATATAAAAATATAAGAAATGTTATAATTTTCATTTCTGCAGTTTTGGTTTATGATAGAAGCACATATTTTGCTTGATATATTAAGTAAGTCACATATAGAATATTAAAAGTAAATCTATTTCTTTTGACTGTATGTTTATTTTGTTATAAAACTTTGTGATCATTACATGAAAATTCTTGCTGTATGTACATGTTTGCATATAAATATCTTTTTTTTTATGAAATATCTAAACATTCTGTAACATTTCTGCATAATTGGTTGATATTCAAACTTTGTGTATTAGATTGTTAACAACGATTAAAATTGAGCAATTTTGCAAACAATGAAAATATATATGCTATAATCGATAAAATTATCTAGCTAAATTTCTATAAATTCTGTATGCATATATTAAAACAGAAATAAGATGAAAATCTCGAATCAGCTCCAGTTCTTTCGCATTAGCAAAAGAGATATAATATGTAATAAATCATTTATTTACAAAAAAACTATATTAAATATTTTAATCAATTTATTGTAATTAAAACATGAATGTGAGTTTATAATAAAACTTTTTATAAGCTATATAGAAACCCTTTATTCTTGAATTTGCAGAATTGAGCTTTCTTCATAGACTAAAAGCTCAAACACAATAAGCGAAATAAGGAAGATGTTAAATATAAGATAATGAAATATAATTAAATACAAGAAATTAGATCCGTATCAGACTATGCATTGAAGATTAAAGATTGAAATTTGACTAATCAAAACAAAAGAAGCTAAAATTTCTTTGTTCTGATTAATCAAATTTCAATCTTCAATGCATATAATCAACAGACTCAACAGTTGGGCAACATTACTAGATTTTCCGCTGACATTCAACGCTAATTTGCTGGATCTGAAAGTAGGAACCAATCACGTTCGATTAGCGAGCTACCTAGCGGTTTTGCTGAACGCGGCCAATAAGTACCCAGAGCAAAACAGCTTGCCAGCTGATTGGTGGCCGAAATCGTCAACTGCAATGGTCTTTATGAAGAAGATAGCAATGTAGCATTTTATATTTAGACACTTGATTGATTAATTTCTTTATGCATATGCATTATGCATCTATCCAGATAGGTCCTAAACGCATGCGCTAACTTTGAGTACCCTACACGCGGCACTGCACACAACATTGTTGCTAACCTATTTATGGCCATGTGAGTAGGCCTTTATATCGTTAATCCTCCGTGGCTAATCCGAATCCGATGTACCAAAACGAAGAAGAAAATCGAACTACATATACTCTTTGATATAGAGGTAACTAGTAATACAAGAATAATTCAGAATTCATTAAAATATTATGGACGACGAGCTGGAAGATCTAATTTTATATCAGGTGAAGAAATAATATTACATAAAAATAAGTTACAAAAAATTTAACTTTTTAAAAAATTTTGTTGATTTGTATATATCATAATATTATACAGTACGCTATATTTTAGTTTAACTAAAATTTTATGTAAAATGAAGTTATATTTTAATTACTCTAAACATACTCCAACTATTTTATTAATTATCTTCATTACGCATTCAAATTTATTTGTCTTTAAGGCTATGTTGTATCAAGACTGCGTTTCATTATTCACTGTCAGTAATGGATCTATAATTGCTTGTATTACTTAATGTGAACTATATTATAGATTTCCAGTACTGACAGTGAATAACGGAACACAGCCAAAGTGTTTGGATTAAGCAAGTCTGACTTAAAGAGTTACTATTCTATTTTATAGATTATAGTCTTATGTAATACAGACGCAGAAACGAATTCCTGTAAAACTAAAAAATATAAATAAATTGATTTGTTGGTTATAAGTAGATAACTAGTGAATTATTTTTAATTTAATTTTGCTCTAAGAAATGTTGATGTACCAACATGCCTTTAATAAGAACATAATATAGATAATATTTCAATAAATCAAAAGTGTTACTGCATCATTATTAAAGTTTCATTGGTTAAAATTGATAATAAAATAATGATATATAGTGTACATTTATCTTTCTCTCTAATCATATATATCGCACATAGCATGTATATAGATGAAATCTTCTCAATTGGAATAATATAAGTTCTAATTATAAAATTAGTTTAATTTTAAAATAATTTATAAACGTATATAACTCAGATATATAAATATATAAATTTCAAATTAAAAATTTTTTAGTAAAAGTATTCAAAGATATTGAAAATTAGAAAAGTCCCTGATAAGTAAACCTTTCTATATATATAAATTGATCTTATTTTTTATTACTTCTACAACTTGAATATAAGTAAATATAAAAAATAATTTTGTCTATTTAAAAATTTTAAATATCTTAATATCGCTAGTAGAATAATCAAAGGATCGTTGAAAAATATATAATCGATCAAAACTAGCCAGAATGCTTGTTTATTTATTAAAAATACGACGTTTCGACCATATGGTTGTGGTCCTTTTCAAGTATAAACTGGAATAATACAATTGATAATTAGATTTTTTGACGGTTTGAATAAAACAACAATATACATGAATTGACTGTGAACAATTTGAGTACATACGGTTCAGATAAAAGAGTATAACAATGTAAATCTTAATTTTGTAAACTTCACATATCACAATTACTAAATCATTAACGACTTGCCACATATGCAAAAGAGAGATAAAATGTTGTGTCAGTGCGAGACTTCGTCAAAAACTGAATATGTTAAATCAAAAATAATAAACTACACGACCTTTATTATTTTGTCGTAGATGTTGTTTAAACTATCAGTGTCTTTCTGTAGGTTGATTGTATTGTTGAATTTTTTAATATAAAACATTTCAGCAATTTCTCTCTTTCGCACGTATTTCTCATTATGTAATATGTTAGGTTTCATCCAGTCAAAATCGTGTCCTGATTCTAATCTATGCTTACTTATAACGGAATGATTCGTTTCATGCAATTTTATATTACTAGAATGCTCTTTCACTCGAGTACGTAAATACCTTTTTGTTTGCCCAATATGACACATTACAATTTTTGCAATTTAATTTATATACAACATTTGTTTTATCGTTGTTATGTAAAATATCCTTGCCACGTTTTATTAATGTATTTAGTTTTTTAGTTATTTTATAGACGACGTTAAAGCCACTGCCTCGTAATAAACGGGACAAGTCATGACTCACATCTTTAGCGTATGGTAATGAAATAAAAGATGTCCTGTCGAAATGTATAAGATTTGCGTCAACGTTCTTGTGGTCGCGTTTATTTAAAAAATCAATTCTTTTTTGTATGTGTCGTTTTATGATATGTTCAGGGAAGCAGTTATTGAGTAAAGTATCATGTACTAACTCAATGTTTTTTTGTTGGAAACTGTCATTAGATAATAAAATTGCATGGTCAACCAAATTATAAATAGTATTAATTTTATATTTCAACGGATGGTTGGAATGGTAGTTTATATACCTACCAGACCATATGTAGGTTTCCTATACCAGTTAGTAATAAGTCTGTTGTCAAACCGAATGACAGTTGCATTTAAAAAACTAATAGACGAATTAACTTCAAGCTCATAAGTGAATTTCAAACGTTGGTGGTAATTATTAAAAGTCGTTACAATCTCGTCTATTTTTGTACGTGGCACTATAGCAAAAACATCGTCTACAAATCTATAATAAATGGGAACAGTAAAATTCAAAGAACTTAAACATTGTGTCTCCAGATCGTCCATCACCATATCTGCTAAAACAGGTGATAGCGGAGAACCCATCGGACTACCGAAGATTTGTTCATAAAAACGTCCATCAAAAGCAAAGCAAGTTGAATCCAAAATCAATTCTATTGCATATAAAAACTGAGCTAAACTAAATATTGTATTCATAGCAATATCATCCCAGCGTTTCCTGATGGCATTCATGACCAGATCTTTGGGAATATTTGTGAATAATGAACTGACATCCAACGATATCATAATATTATCATCATTAATAAACGTATTCTTAATATTTGTAACAAAGGATCAGCCATCCTTAACATGTGAATTTGGTTTTTTGATTGAACTATATAAAATACTGTGGATATAACTCGAGATATTGTATATCGGGCTCCCAAGTGAGGATACTATAATTCTTAACGGAAAACCGTCTTTATGAATCTTCGGCAGACCATAACAACGTGGTAAATTACCATTAGTACAATTTAAATACTTATAAGTCGTTTCGTCAATCAAGTTATTGTTACGCCAGGATTTGACTAACGTATTTATCTTGTTGGTTAACTGTTTAATAGGATCTTTCTTCAATTTTTTATACGTAGATTGGTCATTCAATAATAGATCCATTTTTTCATAATAATCATTCTTATCCATAACGACGGTAGTCTGACCCTTATCAGCTTTCGTAACCATAATATCATTATTCTCACGCAAATATTTTTTAGAAAGTGAAAACGCGTTAAGGATATATCTATCCAAGTAATTAATATGTTTTTTCTCACTCAAAAATCTTTGAAGTGTATTAGCAACAGAAATTCTAGTTGTTTCAATGAGATCTGTGGGGATAATGTTGCAGTTCACCTCAAAATTTTTAACGACATCCAATACATAGTTGAAACGATCGTTTTTTTGATCCTGTTGTATCGGTAATGCAAAGTTATCACCTAAACTTAAAAGGTCAGGTCGTTAATGATTTAGTAATTGTAATATGTGAAGTTTACAAAATTAAGATTTACATCGTTATACTCTTTTATCTGAACCGTATGTACTCAAATTGTTCACAGTCAATTCATGTATATTGCTGTTTTATTCAAACCGTCAAAAAATCTAATTATCAATTGTATTATTCCAGTTTATACTTGAAAAGGACCACAACCGACAACATATGGTCGAAACGTCGTATTTTTAATAAATAAACAAGCATTCTGGCTAGTTTTGGTCGATTATATATTTTTCAACGATCCTTTGTCTATTTACATTTTTGTTATATATATATCAGCACCTCAGAGGTAAACTGTATTAAGTCATATTTTTTTCAAAAATAGCAAAAGTATGCAGTAAAACATTTTTCAATTTAAATGTAGCTAAAATTTACCCATAATCCATAATGATCACTTACTATTGAAATATCTTTGTAAGTGTTGCAAATTAGCATTGATCTGAAGCCAACAAAAATTTTAAACAGTCTACTGAAAATTTACAAATTTGTGACTTAATACAGTTTACCTCTGAGGTGCTGATATATATATATATATATATATATATATATATATATATATATAGAGAGAGAGAGAGAGAGAGAGAGAAAGAGAAAAGTCTCGTTTTATATTTATAAACAAATATATCTATATCATCAATTTTCAGATGAATTCCATAAAAGAAAAAGTGTGCCTCTTTTTAATATTAAATTATCTATTTTAAACTGCTCTCTCTCTTCTCTCTCTCTCTCTCTCTCTCTCTCTCTCTCTCTCTCTCTCTCTCTCTCTCTCTCTCTCTATCTCAAAAATCTAAATTGTTTGTAATTCCCACAGACTTATATATCACACATGAAGCTTGTGTCGAAGTTTGCTGTGAGCATTCCCTCTGGGTTAAATGCTGAGATTAACAGTCCATTAGGTTACCTCTATAGAATTATGCGAATCTATTTGAAACCAGAAGTGCTTATCTGTGCTATGATTCTAGCAATTATTTTGTTTTATATACAAGCTGTGGATATCTGGACTAAAGCACTTCTAGGAAAAATTCAATACACTCTGGGACGTACCACTACCAAGGTATAAATGCATTATAAGAATATATCATTTACACTCAGACACAACACACACATACACATATACATACATATACATGTATTGCTTTTCAAAAATACATTAACGTTTTAATAAAAATTATTATAGACAAATATTTGAAGTGAATTAAGTCTTCTGATACATTAATTATAATGTTCTTTAATTCAAAGTATTCAGAGTTTTTGAGTATCTTTATTTAAGAAAATTTCTACATTTGAACTTTGCATCATAATATATCTCTATACATGATATAAATATAAAGTAATAATATAGATAAACAATTTTGAATTTCAACGGGCTAGAAGAGCCAAACGCGGATGATAATGTGTTAGTTTCGATGAAAATTAATTTTTCATCGAAATTAATTTGTTGTGCACAGGGCACATATTTTTCTTGGTTCGATACAAAGGAAATAAATTAAATCTCATATTCGAGATATTAATTTAAGTAAACCCCTCTGACCCCCCTAAAGAGTTGTAGGCGAGAAAAATATCGGGGAGAAGTCGCTGAATCGGGAATCGAACCCGAGTCTTTCGCTTGCCGGGCGGATTGTTTTTCAAATTGAGAGCCTAAAATATTCCTTAGTTATTTCACGTCGGCTGAAAGATGACGTTATCAACAAACATAGTTATATACAAGTTATAGGCGAATGAGAAGTATCGAGGTGAAGGGGTCTGAATAGCTCAGTGAGTAAGAGCAGTTGCCCGGCAAGCGAAAGACTCGGGTTCGATTCCCGATTCAGCGACTTCTCCCCGATATTTTTCTCGCCTACAACTCTTTAGGGGGGTCAGAGGGGTTTACTTAAATTAAATATGAGATTTAATTTATTTCCTTGGTATCGAACCAAGAAAAATATGTGCCCTGTGCACACCCAGTGAGAAATTATCAGTTGAAAAGACGTCGAATCAACGACTTTTCAACCGAGGAGATTGGTTGATATGGACGTCTAAAATTTGGTCGATTAGACGTTTTTGTGTCCTTCAAATTAAACCTTTATAAAACGTGAGAAATAGGATCGAAATAGACATCGATTTCTTTTTGTCTCTCATGTCGATCGCCTGTCGACTCGAACTGCGTAATGGACGTCAAGTCGATTTCTATCGGGCCAGATAAATTTCTATTTTATATCTTAAGTAGATAATAACGAAATATCTTCACTTATTCGGACAGAAATTGCCCGAATAAGTGAAAACCGGACATTTATCTGTCCGATTTTTCAAAAATCAGTTCAATATCTGAATTTCCTTGTACGGGAATCGTATCAGAAATTAAACTGATAGAAATAATTACATATGTTATTAACCGCATTTTGCAGGCTTTATATACGCTCATGACAAGAACTCGAATACGGGTATAGAAAGTGAATAATGCGCCGCATAGCGGTAAGCGAATAAACTACACTATTTTAATAAATTATATAAATGGCTAAAAGCTGCAGATTCTGCTCGCTTCTAGCTTTGTTTCGATGTAAAATTGACTGAAAGACAATAGAAATCTTATAGAAATATTCGCAATATTTTTAATATTTCTGGCTAAGTAGAAACAAAATTTTCGATTAGTTGAAAAATGGTTTAAATAGATACTAATTTCAACCATAAACGACATAGTCGTCTAATAGGCGTCCTTCCGACCTGTCATTTCTCACTGGGCAACAAATTAATTTCGATGAAAAATTAATTTTCATCGGAACTAACGCATTACCATCCGCGTTTGGCTCTTCTAGCCCGTTGAAATTCAAAATTGTTTTTCAAATTGAGAGCCTAAAATATTCCTTAGTAATAATATAGATACTTTCCTCATATAATTGAGACTCAAATTATCGATTAAATCTAGTAAGAACTCGATCGGCTCTTACTGAGATTTGATAATCTAAGGTACTCGCAACTAGGAGGCTCGCGTATAAATACACGGTCCGCCTCGCTGTTGCTGGGCGTGACTTGGCGCGAGACACTATCTCTTGTAGATATTTTTTAAAATTTTTTTCTAAGGTTATCTATATATCCTTTTTAATTGCACACCACAAATATCTCAAAAACAAGACATTGCAGAAAAAATGTCAAATAAAATTTATATAGTTTTGAAAAAGTTGATAATCTTAAATTTTAACTAAGGTCATTTTTCAAGGTCATTTCAAGGTCAATTTTTTAAAAATAGGAATGGGTAATTTTTATATAATGATTCAACAGAGCATGAAATTCTATGTAAAAGTTGTCTGAGACATGTGTGATGTAAAGTTCATAGTTTACGAGATATTTAACAATTATTTTTGATCGGACAATGTGACGCTTTAATTCTATACATAATACTTGCTGACCTTCAAAATTTCCAAAGTGGGAATTTTCAAGGTCACTTGAAGGTCGCTGCATTAAAGAAAAAATTATTTTTTCTGAATTTGAAAGAGTGTCAAATTCTATACAATAGAATGATTTAAAGCACATGTGGCAAAAACTCAATTTTTTATATAACCCAAGTTTTGAGATACTACAATTAATAACATTTGTATGATTTTTTTTTAAATTTTAACGAGTTGTAAAAGCTTTTGTAGAAATCCGTTCTTAGCGTTACAACGACGTGGACGTAGCAAGAATCTGATTTCTTTGGGGTGCTTGATTATAGTGAGTCCATTTGCCTCTCATGGTATTTGTCACGTTGAAGTTGCAGATATTGTTCAAAATGATTATCATTTTGCTGAATACATAACAGAAAACGTTGTTTAAATGTTTCTATTATAGCCAATAAAACATGGTGAAGAATGTCTGTGCAAGTATTTCTAATACGAGTTTTCATATCAAATGACGTTATTGGATCGCGATATACAAATCATTAAGAAATCAGATGAGCAGAGATCGGATGATCTTGAACAGGATCTGAACGATCAATCCAACAATTAGCAAACGTTGTATTGAGATGTGTGGTTACTTCACGTGCATTATGAGATGGAGTCCCGTCCTATTGAAATCATAACCGCAATCCACGGTTGTATACAAGGTCTTGCAACTCCCTAATCAGTCATAAAGAAGAAGAAGAAGGTCTTGCAACTCCGGTGGTGGGAGGTGACTCACATATTGGTCGTTTTATAATTCACTATCTGGCCACAAGGGGCGCTGCGATCGAGTGTTCCTCCGTGCGACAGATATAGAAAGTTAAAAAAAAACTTAATAAAAAAATAAATAAAAAATGATAATTTAATAATAATTTTTTATTACATGTTAAATAATATGTAATAAAAAATGTAATGCCATTTTGAATTTTTTGAGAAATGTCTGTAAGCACTAACTCTTGCAAATGTCAAGATATCGGGCTGAAATTTTCTACACAAATGGACTAACATTAAACAATGATTGATATAGATTTTGACACTGTTGCTTCAGATGGAACTAACACTTCCAGACACTGTTGTCGATCCAAAGAACTTGCAATGTTGATATATGAAACCTCGGGGGTAGAATCCAAGTGTTGCCTTTTCGCAAGAACTTCATCCAAGGCTAAGAATTCAATAATCGCAATGTCAATAACATTAGAACTACAATATAATCCAAAAAGCTACGTTCACCAAGCGCAGTCGATAGCAGCGACACGTGATGGCGATGCCATAAATTACAAAACTGCTTCAATATCCGAGTCACTCCCCACCACTGAAATTCGCCAGAGTTGCAAGACCTGTGTGTACGACCGTGCCGCAACCTAATGTTTAATGGCAAATCTTCTAAGAGAAGTAAAAATAAATCTGTTTTCATCATTCGTTCATTGAATGAACAAAATCGGATGATTAAAT
Organism: Lasius platythorax; assembly: GCA_963971435.1. Lineage (NCBI taxonomy): Eukaryota > Metazoa > Arthropoda > Insecta > Hymenoptera > Formicidae > Lasius > Lasius platythorax. The sequence continues at coordinate 16,128,722 of OZ020537.1, forward strand.
TAAAATTACCTATTTATATTTTTTTAAAAATGTAGGCTTTTCTCGAGCAGCGGAAAAATATCGGGGCCCTACCGGGACTTGATCCTAGAACCTCCCTCTCAGTAGGCAACCACTATGCCACTGAGTCACACATCACCCCATTCCACCGAATATTATATCCGTTCACTTATATATATCGCCTACGAAACAAAGTTGACTTTGAAAAAAGTCACTAAAAGATTCAACGTGTTCACATCCTTTTTTCCCCTCCAAATCTTCAAACTTTTGTTTGACACATTTTTTGGACAATATCTTGTTTTTGAGATATTTGTGATGTGCAATTAAAATGTGACACCCTGTATAGGATGTCTGAAACCACCTGTACACTGCTTTAAATATAAAGGAAAGTGGTTTTTGTCAAAAATCTCAAAAATTTTTATAAGTTAATCGGGTATGCTCTATCGCATGGTGATATTTTCAACTTCTGATACTGACCGCAAATGGGCTATCCAGACTGGAAGTCGAATTTTTTAAATGGAACATGGTAATTTTTAATTTTAGATTACACGTAAAAAAAGTAAACTTTTGTCTCAAACATTTTTTCTGAAAGTGCCTCCATTGACCTTGAAATGATCTTGAAAGTGCGATGAAAAATTAAACTTTAACTGCTCTTGGCATAACTCAGGACTAATGACTTGGACAGGACGAGGACTTGACAGATATCCGATTCCATGTTTGTTGTGTGCGTGCGTGCGTGTGTTTGAGCGAAGTGTTCAAACTGAACACCGTGCTCTGCGATGCAAGCATCTACTCTGGAAAAAATTAAGGAATTGAGTTCTCGAAGAATTTCATCAGCACCTAAGAATCGAATTGCTTCATTTATCCTACGAATCATATTATCGCTTGTAGTTGGACGTTTATGATATATATACAAGTCTTTTTCCTTTCCCCACAAATAATAATCAAGGATAATTGGAATAATCAAGGATAATTTATTTTGCCTATCCACTTGTAACATAATACGGGCAATTGATGTATGCGACAGGCATCCATCTTGTTGAAACCAGACGCAATCGCAGAAGATTTTCTAATAAGACAGGAAGATTTGTCTCTATCCAGGCTGAATATCTATCACCTATTTTCTTCAAAGAAAATGGGACCTACGATCTGACTTCCAATAATACCGCACTATACATTGACTTTCCAAACATATTGATGATCCATTTCTCTCGACCAGTGAAGATTATCTTGTGACTAATAATGACAGTTCCAAATATTGACAGATCTATCACTTTTAAATGTACATTCGTCAGAAAATAAAATTTTGAGGTGAAAATCAGGTGGTTGTTATCTTATCCAGTTGCAAAATGCAAATCTCTATCAAAAATCATAATTCAACACTTGATGAACAGATATTTTGTAAGAGTGAAACTTGTTTTTTTCTCAAAATGCGCTTGATAATGTCACGACTAACACAAAAATTTCTTTCTCGGCGTCTCAAGGTTCAATTCTGCTGAAGCAAGAATTTCCGCTGCTCTTTCATCCCTAATTGGATCTGTCTATCTTTGTTATATTTAGACTGAACGATACCTTCAGTTTTGATTCAGTGAGCCAAACGTGAAAAGACATTCCGCAAGTGAGGAGTCCGATCAAGATAACGCTCTCACCATAATCTTTTAGCTGCAGCGAATGTACCTCGACACTCACCCAAAGTTAGCAGCATATCATATAATTCGAATAGGACATGGTTAGATCTCTATGAAACCTTTGCTAGGTAAATCAAGAATAGTGAATATGAATTAGCCCGAATTGAATTTTTCAAAAATTCTTTTATGAGCAGACAAATAGGAGGATTGCTTTCGTTAAAGCGTTCTATAAGATGATATAAGAAATCTTGAAACTGATGAATTATTTGGTGAAATTATTATTCGAAAAGTAATGCAATTTAGAATTTCAGAAAACAACTAATTGTATCGTTTAAGAAAGAATTACTGTTTCTGTTATATTGATCCATTTGTGAAATTGTTTTTCGCACATCAAAATTGTTTTTTGTCGTTGATTCTGGGTTACGCCAAAAGTAGTTAAAGTCCATTTTTTCATCACATTTACTATCAAGGTCATTTTAAGGGGATCCTAAAGTCGTCTGTCTTACCGACTGAGAATTATTTTCTTTTTTACGTTAATCTTTTTATTGGTTGAATAGAATAATAAATGCTTTTTCACGATTAAAGTACACATAGCAACAAAGTGCTGAACGTCCAATTTTATGTTAATTTTATTAACATAATAACACGTATTTATGTTATTTATGTAATACACGTATGCACGAAAAATTTTGAACACACTATTCTCTTTCACTAAACTTCTAAACTCATTTCTAAAAGTTCACCTACATTTTTTCATGCAATTTCTAGCCCAAACCGGTCTCCTTTTGTACGTACAAACTGCAAATCTTTTATATTAAGCAATATTGTTTCAACCTGACGGTATCAGGTTAGGTCAGGTCGAAACAATATTGCATAATATAAAAGACTTGCAGTTTGTACGTACAAAAGGAGGCCGGTTTGGGCTAGAAATTGCATGAAAGAATGTAGATGAACTTTTAGAAATGAGTTTAGAAGTTTAGTGAAAGAGAATAGTGTGTTCAAAATTTTTCGTGCATACGTGTATTACCCAATAAGCAAAATGTTAGCAGCATGCGCGCAGATTGGCAGCAAATTTGATCAAAATCATACATCAAAACCATAGCCATCTGCGTCCGCATTAAGCTCGTGTTCTGTCGACAGAGCCTGCTGTCAGGCAATGTGAGCAGATTGGCGGCAGAAACCGAGCAGGACCTGCGCAACGCAGTTTGATGTCAGATTGGCGGCAGAATCTGCGCAGAACCTGCGCACATAAACTGGCAGCAGATTGTCGGCAGAAACCGAGCAGGACCTGCCGTCTTAATTTAAATAGAATAGCGGCATTTAAATGCTTCATTAATTTACATTGCTTATTTCGCTTACTAAAAGATAATAAATGAAGTATACAATAGTCGATATGTCACATTCACGGAACGTCATTGTCTGACGTTTGTATTAATAACATAAATATATAATATTAATAACATATATTAATGTAATATATATAGGAAAATTTAAATAATTTAATTTATAAAATTAAAGATTTTATTTATATGGAAGTTAATTTCTATTTTATATCTTAAGTAGATAATAACGAAATATTTTATATTCGGACAATTTCTATCCGAATAAGTAAAAATCGGACATTTATCTGTCCGATTTTTCAAAAATCAGTTCAATATCTGAATTCCCCTGTACGGAAATCGTATCAGAAATTAAACTGATAGAAATAATTACATATCTTATTAACCGCATTTTGCAGGCTTTATATACGCTAATGACAAGAACTCGAATACGGGTATAGAAAGTGAATAATGCGCCGCATAGCGGTAAGCGAATAAACTACACTATTTTAATAAATTATATAAGGCTAAAAGCTGCAGGTTCTGCTCGGTTTCTGCTGACAATCTGACGTCAAGCTATGTTAGCAGGCCCTGCTCGATTTCTGCTACCAATCTGCTATCAGATTGCGCGCGCGCAGATCTTGCTCGGTTTCTGCCGCCAATCTGACATCAAACTGCGTTGCGCAGATCCTGCTCGGTTTCTGCTGCCAATCTGCTATGATAATTCTGTGCAAATCCTGCTCGGTTTCTGCTACTGATCTGCTGTCAAATTATGTCAGTAGATTTTGTAATATTTCTGCTGACATTCTGCTATCATTATCTGATATAACAGATTTTGTATACAATCTGCAGACTTGTCTTTCTGCTGACAAAAATTTGTAGCAGACGTTTGGCAAAATCTGTTCGAACAGACTTTGCTGACTGGGTTACATAAATAACATAAATACGTGTTATTAACATTATATTAACATAAATTCGGACGTTCAGCACTTTGTTGCTATGTGTACTTTAATCATGGAAAAGCATTTATTATTCTATTCAACCAATAGATTAACGTCAATAAAGAAATAATTCTCGGTCGGTAAAACAGCGGACCGTCGGAGTTCGGTCGTCAGTTTTGAATAAGGTCAATGAAGGCATTTTCAGAAAAAATGTTTGAAGTTTCCTATTTTTTGCATGTAATCCGAATCTGCATTAAAAATTTTCATGTTTTATTTAAAAGTTCCGGTCTGGATAGCTCGTTTTTCAGTATCGGAAGTTGAAAATATCATCATTCGATAGAGCGTATCCGATTTATTTATTAAAATGTTTGAAATTTTTGATAAAAATCTCTTTCCTTTATTTTAAAAGGGGTGTACGGATCTCAGACACCCTGTATTTTCAAGAAGCACATTTACACATTTATATAGATTATAATTATATATTACGTACAAACATATATATATACATATATATACACATATACATATGTATATCCTCTCTTCTTTTTCTATGTTGCACATTTCTTTTTATGCAGGTGTCGAAGCTGCAACTCTTAGTTAATGATTCAGTGAATAATGCAGTAAAACTTAATTGGGAATTAAAACAAGGTCATATTGCAGCATATGCTGTGCAAGGTCACAGGGCTCGGATGGAAGATCGTTTTGTGGTGAATGAAGACATGAACAATACTGGAGTTTCTTTGTTCGCAGTGTTTGATGGCCATGGTGGAGAGGTATTAATTTAACAGACTGATAATTTACTTATATTATTTTTAATTTTAATATTGCATTTTGAAGTAGAATAAGATGTTAATGAATAAGAAGATGAATGGCGGATGAATAAGAATAATAATCCACATATCTATTTACATAGATTTTTAAAATATAAGGCATTTCTCTATGCAGAGATATAACTTTAGATTATCTAATAACTCTTATGAGTAATATAACTGAGTCTACCGTTTCTTTTGATCTAATATAACTAATGATAAACTCCAATGTTGATAATATTTCATATATCTCATGTATGAAATTGAGGATTATTCTCTAAATATTATTTTATAATGTTATTTGAGTTATCTCAGTTATTTATCTCGATAATATCACATTATGTACAATATTAATGCCTTTTATGCTAGGATATTCAATAGAGCGTCTCCCTGCATAGGTTTTGCTATGCTTTTTTTAACAGCTACTGCATCGGTTAGCCGCGCATTATCTTTATTCTATCAATCATTATGCAATAAATAGTGTTGATCGTATACAGTGAGTGCAAGTGGTATACTACATGATAGTGTATACAAATGATACACTACAATTAAGAATATTATTTTAATTGTGTCAGCAATTAATAATGGAATATTAAACAACATATATAACACATGCACATATATTTAGTAAAACAAGAAATTTAATATAAATTTTGCATTATCTTTTATAAGTATTATTTTTATTTATTCTTATATTTTATTTATTATTTATTTACTTATTTATTTATTTATTTATTATTATAAAAAAATTTATTCAGATATTATGCATAACAGTTCTATAAAATAATTTAACGATTACGGCAAAATTAATTACATTAAAAACTTCACAAACATGAAAAGAAAGAAATAATTGTATGCAGAATTTTTTTAAAGATTATTTCTATTTATATTCCCTAAAAATAATATTTAACTTTAGCAAAGATATTATTTAACATATTTCTAATTCTTTAACAAAGTATTTAAAAAAAATTTATTTATTACTATTTATGAGAATTTATGAGAAAGTAAGGTTCCGAACTAATTTATTTTTTAATACTTTATTTTTACAAAAGTGCTTATATATCTCATAAAGATACATCCTTACATTACTTTTCAAATCAAAACCCTATCGGTAGAAAGTGAGATTTTGTTTATAAAGTCATTTTTGCACTTTATCCTTGACATCTTCATCTGAATGAAGTGCAAAAAGATGAGCAGTGCAAAGGTTGCAAAAGGAAGTGCAGAAGAATTCCTACTTTCGAGATAAGATTCGGGAAACTCTACGAGATGCCGAGAATGCTCGACGGAGACAGAGTACGCTCTATCTCGTTTTTCTTGTTAAGGCTGCTCAGGATTCGGATAGTCTAGGCGTTGTACTAACTCCAGACGATATCAGAATTGGATCAGGGTACTTATTGGGTGCTTTCCATTTAGCGACACAAGTCGACACAAGCGTCATTTTGTCTTCTTTATATCGCCAGTGACAACAAAGATAGAATGACGCTTGTGTCGACTTGTGTTGCTAAATGGAAAGCATCCATTATGAAACTGTTCGGAAAAGGTTTCCGATCGGAATAATTTCGTTTTTCCCTAGATGTCCTATTATGCATAATATAACATCTAGGAAAAAACGAAATTACTCCGATCGGAAACCTTTCCGAATAGTTTCATAATAAGTATCCAGGAGCAGGAGTATCTAGAAACCGGCTAGCGATCGCCTTATATACCGAGATTTCCGATGTTTCGGCGGTATTCAGTAATAATCGTGCGAGCCGATTGTTCTAACGATAATTAATTAAGTGAATAATTCGTGTCGGTTCAGTAGTGTACCGTCGCTCGGTCTTCGTAAGCGCTCGGTAATTTCCGGAGCCGAGCGACGGTTTTCAGTGCTGGCGGCTAGCGTTCCCGTCGCGAACCGTAACAGCGGCCGTGTAACGGCTGTTTGTATTTTCGTTTAAAAAAAGGGCGCATCGCGCCTCTGCCCTTTGCCCGGCTGTGTTCGCCGGGCGGCAGACATCCGGCGGATCGACGGCCGGGTAACGATGGGGGATGCATTGTTACAATTATATTTTAATGGTTTTTTAAATGCTTCGGCTACCATTGAAATCGCTATGATAGCTGTTTTTTCTGAACAAAACCATATATTGATATTTATTATTATATTTATATTAAATAATATATATATAATTATGGAATTATCGATTGCGCACATTACCAATCGAACACGATGATATTTTCCGATCCGAGATAGTTCCGATCGGATAGTCCTTATCGGACACGTACAGTTGCATTCGGACACAGTACTTATCGGACACGTACAGTTGCATTCGGACACAGTCTCGATCCCATTCGGACACTTCGATCGGACATAAATCCGATTGAAGAAAGTTTCACATGGGTTTATAATTTTCTGCGCGAAGCGAGGTCCACCCATACTGACCGGTGCTTTCAGTGTGACGAGGTCAATAATTGTACAATTACACATAGGTTTGCAACTTTTCGCATGAAGCGAAATTCACTTCACCTTGTCGATAGAAACTATGTCCGATCGAGCCGGTGTCCGATCGGGACTGTGTCCGATCGGAATTGTGTCCGAATGCAACTGTACGTGTCCGATAGGGACTGTGTCCGCAATCGAGACTCACTCTATAATTATATTGGATATTTTTAGAATATTTTATTATTTATTCATCTTATATATCTTATTTATCTAACATTTTTATTTATACAACAGAAAAATTACACACATATCTGCATTTGTAATCAATATTGTGATTACTGATTACACTGGTCGACACACAAAAAGGTTCGGAGATTCCCTAAGTGTTTTCTTGTAGATATTTTAGCGCTGATTACGAATCCGGCCGTAAAAATTGCTTATTACGTCAGGTTTTCGAGATATCCTAACCTAAATATGCGAAAACGGGCATTTTTTACCCTTTAGATATAACTTTTAATTGGGACGTGATACAAATGGCTACGACAGCTTAAAATGAAGTTTAAGACTTGTAGTTTACGTAAAAAGTATGAAAAGGATTGAATCTAAAGAGTTTATCAGGAAAAATTAGATCATAAGATTGAAAACATCATTTTTCGCGCTTTTTCTTATACCAATACAGAATCTTCAGAGGTTCAGAGGTAAAGCCAGAAAATGGTTCACTATTTTCACAAAAATTAGTATGTAAAGGTTTTTTGAATCACTGATATGAATGTGAAATCAGATTTTTAAAATTCATAATGGCAGATCCAATATCTTAGATCTGCCAATATAAATTTTAAAAATCTGATTTCACATTCATTATCAGTGATTTAAGAAACCTTTACATACTAATTTTTGTAAAAAAAGTGAACCATTTTACTGGCTTTACCTCTGAAGATTCTGTATTGGTATAAGGAAAAGCGCGAAAAATGATGTTTTCAATCTTACGACCTAATTTTTCCTGATAAACTCTTTAGGTTCGATCCTTTTCATACTTTTTACGTAAACTACGAGTCTTAAGTTTCATTTTGAGCTGTCGTAGCCATTTATATCACGTCCCAATTAAAAGTTATACCTTACGGAAAAGTGTAAAAAATGCCCGTTTTCGCACTTTTAGGTTAGGATATCTCGAAAATCTGACGTAATAAGCAATTTTTACGGCCGGATTCGTAATCAACGCTAAGAAATGTACCGGAAATGGTTATTTAGATCTCCGAACCTGACAAAAAGTCATTTTTTGTCGACCAGTGTTATTAATAATCAATTGCAGTAAAGCTTGTTTATAAGAGAACAGATCGGGGACACGAGTTTAAAGTCTCACTGGACTCAATGTATATTATCGGACTGTCATTTTAAATTTACTGGCCACTCACCGAGAACGAACAAGAGCAAGTAGAAAGCGAATGAGATGATTTAATATAAAAGAATTTCGAAGTTTGTCGATTGTATAAATGAACTGATCGCTGGACAAAACAAGTCTCGAGAGCCTCGAGGTTTCGATGCTCGTTCGAGTGATAGGGAGATATAGGCGGACACCCTTACGGAAAAAACACTCAAAAAGACACTCAAAATGACACTCAATTTGAGCGTTATTTCGGACACTCAACTTGAGTGTAACCCTCAACTTGAGTGTTGATTTGAGTGTTACTCTCAACTTGAGAGTTAATTTGAGCGTTACTCTTAAGTTTAGAGTAACACTCAAATTAATTTTCAAGTTGAGGGTAACACTGAAGTTGTACTTTAATCTGAAGCGGTTGTTACATTAAAGTTTAGGATAACAATAAGCTGCATATGCAGTTCAATAAATGAACTATACAGCACTTGACAGGCTACACTCTGAAATAAAATGTTAGTTGAAGGTATTCTTTAATGGTCACAATGAATAACACTATCGGTGAACATTTTTGTTAACAAATTGTTCATTGTGACCATTAAGTGCATGAAAATAATAAAATGCATATACACTAGAAGCGTACATTGAAATGAAATTAAATGTTTTTATAAGAATAAGCAGTCATTTATTATCCAAGTGTTGAGAATAAACTTTTAAATGTTCAGTGTTTACACTCAAATTTGAGTGTGAACACTCAGTCATTGGGTGTATACACTCAATCTTTTAATGTATACACTCAATTTTGAATATAAACATTCAATCTTTGGGTGTACACCTTCAACGTTTGAGTATAAACACTTAATCTTCAGTGTAAACACTCAAAATTTGAGTGTATATTTGAGAGTAAATTTCCAAAATTGAGTGTATACAAATTTGAGAGTAAACTCCCAAAATTGAGCGTTAACACTCCATTTTGAGTGTAAACACAATATTTGAGTGTTTTTTTTCCATAAGGGCACCTTATCCAAGGAGAATATTTTTCTTATAAGCGACCTTTATTGTAATATTGATTTCTTGAAATATTAATGTAATTCTTATGAGCAAATTATATAATATGTAAAAATTTTAAATTTTAAATAATTTTATCAGCATCTAAAAAGGAATAATGTATAAAAATTATAAGTCATTTTTCTAGGCCAAAATATTTTAAGAACACAATTTAATTTTGTTATTTTTATCAGTTTGCAGCCAACTATGCTCGTGACAAACTTATCTCCAATATTAACAAAAAGGTTATTGAATTGAAGAATATGCTGGCTGGCAAAGTACTTATTTATCATAATCAGCTTATGAATAAACCAGAGGAAAAGAAAAGCGACAATAAGACCGATGAAAAATTTCCAGAACAAAGAAAATCTTTTCGTAAAGGTGCGAGTACCTCTTTGACGGATGATTGCATGAAAGAAGCTATTGAAGTGACTGATTCAGAGTTGCTCAATAAATTGAAGAACATAACACCGATTACAAGAAAGGTAGAGTAATACAAATAATCGAAATATATAAAATTATATATAAAATTATACATCAAATAGCATGCATGATCTTTTAAGAATGCATGTATAATATTATGTATTTAGAATATATTTTATTGTCGATATATTTACACAAACAAATATTAATAACATAGATTTGCACTATTGTGAAGATGGATAGAAAGATTTCTAACTTAAACACAAGTTGTTAATGGTCTTTGTAGTTTATATTTAATTTACTTATATTTTATACTCCTTGTGACAGTCTCTCAGAGCGCCTGAAAGAGCACGGCAGCCGACAACACCCGGCGCCTGCCAAATAATTAATTGGCCACCATAAGGCTCGCGCGCGCAGATCGCGTTGCGCGCCTGCGACATAAAATGGCCATTCTTTCGCATAGTCAAAATAAAGTTATACATAAGAAAGTTAATACATCACCATTATCCATGGTATTAAACTCGATTCTGCGCAATCGTACAACCGAAGAACTGAAGAGTGTTGGATGAAAAATGAGGATGTTAAATTAGCACTGTTATAAATAAATATGGATAAGTAAATTAAATAATGTGAAGTAGTTTAAGTATGTTGCGCGTAAAATAATAACCATTCCGTGAAAGAAAAATATCTTTTTTTTCAGAATTTCCTAAAAAATATGGCTATGAAAGAAGAACAAAAACGTGGGCAGAAAGATGCATTTGAACTTCTCGCACCGTTTCATAATGCACTTCATCGTCGGCCTAGGATCCAGCAAGCAGCCAGTAAGTACATCGAGGCGTAATCATAATGTAAGAACTCGATAGACGAGGCATAAGTAGTGCAACTAGTGAAGTCCGTAGCCCAGACATGACGAAGCCTACATTGTTCGTCTTTACTACTATTGAGATTGTCAGGACTTCCACAATGAGGAATCTGTAACGAACAGGAGTAGCAAACAGTAAAGCCATAGCTGCAGCGGATATCTTAGTCTTTGCTCCCATAGAGCCCATCGAGCCCATCGAGCTCATGGAGCTAGCTCCCGTTCGGCGACAAGTCCATTAAAGGAGCTTTTAGCCTCGTGGAATATAAGAGTAAGACGGCGCACGTCGCCGAGTCATACTTGGCAAATACCTCCGCTGCTCTCACCATTGCCACAGGCAAGGGGTGTGCAAACTCTACCTTCGTTGAAAGTACAGATACACAGAGTGCACCCAAGTTGATGCACTGTGGGACGCAGTCTGATCCGCAGCCTAAGACCAGACATCCGGCCACAAACTGTGTGATAGCCGGGAACATTGCTGTTGGAGAAAATAAACAAACAACCTTTTTGAGAGCTACAAAATATTAATATAAAACATCTTTGTACATATTGTATAAGTGTATTGCAGATATAAGTATTGTATACTAATCTACGTTCAATAAATACATCTAAAGCAAATGACTAGCTTATTTAGCGGCAGACCGAATCCTTTTTCTTGGCAACACGCACGGAGATAGTGGCTCAATCTTATGCTTTTTACACCTTATACTATGAATAATATTTTTTCTACATGATTGTATGTAGATTTCTTGTAACTTATATGCTTAAATTATTACATAATGTTTGTCAAATACATGGGTTACTTCAAAATCACATGGAATTGATAACATCGCTCAGTAAGCATCGCAAGACTCGGCAAATCAACGATTATGAAATTCTATACTGCTATATTTGTAACAAATGCGTGTTCTGTTTATTCGTTGTGTTGCAACAATGATTTAAAATGTTACTTTGAGAGACGTAAATTCTAAATTAAAGGTCTTGATTTTATTTTTTAATAAAAAGATTAGTCTAAATTTATTAAATAATAAAAAAGGTGTTGTAAATCTTGATTTTGATGTCAAATTTTGCATTTGAAAAATTTATTATGTTAATAAAAACACAATACACTTAAATAGTGTATATGTATTTTTCACTTTTAATAATAAATATTATTTATATCCACAAGCAATAGAGGAACGGGCTAATTAAGAGCCAAGCGCGATAAATGGTGCACAAATTCTTCTTTCTTGTTAAATATTATTTATTTCGTACGTTTTGGTCCTGATTTCGGACCATCATTAACAAATAAGAAACGATTTAATCGTGCATGCGTCTATTCGTGACCCTCAGCAACCCTCACAACGGACAAGTGTAATAAGCCTCCCTCCGATTTCACCCGAAGGGTGAATTTACCCGGGTCTGGTTGGTTGAAAACACGGTCGTATACACAGGTCTGGAAACTCCGATGGTGGGGGTACGTCGTTTATTGAAGCAGTTTCATTTGCTTTGTCGCCACGAGAGGCATTGCGGTAGGGTAATGCATGTGTAATGCAAGAAAAATCCTTTATGACGGCGGAAAAATTCTACAAAAAATAATCTACGCAAAAATTACAAAATTCTATTGGAAATAATTTGTACAAGTTTTTATTTATTCGTAGAAATAGTTATTTATTGATAGAAATATATCTACGCAATAAATACTAAAAATTATAATATTCTAAAACCCAAAAATTGTTGTAAATAGTATTTCATACAAAATACTATAAAATAATATACTAAATATTACATTTATACTATACTATACTAAAATCTACATTTTTTAAATTCTTTTTAGTTTTGCGTATTTATTTTTATTTTTTTTTTGTACAGCAAGCTTACTAAGCTGTGGATATTTATATGGGACCTTCAATGAAAGAAAATGTGATATTTACGCTTTCACATACTAGTCATTAAATTTATTTCATTAACGAACTTGTGCAATAACGCGTCCACTCTCGTCTCGTTTAATCCATTCGCGAATAATATATTTATCTTCGAAATGCTTGTCACATATCACACGTGCGTCGGCTTCAGTTCGACGATCCCAGGAATTATTTCTATCCATTTTTTTAATCGTTCAATGTCCTTTGGTACGCGAAATACAGAACGTTTCGATTTTTCGCTTCTGTTGCCCGTTTTGCATGTCGGCACAGCACATGGCTTTGTCATCGCCAAATAATAATTTGAAAATAAACTAACTAAACGACGCGGATTGAATGACTGAACGGACTCATCATAATTTGTTGGTTACTTTTGCCAACATTACCCGATCGCAACGATCCTCGTGGCGGCAAAGCGAATAAAATTGCTTCAATAAGCGACGTACCCCCACCACTGAAAATTGGGCGAATTTCCAGACCTGTGTATACGACCGTGGTTGAAAACATTGTAAATGTCCAAACTTCGTCCACCGGACAAGGCCCCGCGAGTCACAAGAAACAGAACGCAACTGATCTTATAGCACACTTTGACGAAAGCAATCCTCTTATTTGTCTGCTCATAAAAGAATTTTCCAAAACAGAATTTTTCAAAAAAGAATTTCTGAAAAATTTAATTTGGGCTAATTTATATTCATTATTCTCGATTTACCTAGCAAAGGTTTCATAGTTATGTTTATTTAGCCATGTCCTAATGAAGAAGCATATGATATACTGCTAATTTTATGTTAGTGTCGAAGTACAATCGCTGCAGTTGAAAGATTGTAGCGAGAGCGTTATCCTGATCGGATTCTTCACTCGCGGGACGTCATGTTTGGCTAACCGAATCTGAAGGGTGTTGTTCGGTTCTAAACATAACAGAAGAGGTGGACAGATCCGCCGTCCAATTAGGAATGAAAGAGCAGCAGAAATTCTTGCATCGGCAAAATGATTCCTCATAATTCCTTAAGATGCCGAGAAAGAGATTCTGGTGTTAGTCGTGACATTATCTGGTGCATTTTGAGAGAAAATAAGTTTCACCCTTACAGAATGTCTGTTCACCGAGTATTGAATTATGATGAATTTCGACAGAGACTTGCATTTTGCAACTGGATAAGCAGCAGGTGGACAGCAACCACCTGATTTTCATCCCAAAATTTTATTTTCTAATCAATGTACATTTAAAAGTAATGGATTTGTCAATACTTGGAGCTGTCATTATTCAAGTGCTACAAGATAATCTTCTCTGGTTGAGAGAAATCATCAACAAGTTTAGAAAGTCAATGTTTGGTGCAGCATTATTGGAAATTAGATCGTAGGTCCTATTTTCTTTGAAGAAAATCTGTACAGTGATAGATATTCAGCCTGGAAAGAGACATATCTTCCTGTCTTATTAGAAAATCTTCCTCTGCGATTATGTCTGGACATGTGGTTTCAACAAGATGGATTCCCTCGCATACATCAAGAGTTGCCCGTTGCCCGTGCAATACTAAACATTACGTTTCCCAAGAAGTGAATAGGCAAATATGGTTTCATTAATTATCCACCTCGATCACCGGACCTCACCTTGATTATTATTTGTAGGGAAGGGTAAAAGACTTGTATATGTACCATGAACGTCCGACTACAAGAGACAATATAATTTGTAGGATAAGTGAAGCAATTAGGTGCTGATGAAATTCTTCGAGATTCCTTAATTCCATCCAAAGCAGGGTTGATGCTTGCACCGCAGAGCACGGTGCTCAGTTTAAACACATCACTCAAGCACACACACACGCGCGCGCGCGCAATATACATGCAAACACACACACACACACAAATGAACATGGGATCAGATATCTACCACGTCCTCGTCATTGGTCCTGAGTTACGTCAAGAGCAGTTAGAGTTTAATTTTTCACCACACTTTCAAGATCATTTCAAGGTCAATGGAGGCACTTTCAGAAAAAAATGTTTGAGACAAAAATTTATTTTTTTGCGTGTAATCCGAATCTGAATTAAAAATTACCATTTTCCATTTAAAAAATTTGACTTCCAGTCTGAATAGCCCATTTGCGGTCAGTTGACCGGAAGTTGAAAATATCACCATTCGATAGAGCGTACCCAATTTACTTATCAAAATTTTGGGGATTTTCGATAAAAAAAATATCTTTCCTTTATTTTAAAAGGGGTGTAGTGTATGGTCTCAGACACACACCCTGTATATCGTACGTGCTTAAATGTATGCATGTATGCGGAGCAGCATCATTCTTTAAATTTTTGGATAGTTTTTGCATTATTTTTTTGCAATAAATATGTTTTGAATTAATTGTATTTTATGTTCTTTGATGATTATTTCATTCGAATGCATTTTGTATTTTAATGTAGAGTTAGGATATATTTATGAACTTTATAATTATTTATAAACTTTATAAATTTGATATCGTTATAATTAAATGTGTTTATTTTTTTTGCAATATAAAAAATTCTATGTATGTTTTGTAAAAAGAAATTGAATTTACAAATTTGGAAAAACTTTTTAAATGAATTTTTTTGTTTTCTGTTGTGTATTACATTCATTTGTTCATAGGTTAGACCATGCTGGAAAAATGAGGAGCAGGAGCCCAAAGTGGACATGATGAAATATCTTGAAGGAAACAAAATTAATTATGGTAGGCTTTTAACAGATGAAGTTCTAGCAGTTGACCGATTATTGGTGGAAGCTGCTAAGAAACATATGGATGTTGCTGGTAATTGTTTTTCTAAAAATGTCAACAAAAATCTTTGTCTTACTACGTATATTGAATAAGTTTTTGATACTAGTTCTATTGTGCAAAAATGTGGTAAATTAGCAGAATATTTCGTAACATTAAAAAATA
This sequence comes from Lasius platythorax, assembly GCA_963971435.1. Taxonomy (NCBI): domain Eukaryota; kingdom Metazoa; phylum Arthropoda; class Insecta; order Hymenoptera; family Formicidae; genus Lasius; species Lasius platythorax. Next base: position 16,144,331 of record OZ020537.1, read on the forward strand.
CAAAAACAAAGAATTTTTTGTAATAACAATTTAAACCAGTCACTATAAAGAATAATATTAATTTTTATTCATATATGAAATATATTATAAAATATAAAAAAGTATTAATCTTTGAAAACGTAAAATATTTTAAAATTAAGAAAGAAGCTGTTATAAATTTTTTATTGTATTCGATTGATGTCGTTTACCTTCTTTTTTATATACATTATGTTCTTATTTTAGGTACAACTGCGTTGATTGCACTTTTGGAAGATAATAAGTTAACTATAGCAAATGTTGGGGACTCTAGAGGAGTGATGTGTGATGGAAAAGGCAATGCAATTCCTTTGTCTTTCGACCACAAACCTCAACAAGTATTTATTCCTTTTTATCTTTTTTTATAGTCACATTTCATGTTATTTTAACGTATATGTGCAACATTGCTTTGCTGCGTTAAGGCCACTGCACGTGAAAAAATTTAGTCGTAAGGCCGTAAGGAACCAATCACAGTCAAATATTCTTACTATGTTGTGATTTGCTTACGGTTACGACTAAACTTTTTCACGTGTCATGGCCTTTACGGTCTACTTTTTCGGATATGCTTCTTGGCAAGAATAAGGTTTGAGAAAAAATTTTTTATAACACAAAGCTTATTTTAGGAAATAATACATATACATATATTAAAAACTTTAACAAAATTAACTATAGTCATATATAATGCTGTAATTGGTATAAAGTAGCCCGAGTAGTTGTTCGGGACACAAATATAAAGTTCCCAAACATAATTTTATTGCCGGTTTATTATCTCGTTTCTATAGAATAGCGAAAATCGATATTATGAGGCGGGTCATGTGGATCAAACATGCAGATTTCGGGCGACGCTGCTAATGCCGAGTGTTTCGTGAGAGTGAGTCTCGATTGCGCACATTACCAATCGGAGACGACGATATTTTTCGATTGGACACAGTCCCTATTGATTGGACACGTACAGTTGCATTCAGACACAGTCCCATTCTGACACACAGTCTCGGAACAACGGATAATTCGTACTACTAATGGAAAGGGTTACTAAGAAATTAAATGCGTGATAACGCTCTGTGTCTGACCGCCACCGACTTTCACGCAAGGTCGCGCATGATATGACGTGTAGCGCAATTGGAAGACGATGATGCTGCTAACAAACGATACATGGAAATGAGTGTCAAACTTTTGAGAGATCGACAGGATAAATTTGAGAAAAAAATAATCGCGTTCGAAACGAACATGCAGACGCTACAAATAATGATAGATGAGATGCAGAAAATGCTTCGGTATGCAACGCACGCGCAGATTACATCTGATTTAGCACATGTCGCATAGTAAACGTAAGATACATAAAGAAATATACGTGGATTACCGCATTATTGCGAATTATGCCTCATATCAAATATGCGAGAGAAGAAAAACACCTCCAAAAGGCAGCGACTCGTGAAAGAATTGCAGGATTCAGCGAGAAGAAATTTTCTACGTTGACGTGTCATAGTACGTGGATACGACAACTTGTGGCAAGCGGACGTGATTAAGATGCGTCCTTATGCATGATTCATCAAAGACTACAACTATACATACTCTGTACATATTCACCGTTATCAATGTGTTGAGCAAATACGCATGGGCCGTACCGCTCAAAAGTAAGATTGGAAACGAGATGTCCGAAAGAATTGCAAAGATAATTCGAAACGATGTAAGATGTTCAAAAAATTTGCAAACCGACCGGGGAAAGGAGTTTTACAACGCAAATGTGCAGAAACTCATGAAGAAACACAACATCAATCATTATTCAATATATTCTATCCTGAAAGCCTCGGTCGTAGAACGATTCAACCGTACTTTAAAGAACAATATGTGAAAAATGTTTGTACGCTTAATGGGAATTACAAATGGCTTGACGCGCTATCTCGACTCGTTGCAGAGTACAATGCGCGAAAATATCGGTATTGGTATGAGGCCTATCACAATGTTATCCCCGCGATTGTCGATAAACTTTTAAATGCGGTATACAGCAATGTAAAGATTGCAGCTCCAGCGAAAGTAGATGATCCAAAGTAGATGATTCGGTACGCATGAGTAAATTCAAGACCATTTTCGAAAAAGGTTACACGCCAAATTGGATTACCGAGATGTTTTAAAATTATCAAAGTGCAGAAAACTATTCCAGCGACATATGTACTCGAGGATTTGCATGGAAATCCAGTCGCCGGAGGATTCTACGAATACGAGCTATATTGCGTTGCTAATCCTGACGTGTATCTCGTGGAAAAGGTGTTAGATGAGGTTTACGTGAAATAGCTGGATAAATCGTACAACTCTTGGATACATAAAAATAATATATTGTAAACATCTTTATTTATTGCTAACAATAGTAATATTAATATATATGATCGTTGTTTTTATTTTACAAAATATATGTATATATACATATGTATATACAGGGTGTACAAAAAGTATTAGAACCCCTTATTTTACGAAAACTACGCATTTTCGAAAAAAAAAAATGTTTCATACAAAAGTTGTAGGGCTTTAAGTGACGCATTATATAACAATATGACCTTGAATAGCGTTGTCAAGGTCACGTAAAGCTCACTTTGACATTTTTAAATAGGAACCCCCATTTTTTATTGCACATTCATGTAGCTTACGTCGAGAGCTTTTTAAAACACTATAATAAAGTATTTTTTTATTAAGTACTTTTCGAGTTATGGAGCTTGAAACTTACAGTACCGCCGGCATTAGCATTACCCAAAGTGTACTGCGTGGAGGTTGCACGGTCGGATTTACATCTCTTTGTGTGTGTGTGAGTGGGGGGGGGGGGGTTGTGCAACCTCCACGCGGTACATTTTAGGTAGTGCTAATGCCGGCGGTACTGTAACTTTCAAGCTCCATAACTCGAAAAGTACTTAATAAATAATACTTTGTTATAGTGTTTTGAAAAGCTCTCGAGGTAAGCTACATGAATATGCAATAAAAAATGGGGGTTCCTATTTAAAAATGTCAAAGTGATCTTTACGTGACCTTGACAACGCTATTCAAGGTCATACTAATATTGCTATGTAATGCGTCACTTAAAACCCTACAACTTTTGTATGAAACATTTTTTTCGAAAATGCGTAGTTTTCGTAAAATTAAGAGGTTCTAACACTTTTTGTACACCCTGTATAATTTTTATTTACAATATACATATTTTTATAATTTTTTATTTTACAATATATACATATTTTTATTATACATATTATTATTATTTACAATAGTATTTTATAATGCCTCCATGATAGCGTATCGGTAGATTGGAATTGTCCCGATTGAGCACAATTTTACCAATCGGACAGAATCTCTGATAAACTACTGATGGAGTGTGTGCCTCTCTCATATAATTTTATATTTCATCGTTCTATCTTGTCTCATTTCATCATTATTTCTTCCTGTCTCTTACTAATAACAGAAGCGTCTCCTATCATATCTCGTGCATGTAGGTACATTACAATTTAGTGCATTCAGCTAAATCTTTATTCTTATATCTCGCGATTTGTCATGTACGTTTTGTCAGACTTTGACTGATGTCGAACATTGCAATTTTTGTCACCTGGAGGTGATCTCATCGCGAATTCGGTGTAGCGACGGTACATTGGCGCTCGAGATATTTAGAGAAATGATCATTGACATATCCTTGAAAGACGTAAAAAAAATCCGCGCTAGGGATAATCTCTTCTACATCGCAATTTGCGACGCTGAACTTCCAGCGCGCTTGTTGCACATATTTAAAATAATTTTTTTATTTGTTCAGTATTGCATCAGCTGCTTGTGCTAAAGGTTCAGTTCTTATGACCAAGAATGTACTCCGCTGAAGGAAGCAGCAAACGCATGAATTATTACGTTCCGATTCTGGACGGTAGAATTCCACCGTGTAAGAAAAAAATGTAACAAATATGTTTTGATTAACTTAAAGAATTCCTATTTTATACTTTTTTCCAAATAATATTATCTACTAAAATATTTTTATTATTTTTTTCTATAGCTTTATCCGGGCCTCGTTGTGCGGTTCATATCTTAAGAAGAAGATACGCTTTAACTCCGATATAGTAGAAATATTTGAATATTGGAAAAAACGTCAGGGCTGTGTTGTGTGTGAAATTAATTGTTGGCGATAATAGAGACAATCAAATAATATTGCCTTTTGCAATGTTGGAAATCCTTGATGCAAAAATGCTTAGATATCGAAGGACTTCTATAATCACTTCAAATGATCACCATTCGAGATCACTGGATTCGAGATTTAACAATCGAAGTGATTAAAATGTCTGAGTCAAAAATTGTAAAACTTGCATTGCATGGTAATTCTTTACACATGAAGCCATCAACTGTATTATATTTATTTGATTTTGAAAATTTTATCGATCATGTATTTATGGTTATGTGAAAACACTCATCTTATTAATGAAAAATTCAAGCAATTTGTCAACGTGTTTTACAACACAATAATGTTGCTGATGTATGTGATATGGTAAAAACGAGAATGAAACATTTGATAGCGAGTCGTATATGTTATAGATTGCGAATTATTAGCATGTGCTGTAAATGATATTCTTCATGATCCCTGTAATAAATAAATTATTTTACTGTGTTCAATTGAATTTAATTATTTTTTCGCTTTTTTCCATAGCATTCTTTTTATATGAAAAAAACGACAAGTTTATATTATGCATGTTTATGCACGTTTATATTATACATGTATATAAATGTTTGTTTTTACTTGCATATCCTACTGACATTTCATTTCTATTCGTGACATTTCATGCTTGTGTAGCGTAAGATGTGTAATTCTCATATGTCATATATGACATCACTAGCAACTGACATGCATTGTAACGCTCGACGAGCACAATTGTCAGTCGCGAATCGACGGTTTAATTTAAAAAAATTAATACAATTCTTCATTACACATTTTTTATGTGCAGATTTTTAGAAATAAGATACACTATTATCGGGAAAGAGAAAATTTAAAAAATAAACAATTTTTATAATTGAAATATTCTTATCGTAGGACATTATTCTTGAAAAAAATCAAATTCAACACCCCAGCGATCCCCTTCCATCCCCGAGGACTCCTCGCCCATTGCTCGCGGTTTCTGCTCCCTCCGCGGACTCTATAGGTCTATTCTTTAAAGCTGAACTGGCTGCACTAGTTCAGAGTTTATCTTTTTTACTCCATATTGGAAGGAAAAAGATAAACTCTGAATTAGTGCAGCCAGTTCAGCTATAAAGAACAGACCTCTTGCCTCCGTCCGTGACGTCATCCACCGCGCGCGAATCCCCGCGTTACGTCATTCCCCTGCGACGACTCCCCCGCCCTGCAGCCCCTTCGGAGGACTTGGTCTAGAATTCTCCCTGTAACACTACTTATGTATATGTTGTATATTTGAGGATCGAGTATGAACCACTAACGTATCGTTACTGTAGTGTTAAGCTAGTGTTAGTGTAAGTTTACGAGGACTGCAGTTCACGAGGTATCTTATGCAGAAGGCCGAGATCACGACAGAAGGGCTTATATATAGACTTTTTGGTTACTCCCCACCTCTCCCCTAGTTACGTCCAAAGCGCCATCTCGACCGTGACAAGGGTCGGTATATAACAGTATAATATTAAAAATTAAATTATGTAGTATATGTAAGTTTTATTCTTAATTGACGCTCTTTTCTGATATCATTATTTATGTAGGACAAATAGATTTAAGCCATAACATATATATTGAAGCAATATTTTTTTATACAATTTTTTTGAATGAGTAGGTAAACCAACACTTTTCTGTACATTTTCTGTACATCTGGTTTTTAGACGGGTTATTTTATCTGCTATTATAAGCTAATTTTGAATGATAGTATCTTTGCCAATTTATTATAGTTTCTGCATTAATATCCAGTTTCTTTTGGAGAAATTTGATGTTGTGATTTAATTGTCAAAAGTTGCATCATACGTTTCTCTTTCTTTTATTATGAATCTATTCGTAATATATATTATGATAATGTTGAATTAATATATCATAATTCCGAATCAATATTAAGTTCAATAATATTCTTACATTTTGAATAAACTGTTCGATAATAGATAACAAATTTTTTTTACTACACTAGTATTATTTATTAATGTTTGAAAATTATGTAAGCGTATGTTCGCGTATTGATAATAAAATCTTACTAACGACGAATATAGGGAAATATAAACACAAAAAGATATTTTGTTTATATACTTTGCAATTGTTTATATACTTTGTAACAATTATGTATTGTTAACTTTTAATAGTTTTTAATGTTCGTAATTTGGGAATACAATATCCGATAGAATCTTCTCGATCTTCTTCTTCGCTTCCTTTACTCTATATTATATTCTTACACGTGCGTACGCTTCACTTGCCGAATTCCGACTGACTAGAGAGGAAAGACCGAATCATCGCTTTACTAATAGAGGTCCTTTGACTTTATATTCTATTTAGATTCGGCTCTCCCTCAGGATGCTTACATTAACGCACTCTATGAATATACGCGAAGTACGATAACCACACGGAAGAATATTAGCGCACGCATGCATATACATATTTATTTCTCCTCAACATGTATTTATATACAATGTATTAGCCCAATGCTAGAAATTACTTTATACTTACTATAATTTCTGAAGGATATGCTGCTTAAGATCAAGTTTGTTATTGATCTTTGTGAGAGTCAAGGTCAACTTTGAGATCAAAGTGAAGGTCATGCAAGCTGTGTCTAAAACAAATAATTACCAATGTGTATATATTCACTATTTTTCTAAGAGAAATGTTTATGTACTTCACTTTCAATTTTGATTTTGATCACATAAACGTTCAGATAATTATATTTATATCAAAAATAAATTTTGTAAATTATCTGCTATTTTTTATCTGCTAAATTTTATCGACAGATTGTTATAAATCTAACAAAATCTGCTAGCAAAGTATGGAGCAGATTGGTAATAGAAACTGAGCAAATCTACCGTTTTGTAATTATTTAAGTGAAATAATTCTATTTAAATTCTATGATTGCGAAACAGTTTTTTAATCAGGACACAAATGTATCTTTTTTTAATCTTTTATTCACAACAATAAGTTTAATCTAACTATGTCGTAGTTGGAAAACACTGGGTTGTACACTATGTTACACAGTGTCGCCTGTGTACGTTGGTGGAAAGCACTCAATATGCTAATACTTTACTTACTAGATTCTTTGTTGCGTGATATACTGTGTTTGAGCAACCTAGTTGGACAACTTATTTGTGGACAATTTTAACATTTAAAAATTATTATGGTCTCAATATTTCGGTGTTAAGATTTTCGTCTCCATAAAGCTATTATTAACGGTTTATTATGGTAATTTTATACATATAAAATTATTTAGAACTAACAAAGACTACTAATAAGACTATATAAAAAAGCTATAACTGTAAAAAGAACTTAAAAAGCTAAAAGTAAAATTATAAATGTATATTGCATATATGCAGTTATATCAAATATGGAAAGTGTTCAGAAAATTTATTCATGTATGAGATATGACTTATGCATAATAGTGCTTAATAGTATAGTGCATAAAAGTAGTAAAAGCGCAAACGTGCGTCCGTATCTCATATTATTATTTCTATATAATAATGCTTGTGTAGGCAATCATCCTATAAATTAGTTTTGTCGTCAGACGTAACAATACTGTTGATAGTCGTTTTATAATAATTAGAATCTTCTTTGTAATATTTAAAATAAGTAGCTTTTTACTTAGTTAATTATATTTTAATAGGGAAAATTAATATAATTCGACCCAACTAGCAAATAACTTACACGGGCGAAGTTGGAAGAATATTTATAGGGAGACGTATCTCTTGGTTCGAGATTACAAGATTCCCCTGATTATATTAATTATATTAATTATATTTAATTGCTTATACCGCAAAGAATGATAAGAATCATTACACATCATTATATATATAGCACCATAAATGCATTCGTTTGTATAATTATTTGGATTTTTGGCAAAAATATAGTATAAATATAAAATAGTTTTCTATATTAGTTAGCCATGGATTAAATAACAAGAGATTTAATCGTCATCATTGTTGAAAAAATGGATATAGTTATAAAATATTATGATTTAAAATATTATATATTATATATATTTTATTTTTTATATTAAGAGAAAATCTATTCCAAATTCAATAAAGAATTAGATATAAGGACTTTGGCAAGTATTAATAATTGTGTATAAGATTGTGAATAGATTTATAGTAGGTAATTCGAATACAAAAATATAGAAAATACCTTATATATACAGACATGATATTATGTATTAATATATATATATATATATATAATCATATTTTTAAAAATTATTATATTAAATTTATCTGTTTCTAGGAAAGAGAAAGGAGAAGAATAAATAAAGCTGGTGGTTTGGTAACTTTTAACGGTGTATGGAGAGTTGCTGGCATATTAGCGACTTCACGTGCTCTAGGAGATTATCCTTTAAAAGATAAAAAACTCGTCATTGCTGATCCGGATATTCTAACGTTCGATTTGAATGATCACAATCCTATGTTTATAGTACTGGCATCCGATGGCCTATGGGATACGTTTTCAAATGAAGAAGCTGTAGCTTTCATTAAAGAGCGTATTAATGAGCCACATTTTGGTGCGAAAAGTATTACATTGCAGAGTTTTTACAGGTAAGATGTGATTTTACATAAAAATCATACACGCATAGAATATTAAAAAAGACGAAATTAGTATAAAAAGGGGCTAATAAGAGCCAGCGTGCGGATATTATCGCTACAATTTTATTTCTAAATTCTTCTTTAAACGTTTCGATCCTTCCTTTGGACCATCTTTAGTATGTTAATTAATGATTAACTAATTAAATAATTAATAAACATACTGAGGATGAGCCAAAGGAAGAACCGAAACGTTTAAAGAAGAATTTAGAAATAAAATAGTTGCGGATAATATCCGCGCGCTGGCTCTTATTAGCCCCTTTTTATACTAATTTCGTATTTGGATTTCAGAGCCTTTCCGATTTATTATAGTATTATAAAAGAGTTCATAATTTACAAATAAACATATAGAAGTATTTTTTTTTCCTGTTTTTGGTTGACTTTGTATATATTGTAAATTAGTTAAAAACAAAAGACACGTGGTTTTATCAGTAATTTTTTGCATGTTTAAAATTTAAAATAATAATATCTCAAAACTAATTTGTTACGCATAATTTATTTTAAGCGAGTAAACTGTAAAATATATAAAAAAATATTTCATAATTTATTTATATCACTTACGATGTTTGTAGAGGATCTGCGGATAATATTACAGTCATTGTGATTAATTTGAAGAATCGCAAATACAGTATATCGGAGGCTAAGAAGAACCAGTTATGACTTTTACAACAAACCATCTGTTTTTCCATTGTGAAGTTTCAAAGGTCTAGTCATAAAATTAATTTAATCTGTTGCATCTTACAATTAGATAATTTATTACAACTCTGTTGATGTAGATATTTCCTTGCGCTTATAATTTTTATCTTAACACTGCAAGTGGCATTAAAATAATTTCAATAGAATATTATTGATTATAATTTAAAGTAAAAGGCTCTATTATACTCATGTATCAGGATAAGAGGAATAGGCAAGTGAGAGCCGGGCGCAAGAACTTAAGCGCTGAGACTTCAGTTGTAATCTTCTTTATTTAAATTTGAACGTTTCGGTCCTTTCTTTGGACCATTTCAGCAATGTGTTTACAGAATGGTGTACAAATGAATTTATAATTATTCTCAATCTATATCTATTAAGAATTATTTATTTTGAACTATATATTAATGAACCATTTTTTTTCTTTTCTTTCCTTTTAACTATTGATATCAGAATTTTTAACATAAAATTGGATATGTTTAAATCTACATAATAAAGTTATAAAAAAAGATATAAGGGCTGTTTTTCGAAATTATACTGGATTGGCAGTATTACTCAGCAAACACAATGCATTAAATTCTATATATACTACGTTCTCATATATGTATGTCTCGTGTAAAAAAAAAGTGCGTCAATTACAATTAGTTTTGTCTGGTAAGCACATGAATATGGAAAGCTTTGTACAAGCATTGTCAAAAATTTAGTCAATGTTTATACATATACACACATTTGTAAACACTATATATACAGAGAAAAAAAAGGAGAGAGAAAGAGAGAAAAAAGAAGAAAGAGGGACATAAGGAGAGGAAGGGCGAGAAAAAGAAAGGCAGAAAAAAGTCAGAAGGAAGAAATGAAGTAGATGTAAAGAAGGAAGGAAAGAGAGAGGAGAAAAGAGGGAGAAAGCAAGAAAGTAGGAGGAAGAAAGGGAATAGGAGAGAGGAAAGAGAAAGGTATTTGAACATTATATTTTTATTGTTAATAAAAAATGTTTTAGGAGAATAAACTGTTTGATGCAAATATTTGGTAACTAAATTAGATCCCATATTTTTCTTTCATAATATTTCATAGTTTCAAAGAGCAATAAAAGAGAGTTTAAAAAATATCAAGCGTAAAGAGATTGGCGATTTTGTTATTTATCGTATAATCAATACCAGCCAATTCAGTGAGTCAGATACATCGCATATGATTAATGAATTGCAAGCAAATGAAGTAGGGTGGTAATATAATATAATATTATTTCTAAAACTATTGCAGCAATCTATCAATAACTATTAGTAACCATAACCATTAGGTTTCGTTTCGGTCACTAGAAAGTATTGACATTAATATCACGTTGTTTGCAGTCATTAGAAGAAGTGTTGTATTTTTAATCATCAAAACTTTTTGTAATATATAATATTTAATACATAATAAAATGTAATACATAATATTTAAAATTTTTTTCCTAACTTTATTGATAAATCTAACGTATTATCTGTAGTGTGTCAAATAGTAATAAGATTAAACTTCAAAACAGCAGGGTTAGTTATCTGGAAATATTTTTCCTAAGTTGCGATTTATTGGGTCGTAATTGGAAAATAGCGTTGGGTCGTAATATGGAACATTTGTGGCGAGACATTCAAAAAGTCAAAATCTAGAGAACTTACGATTCAATATGTGATGTGTCAGGAATGGGCTCATTTGTTACACAGTAGATGTGAACCTGATGTATTTATTTGCGACTTTTGTATAGAAAGGACTTTAACACAATTTGATTTCAGTCTATTTTTCTTAATTTTTAAAGGCAATTTTTTAATTTTATTTTTAAAATACATTTTTTTACATTTAAAGAAATTAAAAAGGTTATTTTAATAATAAAAAGCTCATAATACAATAACAAAAAAATAAGGTTCTTGCTTTAATTTTTATGCTTGTTTTATATTACGAGCCCGTTTTCCAAAAACCATATTTTACAAAATATAAACAAAAATTTTTGTATTTTTCGAATAGTTTTTTTCTTCCTAATTATTAATAATATACATATTTGCTAATATTCCTGACAATTATTGATGCAATAATTATATTTTAAATTGTCTTTAATCTTTTCTAAAAAAGAAAAAATTGGTCCATATTACCACCTTTTCCTCTTATAAGTCTAAAATAATTATTAATTTATAACTCATAAGTCTAAAAGAATTATTAATTTATTGCATTAGAAAATATAATGTAATGTTAATTATATTTCAAGTATCGTTTAAAACGGCAATAAATAAAGATTTATACACGAAAATGCATAATTTTATATTCTTTTATTTCCCCGATTATGTAATTTTTTTGCTCAAGATGGTCTGCCCGTAGACGCTAAAGAGGGGACTTTTCGGGAATTGTTCGGATTCAGGAATTGTACTAAAAGATTAGAACGCACTAAATAAAAACACCCTATATTTTATCGTAAAAGAATTTATTCACTAACACTTCTGTTTAACTGTTTCGCGAGTCTTCGCGGTTATAATGTACGGGCGCGATACGTATGATGCGTACGATTACTTTCGCGCTGGACCTCCATAACGACGCGTTCGCTTCTTCTTCTTTGAATTGTTTTCTTTTTCTTGTAAGTATTGGCTCTGACGTATACACGTCATACGGCCATCAACTGGTATGCAGAACTTTTGAGGTCCAATTCTGGCAAGGCAGGTGTGTAATTCTCAGTTAGCTACCTGTGATGAAGGAAGAACGGGAAGTGGAGGTTCATTTGGAAGTAGAGATAAAAAAGAAAGGGAGTTCAAAAGATGAATAAATTGAAGATCAGACTTTAAGTTTGCAGGACTTCAGGAAAGAGTGGATGGCAAGAATTACTCCGGAGGAAGGCTTCACCAATAGATCAGAGACATCAATCGGAGGGAAGATGTTCATTTATTTAGAGCATCTGTGAAAGAATCTCTATTGCTATTTAACAGCGGATATGTCCATAATATGTGGTTTATGTCCTGGGAGAATGCTCCACAAGAACAGTTGGGATTGGGTACCAAGTTACAGCGATATAAGCTGTGGTTTAATCCATAATGACCGCTTCTTAGTCTACAGCATGTGGTGATGCTTTCTCGGTTCTTTCCAGTTTAATGAACCAAGGTCTGGGACAGAACTTTTCAAAAGAACGGAAGTATCTAGTATCTAGTACCTTTGTGTCTGGCTTGTATTTTTAGAAGACTGGTTGTATTAGAGATGTAATCTTCCCTTACAACGAGATAAAGATCAGAATAGGGGAGTAATCCAGTATATAGTAATCCGTGTGAAATTGCACTTTTGGCAAGTAGATCAGCCGTTTCATTACTCAGGATTCCGGAGTGAGATGGGATCCAGACTATGGTGGTTCGTAAACTCGCTGATTTTGAGGCATATAATTTTTGTTTTATTAGGTGTATAATATAACTATAAGAGTAGCTAAAATTGAACGATGATAAGACATGAACCACGCTGAGAGAGTCAGTAAAAATAACAGATCTGAGGATGGAATGATCTAGGATATATACCAGAGACTGGAGAATAACAAAAGCTTCTGCCGAGAATATTGAAGCTAACGGATTTTAAAGAGTAGTTGTAGGTTAAGAGGAGGAGAATATATAGCAAAACCAATGGGGTTGTTTGGGTCTGATTTAGAGGCGTCCGTATAGAAAGGGATGTGATCTTTGGAGGTCATTATAAATATCGAAAGACATATTGAAATGGGATTGTTTTTAATATTTTTTACATCAGGTGAGGAGGTAATTCTGACGGAGGGGGAAAAAATATGAGCCCAGTAATCAATGGAGTAGACGGAAGGATAAGTAAAATTGACAATCAACTTTTTGTATTTCAATAGCGCACGAAAGCATCTATAAAGTAGGAAGTAATCCGATGGATCTTTCTTTTGAGAATTGCGGACGCACCAATGTAAATAATAAAGTTTATCTAGTGTAGGATGGTCGTCTAAGCTGAATATTTTAAAGATACACCTCGACGTAAGATAAGTAAATCTCAATTTTAACGAACTTTCTCCAGATTCTGCTAGTAAAACATTGATGGGTGTAGTTCTTCTGAGACCCAGACAGAGCCGTACAGCCTTAAATTGAATTTTTTCTAGTTGATATATGACGAGCTGTTATTGAGTGGAAATATATGGGACATCCGTGTCTCCACTCCATTCTGACTAAGGCTTTATAAATACTTCATAAAAGAGAAGGAGAAGCCTTCCACTAAATGCCTCTTAAAATGCTCAAAACATTGAGCAACTTAAAACATTTACTAACTAGAGTTTCTATATGTTCCTTTTCAGAAAGGCGGCAATCCAAAGATATGCCAAGAAATTTACATGAATAAAATATTTGATTATTCAAAATTTTTATCGAAAAGGAGAGCGGATTGATACGTTTTTTCGTAAAAACAACTAAGAAGGACTTGGTTGGAGAGACTGTCAAGCCTTTGGATGTAAGAAAAGAGCATGCTCGATTAGCAGCCGATTCTATTTTTGAAATGAAATTATGGATCTGAGGAGAGCTGTGGTAGATCGCAATGTCATCTGCATATTGGATTAACTCACAATCTCTTCCAATATTTTCCCTTAATTTGGATATGTAAATATTGAAAAGTGCCGGGCTAAGAATCGAGCCTTGGAAAATGCCCTTGTAAGAGTGGAACTTTTTGGAAAGCTCGCCGTTAATGGAGAATTGAATTTTTCTAAAAAAGACAAGGTTATAAATGAATTAACACAGGATCGGAGGCAATCCAATCTCTTCAAGATCTTTTATCAAGATATTCGGAATAACATCATCGAATGCATTGGTTAAGTCCAAAAAGAGGCAGGACGTTGAAGTCCCCCTGGAAAAACTATTGTAAATATGATTAAAGAGGAAAGGTTATCTTGGCACGATCTGAATTTTCTAAAATCAAATTGAGAAGATGGTAAATTAAGGTTGTGTTCCAACCACTAGTCTAGTCTGAGTGAAACTAATTTTTCTAATAACTTCAAACAGCAAGGAGTAATAGAAATAGATCCATATTTACCCGAAGAGGCTTTAGGAATAAGGAAAACGAGAGAATGTTTCCAAGATTCGGGGAAGATCCGTAAAAAATATCTGGTTGAAGGTTAAAAGAAGAAGATGATAATCATGTGGAAGACGGGAAATTATGTGATAGTCAATTTGATCAATGTCAGGTAATGACCTTTTCTTGATGGTGCGTGTTAGTTTTCTTAGAATTTTGAAGGGCAGAGTACGGTAGACAATACGACGAGGTGCTTATCAAAACGGTACAATGCGAACTGTTTATTTGAAAGAAAGGAAGTGTTACAAAAATAAAAAATTACATAGAGTAGTATGGCCAACTTTTTAGCGAGAACTCGCTCACGTAGAGCCATCTATATGGCGCTAACTTTAAACATAAAATAATATTTAATATCTCCCGTGAGATTTTCGTCCACATTCCTAACAGTGCGGATGACATATAAATACGTTCCTCCTCTTTAAATGGAGTGTCAAAGTATTTGCATGCATAGTCATTAGGGTTATTAATAATAGGAAAATTCAGTTTGTGGAGGCAGGAAGAAGGGCATAAGGAATTAATTTGTTTTTACATCTCTGAAAAGGTGCCAAAGTTGGATTGAGGGGTAGAGGAGTATGGGTTAAGGTATCTGTTCTTAAACCTCTTGAGGACTTTCCATATGTACGAGATGGGTGTAAAGGGACCCAACAACTCGCAGTAATCTCTCCAGCCACTGCGTTTGGCAGAACGAAGCACGCGTCTAGTAACGGCTTCTTGTCTCTTGAGAATCATTAAGTTGTCAAAGCAGGGTTGGCTCTTAAACTGTTTGAGAGCTTGTTTTTTTGAGTGGGATTCGATATTGACCACGTTGCTTTTGACCACAGAACCCTCTGATAGGTAGACCTAGTAAAAAACCCTATACACCGGTCAATATAATTGGCTGTGGTCAAAAGCAACGTGGTCAAACGGGACGCTCCCGTTTTTGTTTACAACCACTTCCGAACATTCATCGTTCCACCACGGTGCCGGGGGGGGGGGGGCGAGTTTTCGACGGCCGCTAGTTTTGGACGGGGTGAGTGAAAGGATCGTATTTTTAATGGTGGATATGATATCATTTTTCTAGAGGAGAAATATGTTCATGGTTAAGTTGAGATAAAAGTTGTGGGTGTTGATTTAATAAGGAAAGTGAGAATTTATTCCAGTCAATGCGAGAAGTATTTAATTTGTGAGTGAAAAAGGAACGACATTTAACGGGGTATGATAAAGAGGTAATTGTTGGAATGTGATCACTATTTATTGAATCGTCAAGAGAGGTCCAAGAACACAATGGGAAGAGGTCAGAGGAAACAAAAGTTAAATCAATCGCTGAGGGCATCGGACAAAGAATAAATGTGAAAGAGCCATCGTTTAAAGGAAAGAGGGAACGATTTTGTGTAAAATCGAAGCGTGTTTTACATATTAAATCAGAAGACGCGCAATTCCAGGAATGATGGTGAGCGTTGAAATCGGACAAGAATTCGGGAAGAGGAATGGAAGAAAATAGGTTATCCCAGATGGTAGGATCAAAATTTCCTGGATGACGATATATTGATAGTAGGACAATAATAATAGGACTTGTGGGAATCTCAACTTTAATTGCAACAGCCTCAAGCTGTCCTCTAATAGAATAAATGGAATCGATCTTTGTAAATGGAACCCAATCCCTAATAGTAATAGTAACTCCGCCCGATTTTTTGGAAGGACCATCTAAATAAATTATTTAAAAGTGATGCAGATTAAAGCTTTGTTCTGGGCTTAGCCAGGTTTCTGAAAATGCCAAGATGTCATATTCATACACTGTTCAGAAGTAAGTGTCCCTTTTGTTTTTAAGGCCATGACAATTCTATTGGAAAATATTGATGCCATTCATAGTAGAACTATTTATCATTGTTGTTCAAAAGGTGGGGGAATCTCTGGTCCAAATTAATGAACAAATTTTTAATGGAGTTTAATATTTTATGAACTTCATCGGTGATTTTGGGAGAGGAAAGGGTTGGAGAAAGATGGACAAGAAAAGAGCTAATAGAGTTGATTAGATCATTTGCAGGGGAATTTCTGATCAGTATTACTATTATAATAGTATTACTATTATAATCTTTATCAAGGCTGGATTGAGATGAGGAGAAAGATTCGCTGAAAACGATGTTGTTTTGTAATTTCGGAGATCTTCCATTAAGAGTGAAAAGTAAATCTGTAGATGGGCGGGGAGATGGAAGGAGGCGATGGAGTTGTCGTACGTCTTTACGAGAAGGAGAAGAATGTTTAATTGCGGAATTCATATATTCGGAAGCCGCCTTAGCGTAGGACGTACGTGTTCGACTAGATATAGAAGATTTAGAAGAGGAGTATAATTGAGAATCTTCAAGGTTAGCAGAAATGTGTGGAAACGGAGGATATTCATCTAAGGAAGAAGCGATGGAAGAGGGTGATCTGTTACCTCTGACTGTATCGCTGGCGTCCAGTAGTGAGATGTTTCTGTACGCAGCGTACTGCCTAATTTTCTTTTGGATATGAACGTGAGTCCGCTCTATGATTTTCCTCACAATTACAGCATTTCGGTGGCTCATGCAAGTAAGGGCACTGCTCTTTATCAAAACTATGTCCTTTGGTTCCGCAATATATGCAGCGTGGTTTGCTCCTGCATGTAGCTTTAATATGCCCACATCTGTAACACGAATGTCATAATGACACTCTAGAAATGTAAGGTGAGACAGTGTAGCTGACGTAGAAGAGCGACGCTTTTTGATATTTTCTGACCCTCAAAGATAATCATGACGGTGTAGGAGGGCGAATAGTTAATTGCGGGAGAAGAACCTTCTTCTTTATCATGGGGTTGAACATCAATCACTCTTCGGTTCAATCTTTTCACCGATGTAATTTTAATTGGGCTCGAAATGTTTTCAAGTATCATTTCATTGGCAAGGTCCAACGGTACATTTCTAATGATGCCCTTGCGTGAAATCCGAGATGGGGAAATAAAAGCAATCAAATCTCTTTCTTTTAGACGAGGATCGCTGACTAAATCGTTAGCTGCCTTTCGAGTCTTCAGAAAGATGGATACCTTGGAATAGCCAACCTTCTTTATTTCCATTACGTCTTTCATGCTTAAACTGGCAATAATCCTTCCAACGGATATCGGATGAAGGGGGGCACTTGAATTGGATATCCTCTGGACGTGGATGTCAAATGGACCTTGATTATTTGTAGAATATCTGTTTCTTAAGATATCCTCCGAGATATAAATGACTGAGCCCGAAACTGAGCTGTTAGTAGAATCAAGAGTAGAGTGTGAGTCTGAGCTGAAAACTTTTCTTATTGGCGAACCTTAGATTAATTCTGTATTTTGCCGTTTAGAACCTCTGTCTTTTTTGGTGGTTGTTGCCGCATGTATCCTTAATGGGATATGTCTGAGGAAGTCCAGCTTCCGAAGATTATTTAGCGCTAGTATATCTACGTCGTCATCCTCAGGGATGTTATCAATGTTATAATCTAAACGTGAAGTAGAATTAGAATTGTACTCACATTTTTTGTGAAGGAATCGTCTAATCCTCCGGAGTTCATGGTGACGGAAAGGATAGAGATATGATAAGGAATAATAATCCGTGTATAATTTACGGCCACGTGGCTCAAGACACAATGGCCTTTGTTAAGACAAAGGCCTTCCGATGACTTTCCTCTAAGAAGGTAATTAATACGTAAAGATGACTTGTGTGGGACGTCAATAACACAACTTCCCGGGGAAGCACACAGTGAAGGTAATGCTATACTGCAGAGAGTCGGAAGAATGAAGCCCAGAAATGGGTTGATTTTTCAGAATTCAGCGAGCACTCGAAAAAGTATGACCGCACAGAAGCACATACAAGATAGTGTCCAGAGTCCAGCCACGAGTACCCTGCAGCTTGCTGCCTCTCGCACGAGGCTCGGGGAGCCCAGGCCACATGGCCATGCTTGGCCAATCCCCGTTATTGACGTCACCTTGACGTTATTGCGTCTGCGCAGAAGCGCCAGCGAATGCGCACGCAATTCAAACTAGATGGCGCGGGGTAAGGTGTAACCTTACACTATATAGTAATGATATGCATCGAAATTTTTCTACATAAAAGAAATTTTTGCGCCAATTGATAAAAACAGAATTTTTATTTGATTACAACTATCGATACATTTAATTTTCAAATTTTTCCATATAATCAATATAATCAAAAACAGATAAATTTTATTGTACTAAAGTTTTATATAATATATACAAAGCATAATTCTCAGTGTTCATGATATCTAATTTTATTAAAATTATTATAAGAATTGAGTATCATACATAAGATATGAAAGTTCGAGAAGTTTCACAGTGTGTCATACTCGAACAGCCAAAGATGCCTTATTGTAGATAATATTAATATGAGATAAAAAGGTAATTTTATTTTGCATCAAGCAATGACATATGCGAAAGAGATGCACGTGGATTGTCTCAACATATTTTAACATTTGTTTAAAAAAGCTATACCATGAATTCTTATGAACTTCATGCCCCAGTTATATATTATTATATCATATATGTTTATATAATAGACTCATTGCGCATACATTTATGAAAAAAATCTATACAAAATTGCGCTTTTATTAACTAAATTATTTTGCAGTATTTGCGTACTCATTACAAAAAATATAATAATAAATCTAATAATTGTTGTACAAATTTATAAAAACAAGAAAAAAATATAAGAAAAATAATATCGATATATAAAAGAAATGTAAATATGTGTATATGTAAATATGTGTATATGTAAATAATGTGTATATGTAAATAAATATGTCGCTCTCTTTTTTCTTTTTTCTTCTGTTTAGACAATTATGAAATTAATAATGACTGACGTATGTATATTGAAATATATATTTTCCTAATATGTATTTTACCTTAAATATAATTTATTTGCCATTTATGATGTTTATTAAAATAAAATTTATTATAAGAGCCCACATTATAAGATTATTTTAAAAAAGTAACAATACATCAATTTAAAGATTATTCTGATATAACATGTACTTTTTGTTGACTGTACTAATTGTTGAATTTTTAACTTTTTATATTCAGAAATATTAAAATATATTTCTAAACCATATTTTTTTATTTTAGAAATAATTAGACATGCGCAATTAAGCGAAGATGATAAATAATCAATGCTATACCACAGCAGCACAAATATCTTCGTAAATGTATACAATTCTTGATGCCTATAATATCATAAGTATAAACCTAAGTATTATATTTATATATACAATGTGCTTAAATATAAATTACTTATACACATACATACATGTCTTAGATTTACCACATCACCTTCTAATGACAGATTTTTTGAGATCATTTGGAGACGAAAAATCTAATATCTAATATCAAGGCAATAGCTACTATTCGTGGCTATAAGTTTTAAATGAAAAACCATTTTAAGCCATTTAAAATTGGCCTATCGAGTTGTCCAATATTCGCACTTTCAAGCACGGTATATTGCACAGTAGTAAAGATGCTCTTAAATCATTGATATACTTTCAAATATTGATTGTGAGGTAATTTTGCATATAATAATAACAAAATCATTCCTCAATCTTATCTCATTCTTCATCATTCGCCTATGATATATTTCATTATAACAACTTTGACAGTTTGAAGTGTATAGAGTTTTAATGTTAACATATTCTGTAACATTTTTCAGTTGCTATTATTATTCTCAGCATGCATAACAAATTAAATATTCGCAAAAAATGAGACATTAAAAAAATATTTTAATATCATTGTATGTAAAATTATGTCAGCATTTGGAAGTGAATCGATGTCTAAGATTACCTTCACTACTGTACTGTTATATATCGTGCCTGAAAGTGCGAGTTTTAGGCAACCCCCCTGATTGGTACTTTTAAATACTTTCCCATTTATAGATAATTATATTTATTAATTCCCTAAAAGTTACAATTCTTGCTTACAATCTACCTTACAACTATATACTTAACTTATTTTTATTCTTATCTCTATTTAACTTTTTCGTTATTACAACCACACATATACGCTATTCTTCCTTTCTTTACTCCTACTTACAGTAGAGCCTCCATAAGTTTTGCCTCAAGGGGCTAAAGGTGCGGAAAATTCTTGGAAAAAATAACTTACATGATCCCCCCAACTATAGCGCGAAATTATTCAATCATCGTGCACTTGCATGAAGTAGTTGCACACAGTTGCGTAAGCAAAACTGTCAGCACCAATCTCCACTTGATCGCGTGGTTATAAGTGCTGCTGTGCGCGCTATCACGCACTGTTAAGTAATCTGCCCATATGACATGGGAATAACACGATATTAGCATTGATAAAAGTACATGTGCAGAAGAAATCAAAATAATGAAAAAAAATCTAATTTATAGAGCATCTACTGTAATTACTTATCTAGCTTAATCTAACATATATCTTAATATAACTACCTATTCGGACTATCTCCGCTTTCGATTTATTTCTCTCGCTCTTTCTCTTTCTCTCCCTCTCCCCTCTCTTCTTATTGCTCCCTCTTTTTTCATCTTTCAACCGCCTTTAACTATTCCTCCCCGTTTTCGTTCTCTCCTAATATTTTTTCCTACTATTTCGCGCTAACATTTATGCCAAAATTCTTATAATTTCTTTCTTCTTCTAATCCGCACCTTTCCTATACATATTTTCCCCACACACCTTTCCTAAAATTTTTCCCTTTCCTTTCTCTAAATACTTTACATTTTTTTTCTTCTCAGTACCATCCTTCCCTCGTCTCATTTCCTACTCTTTAGATTGTAATCCCCTTCTTCATCTTATCTCCGATATTCCCTTCCCCTTTACCCTCTCATATCATCGCAACTCTTCAATTTTTTTCCATCTCTCCTTCTTCTGCATTTTCCTTTTCATATTTTATATCACCTTATAATCTGGAATTCCTTCTTCTCTTTTCCATGCTATACCCTCCTTATACTTTACATATCCCTCTCTTTGAAAAAATTCCCTTATTTCTACCTCTCATCCCGTCAAGTTTCCACATCTCTCCAGTCTTTTTTCTATCTTTTTTTTCCAAATTCTCTGGCTCTTGCTAATTTCCCATATTTTCCTTTTTCTAACCTCTTTTTAAAATTCCAAGCTCTATTTGCTGTTATATCTCGCAACTTGTCTCTATGTATTTTCTCCCTTATCATTTATCCTGGCATTCTCCAAAATCCTATGTACTTTTCCTCTACCCTTCCTATTCCTTTTCTTTTCCTTCAACTCCTTATTTCCGCTCCATATTTCAATACCATCCAGATTAAGGTGTCAAACAAGCATACGCTTCTTCTTATATCTTTTCCTTCTCCCTATACTCTATACCTATCCTGCAATCGCCATTTCCTTTTTCAATTTGTTTCTTATATGTTCGTTTTGCTTTTTGTTTGATTAAAACATGTATCCAAGATATCTCATTCATCTCACTTCCTCTACCCTCCTTCTCGTCCAACTCCAGCTTACTCTTTTCCCACCCCTCTTTCTAAATATCACCATCTTTATCATCTCCACGTTAATTTTTAATCTTTTTCTCTATATGTATCTTTCTAATCTTTCTATCATCACCCTTATCCCATCTTCCTCTTCTGCTATCGAAATCATATCATCTGCTTTCCATGTATTATAGCTTTGATATTTTCGTATTAATAGTGAATTCGGTCGCCCGCACTACACCGCACTAATGCATACTGAAGGCTATTATACACAGAGTTACCTGAATAAAAAGAATAATATAAACATTTTTAAGAATTAAAATCCAATCATGATATATTGTCACATTATTTAGCAGAACACATATTTTTATTTTATCAATAAGATGTTTATATATTACGTCATTGCATTTAGATACTTCATATAGAACAGTCTTTAGTATTAGTCATTAGTGCGGTGTAGTGCGGATGACTGACTTCGCTCTGAGATTTTCGCCCCTAAAATAGCTTCAGGAATTTGTCATTAGCAGATGGTGCAGTAGGTTTAGGACACTATATACATTCACCCGCGTGCGTGTGTGTTTCGCATCACGCTAGTTAAAAATACAAATTGATTCTAAAAATACTATCATTATATTACATGTAATAATCAACTGTTATCTCACATTTTGTCGCAATATTAGATAGTTTAGGTGGACGTCAACCAAGCAGTTCAAAGTCTTCATCAGACGTGTCATACTGACGTTCAACGTGCTCAAAGTCCACAACTGCACAGAGAATTACATTTATAAATAAATCTCCTATTGTCTAAAAATAAATCTTTTAATATTTAATATTCTTTACATTAAAAATATTAATTTTATCAAATTCTTTTCACTTGACATCTATTAGCATACACATAAAGTTCCACTTTAAAGGTAGCAAAATCATATATTAGATTGTTGCACTTAATGAAATCATGGTTTTAATAGTAAAAATAGCCAACAAATAATGCGAGTGATGTTTCAAACTAAAGTATAAATCCTACTGCAGAAAAGCACTTGATCATTTTATCTTCTCATGTAAAGCAAATCGGAATTTAAAAAATGACAAATAATAACCACAAACTATTGTTAGTCAACAAACAATACGCCGTTGGTATAAAAAATTTGGATCAACAGATATGAATCTTGAAAATGAGCCACATAGACGGCCCCTAAAAATAATTGACAAAAATAAGTTGTGAATTTTAATGGAATCTGACACACATCAAACTATACGAGATATTGCAGAAAAACTAGATGTGTATTACTCTAATGTTTCCCGTCACAAGACAAAAATTAGAAAATTGGAAAATTAGAAAGTTAAATAGATTTCCCATTAACTAACGGAAAAAATATGATACAGCGATTGAAAGTTTGCAACTACTTTCTCGCACTAAATAAAGAGAATTCGTTTATGCACAGAATTGTACCGTGTGATAAAAAATGGATTCTATACAACAATTATTAATGATCTGCTCAATGACTTAACAACGATGAAGCACTGAAACACACATGCCAAAGCCAAGTCTTCATCTAAAGAAGGTTATAGTGATTGTTTAGTGAAGGTTAAAGTGATTTGGTGGTCTATAGGTAGTATTATCCACTATTCCTTCCTCAAATGTGACGAAATTATTAGTGTAGAAAAATATTATGCAGAACTTCATGCAAATGTAAAGATATGAAACATTATGCATGAGACAATTTGCATTAATTAATAGACATAGCTTTATATTGCTTCATGACAATGTTTCGCATGTTTTCACGACAACAATCATGAAACTGAATCAATTATACAGTATAAAAAATTATATTTCATGCCTCGTTCTCGAGATTACTGGTGTAGTTACCCTTTGTGGTCACTAGATGTCACAATTTCAGAATGAATTGAAAAAAACGAATCTCTCTCTGTCGTTTCCCTATTACGTCATGTTTTCTTTGTGCACTAAAGTAAACACGTAAGAATGAATTCATCCAATAAACTTTTAGTTTCAAAGGTTTTTTTTAGAATTACCTTTCAATAACTAGTGATTTAATTATGCCTAAGAGAAAAGCGGAAAAGAATGAAATAGTAGAGGTGTTGGAGAAGAAAGTGAAAGACATACAAAAATAGATTGAGGAGATATTAAGGCAAAGGGAAGAACAAGATGGCGCCGAATCGTCGCAGTCAAGTAATGAGACAAATAAGGAAGAAAGTGTGAGAGTAGAAGGTAAGAGGTTAATTAAAAAAAAAAAAAAGAAAAACGTATTTGATGAGCCTACACGAGAGGTAGGACAGGTCAGAAGTCTATCTGGTAGTTTGTATTAGAGACAAGACAGACCAGAATTCATTCCTAATGAGCTTGCATTAGAGGCAAGACAAATTAGAGATTAAACTAAAAATTATCATAACAATTTGTTTTGCTCTTCTATTAATATTTAGATGAATTAGAAGAGAATATACAAATAGAGGATAAGGAGAATGTGTCTCCTGTTGATAAACAAGGAGATAAAAAGAAAGCTGAGGAAGAAAAAGAAAACGAGTTGGATGATGAGGTTCTCAAAGTATTGGGCGAAGGTCCACTAACCTCAAAGGCGTTGGAGATAACGCTGCATTCGTCATTAAACAATAGATAGAAACATTGGATTCTGAAAGAGATAAAAAAAAAGAGAAAGGAGATCTGCTGACTAAATATACCAGGCCGGAAGGTTTTGACGCCCCAGTGATTCAGAAATCGCAATAACTTTAGCTGAATCTCTAACGAAACGAGACAAATACATGGCTGAAACACAACGCTTAGCTGGATCAGCGTTAAAAGCACTGGGTGCTGCACTGTCAACAATTTTGACAGAAGACGATAACATCGATAAATTAACCTTTATAGAACGGCTAAGTGATACTGAGAAACTGATTCCTGAAATATAGTTTCAACAGACAATCCAGGAAATCATCAAGCCAACCAAGCGGGCAACTCGAATGCAGGAGCGCAGACGCGGCAGCAATTGTTCTTCAGGAACAAGCAACAATTTTTCAACCCAAGAGCCCAGAGGGGAGGAAATACATCGAACAAATCCAAGTAGATAAAAATGTACGCAAGATAGCCGGTAGGTTATAAGTAAGAACTCAATGGCAAGAGATCACAAATGATAGGTTTGTCTTAGGCTGTATATCTGGGTATAGAATAGAATTTCAGAAAAAGATTATACAGCATCACAAAGATTATACAGCAGTACAAAAAATATCGTTTTCTAAGTCAGAAGTAGGAAATTATGTAGAAGCTATCGATAAACTACTAAAAAAGGGGGTTATTGAACGGTGCCTTCCAAAGAAGGATCAATTTTTATCATCCTACTTCTTAGTACAGAAACCGGATGGAAGTTTTAGATTCATCCTAAATTTAAAGAAATTAAATGAATTTATTTGCCCAAACCATTTCAAAATGGAGGATATTAGAACGGCAGCTAAACTGATCTTTCCAAGCTATTTTATGTGTTCAATAGATTTAGATATTTAGAAGACTCTTATTATCTAATACTTATTCATGAAGAATGTAGGAAATATCTGAGGTTTGAATTCTTGGAAAAGCTGTACTAGTTTAATTGCCTACCTTTTGGGTTGTGTTTTATTAAGGAAAAGAGGTTTTACCTCTGTGATCTATTTGGATGATATATTATGTATTGAAACAGTGTCACAGAATGCGAACTAAACGTTAAAGAAACAATTAAATTATTAGAGTCTTTAGGATTTCTTATTAATAGGCGAAAGAGTACAGTAATACCGTCAAATAGGTGCAAATTCTTAGGTTTTGTTAATGACTCGAGTTATTGAATTAACACAAGAGAAAAGAGTTAAGCTATTAAGGTTAGTAGAAGAATTTAGGATAAAAAATAAGTGCTCAATTAGAGAATTTGCGCAATTAATTGGCAAGTTAATAGCAGCTTGTCCTGCAATAGAATATGGCTAGATTTATACTAAGATCCTTGAAAGAGAAAAGATCTTAGCTCTTAATTATAATGATTGTCGAGTATAATAGTAAGATAATTTTACCCAAGATTTGACCTGATTTAAGATGGTGGAAAAAGAAATTACAGACGGGTAGCAATAGTATTAAGACAGGAGAATTTGAAAAGGTCATTTATACAGATGCTTCGCATACAGGTTGGAGCGCAGTAGAGAATGATAATAAAATTTACGGTTTTTGGAACGAAACAGAGAAGAGATGGCATATTAATTATAAAGAACTGTTTACTGTAAAAGTAGCTTTGGAAAGATTGGCAGTCAATGCACGTCGTTGTCAAATTTTGTTTAGAATTGATAATAGAACAGCCATTTCTTATGTAAACAAAATGGAAGGCATTAAGTATTCTAAATATAATGCCTTATCAAAAAAGATCTGGCAATGGGCGGAGGAAAGACATGTTTTTTTATTCGCAACATACATAGCGTCAAAAGACAATGTTAAAGCAGATGCGCTATCTAGAATTAAAAATATAGACACGGAGTGGAAGTTAAACAATGGTGCATTTGAAAAAATTGCGAGTAAATTTGGTAGCCCACAAGTAGATTTATTCGCCAGAGGCGAAAACACCAAATGCCAGCAATTTTTCGCTCGGTTCCCGGAGCCAGGAGCATTAGAAGTAGACGCTTTTACAGTAGATTGGCCCAGTTTAAATTTTTACGCTTTCCCGCCGATAGCATTAATTTTAATAAAAGTGTTAGTGAAGATTAAAAAAGATAAGGCCAGGGGGTACTAGCGGTACCTGATTGGCAAAATCAACCGTAGTATCCTTTGTTCAAGTCATTATTAGTAGGCGACCCGTTAGTTTTTAGGCCAAGACCTGATCTCCTTGTGTCTCCCTGTAGGGCGAAGCAGCACCTCAGGTCGAAAGACCTCTTTAATGGCAGGGAGAGTATCGGCAAGGCCTTCTTAAAGAAAAAAGTACCTGAAGAAGCAATAGAAGTTATCTTAGCATCTTTAACAGGATCTACTGTAAAGTAGTATGAATCGGCATTGAAACAGTGGTGGATTTTTTGTAAAGAAAAAGAATTGGATTTTTTTCAGCAAAAACAAAATAGCGTATTAAAATTTCTCTCGGAGAAGTTTCAAAACGGCGCAGCGTATGGTACGTTGAATTCCTTCAGATCTGCGATATCTTTGATATTTAGTGAAAAAATGGGAGAGGATCCTTTAATCTCGCGTTTTTAAAAGGTGTATTTAAGTTAAGGCCATCAGCTCCAAAATATTCATTTACCTGGGATGTCTCAATGGTATTATAATATTTATTAAAAATCTAAATCCTCTAGAAAATCTGTCTATAGCAGAATGAACAGAAAAGACCGTAATGCTAATAGCGTTGTGCAGGGCACATAGGGCACAGATTCTGGTGAATATAGATATTAGAATAAAACAGGTCACAAACAGTATGGAAATAAGAATCTCGGAATTAATAAAAACATCAGGGCCAGAACGTTTTCAACCCAATTTAATAATTCCGAAATTTAATGAGGAACAGGAGTTGTGTGTAGCATCAGTATTAAACAGGTACTTAGAAGTAACAGGCAATATAGAGGGAATATAAAGAAGTTATTTATTTCTATAAAAAAGTCCTATAAAGAAGTATCTAGTCAGACCATTAGTAGATGGATTAAATCTGTACTGCATAAAAGTGGAAGATATTTCTATTTTTACTGCACACTCAGCAAGACATGCGGCTACTTCAACAGTTTTCGCAAATGGGGTGAATTTACATACTATTAGTCGGGTTGGTCTGAAGGGTCCCATATGTTTGCGCGAGTTTATAATCGACCAATAACATCTAATGGATATGATTTTGCACGTTCAGTTTTACAAGTTTAATAAAGGATATGTTAGATAACTATTAAAAAATTGCATTTCTCTTTAAACAACTACACCAGCAATCTCGAGAACGAAGCATGAAATATAATTAAGCGATCAAACGAACTTACCTGAAGTGAAGTTCGATCGTAATTATATGAAGAGCCTCGTTCGAAGAGATTACAATCCCCCCAAAATTTTCTTTTTTTTCCCCTATCCCTAGATAAGAACTAGCAATTAAAAAAAACGTATTCTAAAAATATGACGTAACAGGGAAACGGTAGTTAGGAAAACGACAGATTCGTTTTTTCAATTCACTCTGAAATTGTGACATCTAGTGACCATAAAGGGTAACTACATCAATAATCTCTTCGAACGAAGCTCTTCATGTAATTACGATCGAACTTCACTTCAGATAAGTTCGTTTGATCGTTTAATTCTATCGCATTCAGCATATTCACCAAAATTTTCACCAACTGATTAATTTTTTTTAAACATCTAAACCATTTCTTAATGGCGAAAATATTGAGAGATAAAGCACACAGTCAAAACCGCATTCAAAGAATTCATTATATATTGTATATATACATATATAGCGTTATTGTGAAAAATTAATTTATCGTTGAAATGTATGTTATTAAAGCACACACATACACACGTATGTACACATGACATACGCATTCACACATGTGCGCACGTTATACACATCCACATATATTTATTCATATCAAATTCATAAAAAATTCAAATTATATTAAAACATAAATTGCTGTTTGTAATAATAATTAAATACGTACAACTGGCAGCTGCTATCGCCTCAGAAGCAACATCTGCTGGTGACCATTGTGTCAAGCGCTCTCTGCAGAGCTCAAACAATGGTTGCTTCTCGGGCAAAATCAATTCTTCTTGCATTGATTTACATAAAGATTTAAATTCCTTCTCTGTAGCACAGAAGAAGCACTGAAATACATAATAGATTAATTATTAATGATAATATACATATAATTTTGAAAATGTCATATGTAACATGTGTGCATTTGTATTTATAAAATATAATAAAAATATAAATATCCAATACACTCTCTCTTTAAATTTTCATTTTCAACTTTTATTAAATACAAGACCCACGCGTGCGTTGATCGTTTAAATTTTTGAAAAGTTATAAAATTTAAAATATATATTTCATATTTAAATGAGCGTGTATATGCTTTTTTGTGCGTGCGTGTGTATGTTCAAAAATATTGCAATACAGTAGTTAAAATTTATTCGATATTATTTTCCTCATACATTAAACTTTAAATACTTTAAAAAAATTTTTTTAAGTCAAAAATATCATATATCAAAAAAGACATTAAAAAGACATTTTAGAAATAGCATAACAAAAACCCAAACTTCCAATAAAAAAATTGTGGTAAACTTTTACCTTTACACA
The DNA here is from genome assembly GCA_963971435.1 of Lasius platythorax. Classification (NCBI taxonomy): domain Eukaryota; kingdom Metazoa; phylum Arthropoda; class Insecta; order Hymenoptera; family Formicidae; genus Lasius; species Lasius platythorax. Next base: position 16,173,571 of record OZ020537.1, read on the forward strand.
GCCCGTTCCAAATGACTTCCGGTTGACCTTGACGTTGACCTTGACCTCTAAGGGGGTCAAGGTCATTCACCTTTTCCGTCGCTCGGTTAATAAAAAAAGTTATGAAAATTGAAAACTCATGTGGAACCGTACAATTATGGACCTCGTTTCGCATCCAAAGCACAGGGAGGTATTGGATGGACCTCGCTTCGCGCAGAAAGTTACAAACCCATATGATATCGTGTAATTATAAACCTCGTTTTGCGTCCGAAGCACAGGGCGATATGGATTGGACCTTGCTTCGCGCAGAAAGTTGCAAATCAGAACATTCTTACAATTCCACATGGGTTTGCAACTTTCCACGCGAAGCAAGGTCCACCCCAACACTCCCTGCTTTCAGTGCGAAACGAGGTCTATGTTCTTAAAATTTCACATGGGTTTGCAACTTTCCACGCGAAGCAATGTCTACCCCCATCATCCCCTGCTTTCAAAGCGTAACATTAATTTTGATTTTCTTCAATACGTTTATTCCTTCATAACTTTTTTTTACTAACCGAGCGACGGAAAAGGTGAATGACCTTGACCTCTTTAGAGGTCAAGATCAACGTCAAGGTCAAACGGAAGTCATTTGGGGCGGGCTGTGTAAAGGTAAAGGTTTACCGGTAAAAATACATAAAAGGAGACGTAGCCTCAGTGATCTTGATCTTGATATATGTTGTCAAGGTCATCACCCTGAGTAATCTCCAAAAGATTTTAGCCGTTGCTCATTATTTATTCAAAAGTATTAACAAATAAGTTTCATGCAAAGTAAGATTCTAAACTAGCAATGAAAAGTTCAAACACATCAGTTTATGTGAGTATCACTATCTATACTCTACAAGAGAAAAAAAGTCGTAAACTTGACTAAATGTGTTCAATTGATTATCATTTCTTTAGATGAAATAAGTATATTTAAGTTTCTAATACGATGTATTTGACTTATATACTTAAATAATTCAACTAAAGAAATGATAATATAATTAAAAGCATTTATCCAAATAGTAAAATAGCAGTATGCCAGCAAATTCAATCATGATTTTGCAACAGATTCTGGTTGCATCCTCTTAATATTTGGCAGCATAGCTTGCCGATATAGTATGACAATGAAAATGCAGCAAAAATCGAGCACCGTAAGCTATTACGTCATGAGAGCAGATACATAGTAAATATTGAGCAGTGTTTCATATCATACCCTGAAATATAGTAGGAAGAAATACAGCAAAAATCAAACACGATCGGCTGTCATGACGTGATAATAGAAAGATAGCAAGGATGTAGCACACACACACACATAACTTATTATATCAAATATTGATTGTAGAAACAGCAGAAATTGAGCATGGTCTGCCGTTGCGATGTAACGGCAAAAACGCGGTAAAAATAGAACACGCCTGGTAAACACAATCATATTAATATACATGTATAATATATATTTATGCAATAATACCAGTAATATTGAATGTTAATATTGAATGAACAGCAGTGCGGGTTCTTGATAGTGCGGGGCTTTGTGCGAAATTAATGCGTGGGATTCCACAATGAAATCAATGCGCGAGGATCCATAATGCAGAAAGAAAAAAAAATAGAAAAGTATAAAGAATGACAAATCATACATATGTATATTACACACATACACACACACGCGCGCGCGCGCGCACACACAAAATTATGTTAAATTAAAGTACGAAATAGCTCGTAAAGTATTCATTTTTTGGTTATCCTATATAACCCTTATAACTTTTTATGCCGAATATTGCAAACATTTATATAAAAAAATTAGGGTGGTTCTCCATTTAAAAAACTAGATTGACTTTCAAATGACCTTGAAAAATGACCTTAGTTAAAATTCAAGATTATCAACTTTTTTCCTCCTCGAAATGTGTTAATTTTTGTATGAAATATTTTCTCGTTACAGCCATAGTTTCAGAAATATTGGACTATATTAATTAAAATGAGACATCCTATATATCAGTAAAAATATATTAATAAGATTATTTTTATTCCCACTTTTTATATTTTCATAAAATAAAATTAAACTTAAACAATTTCGTGCAATTTATAAGTAGACTAGCTGACGTTTGTTCCTCGCGCGCTTCGCGCGCTCGGTATGCACGTTTCTACTGATATCCATATCTTGAGAACTGACGTTAGGAGCAAGAAATTTGGCACGTAACTTTATAATGAAGATTTAAAATGTAAATTTTTACTTTTCTAACATCTTCGATTTTTGAGATATAGGTATCCTTATAAAAAAATTCACCCCCCTTTTTCATCTCCCTTAACTGGATTTTCGGAAAATGGTAAAACACGTTTTCTTTATTTTTAAAGAAGAATCTAAATACCAATTTTTACGTCTGTAACATCTTCGGTTTTTGAGATATAGGTATCCTCATAAAAAAATTTACCCCCCCCCCTTTCACCCCCTTAGGGACGGAATTTCCAAAAATCCTTCCTTAGTGAGTGCCTACGTCATAAAAACAATGTACCTTCCAAATTTCACGTTTCTAGGTTAAACGGTTTGAGCTGGGCGTTGATGAGTCAGTCAGTCAGGACTTCTTCTTTTATATAGATATATAACATAGTTAAATAATTAATAAAATAATTATAAACTTAAATAATTAATTTACTAATACGTAAAATTGAAAATTTATATGAGAATTGAACTCTTATTTTGCGTCTCAAACAGTCAGTAAATGAACGATTTTCCATTGATCCACCCGGTTTCCAAACAATTAGTTTAATATCCTAAATCCTCTGTTGGAATTGTATCAAAAATTAAGCTGATAAAAATAAATACTATATATTTTTAATCTTATTAGCCGCGCTTTGCAGTCTTTATATTTGTTCGTGAAAGAACTCTTGAATACAAAATAATTACGTCATACAGCGGTAAAAGAAAGAACTATAACTATTATAGATATTATTAAAATGTATCTTATATAAAATCGATGTGTTTCTGCCATTATGACAATGCTATGTTTCTGTTGTGTTTTTGCTATATCTTTTGAGAAGGTAGCACATGCTCATTTTCTGTCGCGTTTTTGCCGTCACGTGTTTGCAGATAAGCTCGATTTCTGCCAATATAGCATTACGTCATGTAATATTCAGTTTTGATTTCTGTTGATGTATCATCAACACACAATACTCAAATTTTACTGTTTTTATGCCAAGAACTTCTGCTTAATTTTTACAGCATCTTTGTAGCATATTATGACGCAAGAAATGATCGTTTTCTGTTGAATTTTTGCCGAACACTAATTGAGATGGCAGATCATCTTCGACTGCTGCACAGTTCTGCCAACGAAATATGTAGCGCACTTGTTGGCGTTAATTCTTATATAGAAATTAAATTCCGATTTTTGCCTCAAATAGAAATAAATGGACAATTTCCTACTTATCCGCCCAATTTCAAATACAACCTGTTTAATATTCCGAATTCCTTGCTATAGGATTGTATCAGAAATTAAACCAATAAAAGGACTAGACTATGAATCTTATGTTAGTAGCTGCCAGTTAGGCTTATATGCTTTCATGACAGAAAAATTTGAATATGAGATAGTTGTGTCGTGTTTTGTCGCATAGCAGTAAGCAGAGGAACATGTATGTACTCAAAAGTATATCTTGAGAATATACAAGAAATAATATATTACAAGAGATGTGTGTGTGTGTGTGTGTGTATTATAGGGACTTTCTCAGTATATTACGCATGTATCTACAGTATATTTAGTATAAGTATAGAATATTCGAATGATTCATGTACTGCCTGGGTAATAAAATAATTAAATTTAAATAACTTATTTAATTTTCATAAAACCAGAGGTGTAATTTATATGTGAATTAAATTCCTATTTTGTACCTTAAATAGACAATAAACGCACAATTTTCCATTCATCTGCTTGATTTCCGAACAATCAACTTAATATTCTGAATCTCCTGTTAGGAGTTGTATTAAAAATTAGGGCGATAGAAACAGATACTACATTTTTATGTTACTACCCAGTAAGCAAAATGCACAATATGCTAGCAAATTAGTAACAGATTTATTCAGAAGTTGCTAACAATAGAAGTTGGTATCAATTATGTCCGCATTAAACTTATGATCTATCGGCAGAGCCTATTCACAGAATCTGACAATAGATTGGCGGCAGAAATCGAACAGGATCTGCAGCTCTTAGCTATTTAAAATTTAAATAGAATAATAAAGTAAATCAATATTTATGAAAGCTCTTAATATTTAATTCAATTTCAGTAAACACAGTTATATTAATATTATACAGGGTGTCCTATTTTAATATAGTTGAATATTGCTGAAACTATGGCTGTAACGAGAAAATATTGCATATAAAAGTTAAAAGGTTACAAGAGGGAAAAAAGTTAATAATCTTGAATTTTAAGGTCATTTTTCAAGGTTTTTAAGAAAAAATATGTAGCTGTATAAGTACAATAAAACTGAATATTACAAGTGTATAAGTATTATGGGGAGTAATTGGTTAATTGTAATTTTCCTCTTATAAATAAAGCATGTAATGTAACATATGTTATATCGTAGCTATATCTCACAAACCAGATTGGCTCAACTTAATTAAATAAATGATAAAATAAATTGCAAAAATAATTAAATTTAATTTATAAAACTCGAGATATAACTTATATGAGAATTAAACTCCTACTTTGCACTTCAAATAGGCAGTAGTTTTCCATTTATCTTGTCCATTTCAATCAATTTAATATTTGGAATCTTCTGTTGAATTCAGATATAATCAGAAATTAATCTAATAAAAGCAGTTACTACACTTTTGATTTTATATTAATAGTTGTGCCTTGCAGACTTTATATCCACTTCTAACAGAAATTTGAATACAAGAAAGTACGTCGGTAAGCTAAGGAACTATCGAATCAAATATTAAAAGCTTTTACATACAGATCTATATCACTATTCCATTTAAATGGCTAAAAAATGCATATCCTGCTCAGTTTCTGCTGCCAATTTGACGTCAGGTCATGCTAGCAGATTCTGCTTGGGTTCTGCCGACAATCTGCCGACTTAATCGATAATAACAATTCCTATACAAAGTTTGTAGCTTTTTTACTGACAACAATTTGTAGCAGACACTTGGCATCTGTTCGCGACAGACTTGGCTCTTTGAATAGCTGCACTTTGTGTGCAGGGTTTACATCATACATTTTGTTACGTTTGTGACAAAAATTTGAATACAAAATAGATACATTATATAGCAATAAATGAAGCAATTATAATTTAATATTATAATATTGCAATAAATTTTTATTACAATAACTTATAACATTACATAATAAAATGTGATATATTATAGTTGTATAATAACTTATAATAATATTATATATTTGTTATTTCTATGCAACTTATACAATTATATGCATTTATATGCAATTTATATTATTGCAACAAACCAGTGTTCAGTGAGATGTTATATAATATTGCCTTTATCCCTGAATAATATAATGTTATTTATGTGATAGAAAGTCTACTATAAAACGTTTATATCACACACATACACACATATAAAAATTTAGTAATGCAAAATATGTAGTAATTTACTACGCTTTTAATTCTCGCTGTTTGTTTGAAACTGATTAATGTCAAATAAAATAAAGATTTATAGTATTTATATTTAATTTTAATTATTTATTACATAGACCAAAGAATACCTAGACGGAGCATATACTGCCAATTCAGACAAGAGGTGGTACGAGTTTAAAGATAAAGGGAAAGCTAGCTCAGATCGGATATTTAGATTCGGCTCGGTATCATTCATCTATACTTATGATTCTTTTGTGCAATATTCCATTTGTGTAATTTTCACTTCGAAGCAAAAGTAGCGTCAAACGGAGTGCATCTATCTTTGGATAAATTGTTATTAAAATTTAAAAAATTCTTTAATGTGTTATTGCATTGTGCCCGAATACAATAATAGAACTGTTTATAAAAAAATTGAGAACAATTAGAAAAAAAATATAAACAAGAAATACTCATGGAAAGCTGCAGGCAAAGGTTTAGCATTCCAGCGATGTCAGAGAGTAGGGTACTGCAGTAGTCGAAATGAGGAAAGGTCAAAACAGCGACTGTGAATGATTGTCAAACACTTTTAAGAAGATGATTACACAGCTTCAGCTAATATAGAATCGAGGTGACTTCCTTCACGATCTTGTTGATCTGATTTATCCAAGATTATTCATGATGAAAGGTTCTAAATATTGCATTGGATTTGGAAAATGATATGCTAACAGTATCGATGGAGATACGTGAAATCGCATCAAATGATATATTATTCACCTGTTTCGCAGTTCCAAGAATCATAGCCCTGGTTTTCCCAGGATTTAACAGCAGCTTATTTGCTGTGGCCCAGTAAGAGATGTCAGAAATATCGTTATTAACCCATTCAATCTCTTTATTAAGATCTTTAGATTTACAATGTAAATACCCCGATCTGCCGATCATCTGCGTAAAAGTTGTACTTGCCTGATCCATGTCTGATCAAGATTATTTGATCAGATCAGGTAAACGATAAATATGGATCGAGTACCGATCTTTGCGGAATTCCAACTGTTGTTTGGACGCAGATTTCATGTATTCATTTGGGTTTCTCATAGTTTGATTTCTGTTATCCAAGTAGGGACAGAGTCATCTCAAAACGGAATTAGAGAAATTGAATCGTTTAAGTTTCTCAATGAGTAAAGAGTGAGATACACAGTCAAAAGCTTTAGTAAAATCGAAGACAAATATCATTACTATCCTTTTGCAGCTCATCGCTTATGACCCTGATGAGAGCAGTTTAGATGAAATATCCTCTACATTGTACATTGACTGATATTCAAATAGTTTGTTTCGCTCGATATGTTCAGTGAATTGACCCGCAAAAATTCTTTCCAATAATTTAGACAGAAAGCACATAGATATAGGACGATACAGTTGAAGCAACACCTTAGGTATCGGAACGATTAAAGCTGATTTCCAGATAGTCGAAAAAACACTATGCAATAGCAAGTAGTTAAGATATGGAGAAGCAAATATGCTAGGCAATGCCAAGGAGATCAATCTTGCTGAGAGGTCATCGATACCAACTGCATTCGATTTATTTCGTGTCCCTTCGATCTCCTTCAACACCTATATGTTCAATTTTCTTAACTCAAAGTTATTTTCAAGATATATTGATTTATAGATTAAAATGGGTAACCCTGTATATGTATTGACAAATAAATTCCTGTGTTAAAACTCTTGTAACCGTGTGTAGATTGACGTAGTAAAACCGAATATATCCGAAGCACGTGATCGAATTTAGCCACAGTCTCACCACTGCTCAAATCTTTTTGCGATAATGCTCCGTTCAGATATTCTTTTGCCCATGGTGTATTGATGACTTTGTGCTATATTAGTATCCATAGCAACCTTCAAATATTTTCTGTCGACTTTAATAAAAGATAGAAAATAAACAGATTATACTAACGAGTGCCACAGAAGGATCCATGCCTGTAATAGGAATACGACTAGCTGATTTGCAATGATATGTAGTATCCATTTCAATTTCTTCTTCATTCATCTTTTCTTCAATACTACCTGATTTCTGTGTAGTATGAGGATCCAAATAAATCACTTCATCCCCTAAAAATATTTATTTTGTGCATTTATTAAAGACCACGTAATTATTAACTTTACATTTATTAAATCATAAAAAAATGTATTAAAATATAATCCTATAAGTATGTGTATGGAACATATTAAGGTCATTTAAGTTGAGACATCCAAATATTTAAAAAAGTACGCAAAATTAAAAAAAATGTTTTAGACAGAAGTTGTTCGGTTTAAAAGGGAAAAGAAGATGCAGTATTTTTGACCTTGAATGGATTATTCTAAGGTCATATCAAAATCACTTTAAGTTTTTGATGGGACACCTTAATTTTTATTCTGGATTTTAGCTGATGTCGAAATGTTTTCAAAATGGTATAGTTAAACCCCTTTTAATTAAGATTTCCTTGAGTTATGAGTCTTCAAAATTTGTGTACCACCGGCATTAGCGTAAACCAAACTGTACCATATAAAGATTGCACGATCGGATTTACACGCATGTGCGTGTGAGAGTGTGGGCATTAGTGGGTTTGGATGTTAATATAAGTGTAAATATGGTGTGTATGTGACAATTCGGTCGGCGGTCGTCATTTTGAACTTTTAATAAAATAAATTTATAATAAAATTGATTTGTATAAATTATTAAATATTATCCTGTTGATATTTAATCATCACACGCGCGCGCGCGCGCCCACACACACACACACACACACCCACACTCCCACACTCACACTCACACACACACACACCCCATGCACGCGCGAGAGGGTAAATCCAACCGTGTAAATTGCACGGCATATAGCTTGATTTACGCTAATGCCATACTATCGCAATACAATACTTATAACTCACCAAGATAGCCAAATATGCGAAGATCACGTATTGCAAATTGTACGCTACATATTACGGCAGAACTTATTAAACTGATTAAAGTATAATATAACGTTACGTTAAGAGGTTGAGAAGTTCGAGCGTTACAACTGCAAACGTTTTTTGATCATTTCTCAATGACGGTAAGTGATACTAAATTTTTTTTCAAGCAAAAGTTTTTTTCTAAAAGCTCTACCCAACGATACCCATGTTGCCCTATGTTGCCATTAAAAATTTTTAAGTTGCGGTATTTTTTCCGGGGGTTTCCCAAAAATGAAAGTACCATCGTCAGAAACTTCAGATAGGCTTTTATGGTAAACATGTTTGTCCCAACTTCCTGGCACCATCCCTTTTCAAAATAAAAGAGGTGGACGGGTGGTCTAAAACACTATATACAGGGTCTACCAAAAGTATGGCAACTTCTAAATTTTACGAAAACTACGCATTTTCGAAAAAAATGTTTCAGACAAAAGTTGTAGGGTTTAAAAAGGTCTATTTACTGGTCTTATCAGTTTGACCTTGGGTGGTGTCGCCAAGGTCAGGACAAGGTAACCTTGAATTTTTAAAATGAAACTACCCTATTTTTTTTATATAAATCGATTCCTCTAATAACTAATCTCTTTATCGTTATTCATTATTTACATTTCTATTTTATTTTATTATTAACATCTATCCACATTTTTATAAATTTTTCGTACTCAAAATTACAAAATTATCATAGGAATGGTCTTGACCTTAGTCATTGCAACGTGATAATAAAAAGATATAGTGCCATTTAAACAAATGACCTCAATGACCTCAAAGTTTCAGAAAATATGACCTGAGACAAATCTTTTATACATATATCATAAAATTTGCTCCTTCAAAACAATCTCTTCCTTTGATAGTTTTTCGTATCATTAAAATAGAAATATTGTAGATGAATTAAGCAAAATACCTTGTATACGCACGCACGCGCACGCGCGCGCAAAGGTGAGTCATTTACACTTTTTATAAATAGTATAAATTCGACTGGGCAATGTCCACATAGTACACTTCGGTAGCGCTTATGACGGCACTACTTATAAACTTTAAAAACTCATAATTCAGGAAATTCTTATTGAAAAAAAGGTTTATATTCATATATTTTGAAAACATCTTGACATCGACTGCAAGAGAGAGAATGTGCAATAGAAAAATAAAGATTCCTATTAAAAAATTAGGGGTGATTTCTATGTGACTTTTAAGAGATTATTCAAAGGCAAACCAATAGCATCATCCTATAACTCTTTGAAACTCTGCAACTGTTATTTAAAATTTTTTTGTTAAAATTTAACATTTTTGGCAAAATAAAAATCGATTATTTAAAATTAGCCACCTCATATATATATACAATATATATATATATATATGTATGTATATATGTATGTATATACAGGGTAGGCCATTTTAATCTACGCACTGAAATCTCTCAAAATCCATAAGTTTAAGACAAAAATGTTTCATACAAAAGTTGTATGGTTTCGAGGGGGCCATAAGAGGGTACCATTGGTTTGACCGTGGATAGTCATTTGAAGGTCATGTGAAGGTTATCTTCAATTTCTTAAATGGAACTCCCTATTTTTCATTACATACTCTTGTACCTCATCTCGAGAGCTTTCCAAAACACTATAATAAAGTATTTTTTCATTAAGTACTTTTCGAGTTATGAGTCTTGAAATTTACAGTATTTTGACATAAAATACAAAATATCTTGTAAAACATTCAGTTTTCGGTAATCTTACCTTAATACTTTTATGTACAGAATAGGTGAATCAATTGGTGTATAGAAAACACATAGTTGCTTTTAAGAAAAAGTGTGCAATTTGCAACATGCAGCTGCATACTTTTTCTTAAAAGCAACTGTGTGTTTTATATACACCAATTGATTGGGCTCACTATTCTGTACATAAAAGTATTAAGGTAAGATTACCGAAAACTGAATGTTTTACAAGATATTATGTATTTTATGTCAAAATACTGTAAATTTCAAGCCTCATAACTCAAAAAGTACTAAATAAACAATTACTTTATTGTAGTGTTTTGGAAAACTCTCGAGATAAGCTACAAGAATATGTAATGAAAAATAGGAAGTTCCATTTAAGAAATTGAAGGTGACTTTCACGTGATCTTCAAATGATTATTCAAGATCAAACCAATGGTACCATCTTATGTCCCCCTCGAAATCATACAACTTTTGTATAAAACATTTTTGTCTTAAACTTATGGATTTTGAGAGATTTCAGTGCGTAGATTAAAATGGCCTACCCTGTATATATGTATATATATATACATATATATATATGTATATATATACATACATATATATATACATATATATGTATATTCATAATTCATATAGAATATATAAAAATGTTCTATATAATAAGCATGCACTTGATGTAACTGAACTACTTATTCAATAATTAGTTACATTTATCAATAGTACAGATAAACCTCTGTATTCTTAATATACAAGAACAAAATAAATTCCTATTTTTAGCATTTTCCCTCATACATACAATTTCTACTATATTCCAATATACAGAGTGTATCATAATTCGCGCCCACAAATTACGTAGCGTTATTTCTGAATAAAAAATAAGTCGAAAAGTTCTGAATTCTTTTCTGCGATGCTTCACAAAAGAGGAATTATTAAATATCATTTTTCATTCAGAAATAACGCTATGTAATTCGTGGATGCGAATTATGATACATCCTGTATAGCAAAATATCGTTTGATGAAAATATTGTTTTGATCATATACACTTTCCATCTATGCATGTAAAAATGTGACATAGTGAAGGAGGTGCAAAAGAAGATATTAAATTACTTTATAAGAAAGTTTATTTTACTTTAGAAAAATTACTTTATAAAAAATGCTAAAAAGAATTAAAAAAGTACTAAAAATAAAGAGTTTGACTGTAATAGTTATTTAATATTTAATAGAAAATAATATTTAATATTTAAAAATAAAATTATTTTAAAATTTTAATAAAGAATAATTCTGAAGTAAAAAAATTAAGAAGAAATTAATGGGCTAACTTATTAGCCTATTTTTTCTGTTTATTTGATAATTTTTTCTTTTTTTGAAGAATTTTTAGAATTCCTAAATATACATCTCAAAATAATATTCTAGGAAAAAGCTGAGATTTTAATTTAGAATCGGAAAGTCATCAATTTCTCGGCTTTTAAAGTTTAATACTGATTAAAATATTATTTTTTAACTAATAATAAGAGATGTAATGAAAATTATAACAAAATTTTATTCTATTAATTTTCTGTACTTTAACAAAAATATAGAAACTTGATTATATAATTATTAAAGATTAAAAAATAAAAGAATTAAAAGATTTAAAAAAATCTTATTTTTAAATTTCCACTAATGAAAAAGCTTTAATTTTGTAAAATAATTGATTCTTACTACTGTTTCTTTTATCATTCTATTTCTTAGTATATTAATATTATTCTTACTATTGATTCTTATTCTTTTATATTTTCAAGGCGCTATATGTGTTTTGTATAATCATAAATTTTGTATAATCATAAATTGTCATTAATATTTATCAAAGTATACAAACCCACACAGCCTATAAAATATAAAGCAAGATTGGGTTTTCCTCCAATCACTCCCATGGATTGTGTAAATTTGAATGATGTCTGAAAAAAAATGTTTCTATAAGTTTACAATCTGCATTTTAAACTAACAAGGAGATGACGCCAATTGCGAAATTGATTTCCGAACGAGTCATAGCTCGTTCGATAGGTTGAACGTAGAGGATAAAAACCCTAAAGGGGCTTGAGTAAATGGGCTTTTGTTTAGGAGAAATCGCAATGCAAAGTTAGGCTCACGAAGCTGCGCCGCACATGAGCAGAAAGTTTACTTACGCATTGCGATTTCTCCTAAACAAAAGCCCATTCACTCAAATCCCTTTAGGGTTTTTATCCCCTACATTCAACTTATCGAACGAGCTATGACTCGTTCGGAAATCGATTTCGCAATTGGCATCATCTCCTGTAAATATATGCATTAGTAATATTGGGTGCTTTCCAGCAAAGTACACAGACGACACTGCGTAACACAGTGTACGACCCAGTGCTTTCCAACTACGATACAAGTCTACTTGTTTTGTAGTTAGAAAGCACTGGATTGTACACTATGTTACATAGTGTAGCCTGTGTACGTTGCTGGAGAGCACCTTATATAATAATATTTTTATGCATCTGTATAATAGCATTAACAATTAAATTCAATGTTCTCTATGCATCATAAAATTTTTATATTACCTTAAGTCCATTAATGTATATAGGATTAATCTCGCTGAGTCCAAGGCGCAGCGGGATTAACAATAACAAAGGTTTCCATTGGCTAGGTGCCTTCAAAGGCGTTTCTCCATCTATTTCCGCCGTCATTCCACCTTCTACTTTGCACTGTCTCACTGCAAATCCATATATGACGACCATATATAAAATATACGACCAAAGGACAAAAATTATTCAGACATTCATCAATTAACTAACAATCTATTACATGTATTAATGAATTAGTTATATATCTTAATTCTCTTTTATGATTTCTCTCTAAGAAAAACCAAACAAAAAGTAAGATCCACATACGAGGTGCTATCGAAAATTTTTCAGACCTACTCTGTAAAACATATTAGGCTTACATTATTTACAATTTGCCTCCATCCTCTTTGAAGTAGTATCCTTGTGACTTTATACAGTGACTCCAGCGCTTCTGCCATGCTTCAAACGCTCCCTGGAAATCCTTTTGCTGCAGCATGTAAAACACTCTCTGCGATTCGGTCTCGATCTTTTGTATCGTCGTCCCTTGAGCTTGTTTCATTTTTTGAAACAACAATGGCAGAAGCGCTGGGGTCACTGTATAAAGTCACAAGGAAACTACTTCGAAGGGGATGGAGGCAAATTGTAAATAATGTAAGCCTAATATGTTTTACAGAGTAAGTCCGGAAAATTTTCGATAGCACCTCGTAAAAACATAAATTAGGAAACGTAATTAAAGAATAAATAAAAGATATGTATAGCATGATATACAAAAATTTTTACATGTGTGTATTGATAATATCAGTAAATTCAGTCAATATCTTTAGATAAATAATAAATATAATAATATATAAGAGCAACAAAAATTGTTATTAAAGCCTTATATTATTAAAGCTACATATGTGGAAAATAAGACACTTAACAAAAAATAATATAATCTATAGAATATATAATAGTTATTTAATTATAATTATAAGTTTCTCTACATAATACAACGAATTTTTCTAACGCTTTCTTATTTTATTTTTTCTTTTTTATTTCACATATACGTGTATTCTTTGAAAAGAATTTTAAATACATATGCAATAAGATCAACATATTAAGTATGTGATATATTAATGTGTTTAACTGATTCTTAATTAATTGATTATGTCATAATTCTTCTTTTATTATATCTCATTGTAATTTATTATTATTACTTATTTGTTTTAACTTAGAAATGACTTTAATATAATTACATACTTACAAATATCATTAATTATTAATGTATTGTCTAGTGCAACATGTATAGTAATGGAGCTCCATTCATCATATACGACTAATTTTCTGAAAAATATAAATAATAAAAAATTAAAATTATTATAAAAGTTTATTGAAATAAATATGTATCAGTTAAGAACATAGTAAGGCTCTCAATATGAAATATACAAATTTAAATTTCAACAGGCTAGAAAGATGTATATAAAATATGTAAAAAATGCACATTTATATAAAATTAAATTAAAAGCAGATCGAGTTTTTGTATTAGTCACAAAATAGAAAACAATTTTCAATATTTGCAACTAAATAAAAAAATTATAAAGAAAAGATTTCATATTTTGTAATGTGTGTTGTAAAAAATCTAAGAAATCTTGGCACTAAATTTTACTCGAGCAATTTTTAAAAATTGTAATATCTTCAAAGGTATGCCCTTATAAAAGTTTTTTAATTTTTTAATTATTTCATATTAAATTGTATTTATTTGTATTCCTAAATCTATAAGTTATAGTGTAATAACAGTATAATCATAGTATATACTTTTATTTTATAAAAATCATAGTTTTCAGAAGATACAAAAAAAAACTGATAATAATAATACAAAAGTAATTAATCCATTACTTGAAAAGTAACTTGTATAAATTTATATAAATTTTAACTTATATAAATTTTATAAACATTTTTATTTTTCGTGAAACTTAAAATAAATTAAAGTAAAATCTGAATACATAATTAATATATGCCTATAAAAAACAATTCTTCAATATGCTCTAGTTTAGTTATTTAGTCATCTGATTACTTGATCAAAGCTGGGCTTATTTACATATGCACAATCACACAGTATCCCATGCCAATAGAAATTATAATATTAAATGTTTCTTATTTTTTCGGTAGCTACATAGATTTTCTCGATTAAAGTTAATAAAAACTTATTTGTCATCTTCAATATTTCATAAAAATTATAATAGTATTGACTCTTATTTACATATATTGACTAACACATTCCATTATAAAATTTTTAGCTAAAAAAAAATTAATCATATATAACATGTTGACCTTAGATTATCTTTTAAGAAGTTATTTTTATAATTTGATTTAATAATTTAACTTTTATATAATTTAATTTTTTTATAATTTAATTTTTATAATTTAAATTTTTGTTAGCAGCAATGTATCTTCAGAAAATGCTTGAGAAGTTATTCTTAAAAAAATCGTAATTTATTTTGCAGAAGCGATGTATGCTTATCTTCGTTACTTTTTGAACAAATATTAAAATATCGCCAATATGTTATCCTTTGTTTAATAATAATTTAATTAGATTCATCATTCATCATTCATATAACCGCTCTCTGCAAATGAAAATTAAACGCAGTACAATTAAACAATAGGATTTACTAACAATCCTGATAAAAATATTCTAAATAAATTCATTGTGAAAATATAAATAAAAATAAATTGAATAATTGTCGAATCTATTTCAATCAAAATTTTCACAATAAAATATAATTAAATATTACGAATTTTGAGAAAAATTAATACATATATTTTTAAAAATTAATGATAAACTTACAAAACATTATTTTATTTTGAAACTTACAGAATTTCATTAAAAATTGTGTTACTTCCAAAGATTATTTAACTGAAGTTTATTGATGAAAGGTGTTGATAAAATTATTAAATAATCTAAAATTAAACTAAAAGTGCTAAACTAAACTAGAAATAAAAAGGACAAAAAAAATATATAAAAATTTTAAATTATAATGAATTCATAATATATGTAAATTATTCTAATTTTTTAATGTTTTAATTTGCTGATTTTACTTACATTTTACTAAAATTTTTTTTATATAAATTTTTCTATGTAATGAAAAATGAAAATCTTTGAAACATCCTGCAACATTGGTGTATTAAAAATTTCAAAATTTAGGCTTTGTGCGAAAATAAAATTTAATGAAATTTTATATCTGTATAAAATAATAAAAAATAATACAATAATAATATATTTAATATTTATTTTTAATATTTAAAAAATACTTATATAATATATACAGGGTGTCCAATTTTAATCTATCACCCCTCGTAACTTTGCAGGGAGCGGTCATAGAGAAAAATGTTTCATACGAAAGGTTTTTGACTTCGAGGAGGACATAAGATGGTGTTATTGGTTTGACCTTGGATAGTCGTTTGAAGATCACATGAAGGTCACCTTCAATTTTTTAAATGGAAACCCCTATTTTTCAATGCATATTCTTGTAGCTTATCTCGAGAGCTTTTCAAAACACTATAATGAGTTATTTTTTCATTAAGTACTTTTCGAGTTATAAGGCTTGAAGTTTACAGTATTTTGACATAAAATACAAAATATCTTGTAAAACATTCAGGTTTTCGGTAATCTTACCTTAATACTTTTATGCATAGAATAATGAGACCAATCAATTGGTGTAAAAAAAACACAATTGCTTTCAAAAAAAAGTATGCAGCTGCATGTTGCAAATTACATATTCTTTCTTAAAAGCAACTATGTGTTTTTTTTACACCAATTGATTGGTCTCACTATTCTATGCATAAAAGTATTAAGG
The DNA here is from genome assembly GCA_963971435.1 of Lasius platythorax. Taxonomy (NCBI): domain Eukaryota; kingdom Metazoa; phylum Arthropoda; class Insecta; order Hymenoptera; family Formicidae; genus Lasius; species Lasius platythorax. Next base: position 16,190,203 of record OZ020537.1, read on the forward strand.
TAAGATTACCGAAAACCTGAATGTTTTACAAGATATTATGTATTTTATGTCAAAATACTGTAAATTTCAAGCCTCATAACTCAAAAAGTACTAAATAAACAATTACTTTATTGTAGTGTTTTGGAAAGCTCTCGAGATAAGCTACAAGAATATGTAATGAAAAATAGGGGTTTCCATTTAAGAAATTGAAGGTGACCTTCATGTGATCTTTAAACGTAATTTCCGTGTCATTCTGTTCAAACTGTTCTTTTGTATCTTAATGAATATCATCTCCATCATCATCAATCACTTTTCAAGGATATGTTCCTTGTCCAAGATTTCCACATCATCCCATGCAAACTCGTGGTTAATCAATCTGTGATCCGTAATGAAAAGGAACGCTGTGCTGTGTTTCTGTTAATGTGATTGTGGTACTCTGCCAGTGTTTTCAAAAGTTTACTTGTCTGTCCGATATATAAAGCATCGTAATTTCTATAGGGGATCTTATGTACTACGTTGTTCCTCAATTTATTCATTTCAGAGATTGTCCTCATATACACGAATGAAACATTGTAATTTATTCATACCCATGTATAATATTCTCGTATTTAAATCGCAGATCACAAACTTGAATTTTTTTCTGAGCATATTGGAACATACGGAATATCCAATCCAGGGACCGAAATGTACATTTATAGAATTAATCAATAAATTCTCATTAGGAGAAAAAGAATCTGCGCTTTGTTAACTGCGCCTGGTTCTTAATAGTCTATTTTCCCGTTAGTTGGATGAAAAATTTACTTTTGCTTTGAATGATTAGCTCAAAATTTTTAACCTGCAGGGTTCAAAAGCTCTTAAATAGCTCCTAATTCTATCATATTCGTTTTTTTTATTTTTGTGAATACAATTTTTGAGGAATTTATATTATTGCTGCACAGAAGCTTTTTAAATCATACATTGTTAATGTGTTTATTAAATTAAAATATAATTGAATTAAAATTCCTTCAATATATTCGTATAAAAGTACTATTCATATATTCCATACTTTAATACTTGAGCAATGGTGTTAGGACCAAACCATTGTCCAACTTCCTTTCCTTCGGACGCACCCATTAATGCAATTTGATGAATGGAAAAAGCAGCAGCTCTTTTGTCTTCAAAGCGACTTAAAATCTTCAGATATGTACTGTTCTTTGTTTCTGGCATCCATTGCCAATCTTTACCTGTATCATAAATATAATGTTATAATAATTTATATGGGAATCTTTTTATATAGTTATACAGTATCTCATAATTGTTGTACAACACAGAAGGAGGTAAATTAACATATATAAAATATATCAAAAATATAAGCTAAAATTTCTTTATACGAGTTTTTGAGAAAGTTTTATAAATTGAAGTTATATCTGTATATTTGTAGATTTGTGAGTTTGGATAATTCTTAATAGTTATATCATATATTAATAAGCTCGTCTTTTAGCGATTATTAATATATTCCCTTTTAAAAACCTATGTAAGGTAAAGTCGATTAGTTAAAAATATCGAAGTTCTCTCAAAAGTTTCAATTTATTGTTACCTTCTTTCGTGATGTCAATTGATTCTTTCGCTGTGTTTATGTTGTAAACAGCTGTCATCATTAAGATCGCGCATTTTGACAATACGAAAACAGTTAATAGCAATATGAGTGATTTTACTTATTTAATGCACGCAAAAATAATGTACTGAACCAATAAGTGCCAAATGTAGATTATAATGCGTAAGTTTCATAGAAAATTAATTTCTTGAAACTAAATGTGCATAGAGTGCAAATTTTTCTTGGTGCAATACAAGTAATTAAAATAATCTCACTTCAAAATTCATTTTTACTAAACCCCCCGTAAGAAGCGTAGGTATGAAATCGATTGGGGCACAGTGAGTGAATCGAGAATCGAACCGAAGTCTTTCGCTTGTCGAACGATTGCTCTTAACCCTTTCGCCACTAGTGGCCGCACTATCATGGTCTTCCACAGATCTATTTCTGTGTACGATTGACTACTATAATGGACAGCCAATACGCGCACGAACAGCACGTCTGTTGGCGAGATTATTAATATTAATATTATTATATTATTTATATAATAATATAAATATATTATGTTATTTATATTTATTATATTATTGTATTATTATTTATTAAAAATCCATAGAGTAACAATATTCATTTATCAGATCTCAGCAACAGTTAAACAGATCGAATTTCAAATAGGCTTAAACAAGATAGCTTGAATCTTTATTATTATTAATTTATTATTACATCCAGATTTGGTAAGATAAGTCAGAGAAAGAGTAACAAGTGTTTATATTCGAAACAGAGGCCTGAAAGCGAGTGCCTCGAATCGAACAATTAAAGCCCAAGAAACAGGTCAACGATCAGAAGAATCGATTTTACTCTGTTTATCAGTTGTTTACTCGGCGATCCCATTTTGATAAAGGAATTTAATCCTCTCTCTTAACGGCCATTTGGCACAAAAAAAGTCTCATTTTTTCTCAAAAAATGTGTCTCTTATTTTGACCTACACTAAAACGTATTCAAAGCTCATCAAAATCGGAGATGGATTTCCCTTCCTTCCCTTGCTAGACCAAGCATTCGATCCCTAGAATGAAGCTAATTGACAGAAAAACTTAGACAAATCATCTTTGAGTATTCTATTATACTTTTTCTCTAAGACAGCGATTGTCAATTTAAAAGTAATCAGTATTGATTTAAATAAAAGAAAAATACTCAAAATGCGGACTTCCGCTTCTGGTGCAGTAGAGAGTGATACGTGGAGCTTAGGCATGAGTTTTTGATGGCGTAGAAAGCGATTAAGAAGAGGGTGGTAGAGGTGAGAGTAAGTGCGGAAGAGAGTGGTGGGACGAGTGAGTGAGTGAGTGAGAGTGAAGGGTATAGGACAGAGCAGGGCATAAGAGAAAGAAAAAGAGTTGTGGAGGTGAGACGATAGGCACGGCTTAGGAAATACATAGAGGAAAATAGGCAGTGATTATCAGACAGGGGATATAGAATACATAGAGGGAATAGCTACAGATCATTTAGCGGTGGGGAATGTGTTCGTAAAGGGGGTAGGATGGATCGAGGGATAGGAATTAGAGGAATAGGCGGAAGGAAAGCGAGAAGAAGATGCGGAAGTTACGAATGTGGAGATGTGTTTGGATTCGCGCCATATATTGCGCGTATCCCAGTTGGTTTCGCGTCATTCCGAGCGTAGCGCTCTCGTCGTTGTAATCGTAATTCACGGCCATGATAGTTTGTCCGTACAAAGGCAAGGAAGAATAAAACGTGCATTTTGTCAGAAAAGTAAAGACTGTGATTTACAACGAGGTTTATTAACCCGTCCTTCCCGGCATTACTAGTTTGCAGCACAAAAGTGCATGCTCTAACAAGATGTTAAAGAGGAAAAGGGAAGAATCGGGTGGAGGGAGGAGTGGGAAGATTATTTTTCGAGATAGTAAAAAGATTCCGAGATTGTCAGTGGAAGAAAAAGAGAGGGAGAAAAATGAATTGGGAAAGATGTTGAAAAAATGAAGGGGAAAATAGCGGAGATGATGATAGAACTAAGGGGTGTGAAAAAGTTGAGAGAAGATTATATGCTAATGTTGGAGGAAGTAAAGGAGATTAGAGAGCAGGGAGAGAGAGTGATGGAAGAAATAGAAAATATGAGAAAGGAGTTTAGGAAGGAGACAAAATGGATGGAGGAGAGGGAGGAGATGAAGAAAGGTATAAAAGAATTGGAAAAAAGGTAAAAGGGAGTAAAGTGAAAGGGAAGGAGTAGAGAGGAAAGTAAGGGAGATGGAAAGAAGGTTGGAGATGAAGGAACAGGAGGAAAGGAAAAGGAATATTATAATAAGAGAAAAGTGAAGGTAAAGGAAAGAAAAAGAAGGGAAGCGGTGGAAGATTTATTAAAAGTGATAGGGGCAAAGGCAAAAATAAAAGATATAAAAAGAATAGGAGGGGAGGTAGGAAAGAGAAGGGAAATGATAATAGTGAGGCTGAAAAATGTGGAACAAAGAAAGGAAATAATGAAGAAAAAGAGAAATTTGAAGGAAAGGAGAGAAAGAATTACGGAAGACTGGACATGGAGGAAAAGAAAAATGAAGTGGAGATTGGAGGAGATAGCAAGGATGGAAAAGAAGAACAGGAGAAGGGTTTGAATAAAATATGGTAAGATAAGGATAGATGAGCAGTGGTAGAAATGGGATGAGGTGGAGAAGGTACTAAGGAATGGGAGGGGGAATGTAAGGGTAGAAAGACGGGGAAAGGCAGGGAGGAGATGGAAGGACTGAAATAGATAGGAAGGTGAAGAGAGGTGGGGAGGGAAAGGAAACAGGGAAAGAAGATGAAGGGTGGTTTTTTGGAATGTGACAGGTTTAGGAAATAAGAATAGGAATTTTTGGATGGGATTAAGGAAATGGGATATGATGGTGCTTTCAGAAACCTGGGTGGATGAGAGGGCTGGAAGAAGAGAGGGATTACCCGCGGGATATAAATGGAGAATACAGTTGGTACGGAGAAAGAATAAAAAAAAGGAGAGCAATGGGGTAAATAATGAGGGGAATAAGGAATGAAATGATGGAAAACGGGGCAAGAATAGAGTCGGAAATAGAAGAGATGATAGTGGGAAGAATAAGACAAGGAAGAGAGAGACAGAAAATAGTGAGTGGCCTCACTTGGACACGTTGCAAATGGACACGAAACTTTACACACGGTTCAATTGGACACGGTGCATTTGGACACAGTAATTTTGGACACAGTCGCTTTTGGACACGTAAGAAAATACACGCCGTTCATTTGGACACCGTTTATTTGGACATCGTGCATTTGGACACAGAAAAATGCGTACCGTTCATTTGGACACCGTCAATTGCCCACCGTTCGATTGGACACCGTTAATTGCCCACCGTTCGTTTGGACACTGTTCGATTGGACACCGTCAATTGCCCACCGTTCGTTTGGACACAGTTCGATTGGACACCGTCAATTGCCCACCGTTCGTTTGGACACTGTTCGATTGGACACCGTCAATTGCCCACCGTTCGTTTGGACACAGTTCGATTGGACACCGTTTAATTTGGAAAGTACACGCACAGACTGCACCCCCCACCCCGCCCCCCACCCCCTTACAAACCCATGTGGAATACCTCTGGTGTCCAAACGAACGGTGGGCAATTGACGGTGTCCAATCGAACAGTGTCCAAACGAACGGTGGGCAATTGACGGTGTCCAATCGAACTGTGTCCAAACGAACGGTGGGCAATTGACGGTGTCCAATCGAACAGTGTCCAAACGAACGGTAAGCAATTGACGGTGTCCAATCGAACGGTGGGCAATTGACGGTGTCCAAATAAACGGTGCGCATTTTTCTGTGTCCAAATGCACGATGTCCAAATAAACGGTGTCCAAACAAACGGCGTGTATTTTCTTACGTGTCCAAAAGCGACTGTGTCCAAATGCACCGTGTCCAATTGAACCGTGTGCAAAGTTTCGTGTCCATTTGCAACGTGTCCAATTGTACGGTGTCCAAGTGCACCGCTCCCGAAAATAGTGGGGGTATATATGAATGAGGGCTTATACAAGACGTTGCAAAGTCTGGAACAATGGGCGGAGGATAGAAAGGAGGGAGTTAGAACGATAATAGGAGGGGATTTCAATGCGAGGACAGGAAGAGAAGGGGGATAGAGGTAGAAAAAGAGGAGGGGGTAGCGGTGATGGGAAGGAGACAATCTCGAAGGATGAGAAAATAAATAGGAAAGGCCGGAAGTTGGTGGAATTCATAGAGGAAAAGGGATGGTGCGTATTTAACGGGAATGTAAAAGGGGATGAGAAAGGGGAATATACATTCACGGGAGGAAAGGGATGCATTGTCATAGATTATGTAATGAGAGATGGGAAGTGAGAGAGAGTGGAAAAGATGAAAGTGGGGGACAGGGTAGATTCAGACCATCACCCGGTGGAGGTGTGGATAAAAGGTATGGTGGAAAGAAAGAGAAAGGGAAAGAAGAGAAAAGGTGCGGGAATGGAGTATGGGACGAGAGGGGGAGAAATGTGTTTAAACAGAAGCTGGGTAGAATGGAATTAGGGGGAAGGGAAATAGGGGAAGAGCCGGAAGAAATGCGGGGGAGATTGAGGGAAGCAATAAGAGAAACGGAGAAAGAGTTGGACACGAGAGTGGAAAGGAAAGAAGGATGAAGAATGTGAAAGCAAAAAGAAAGAGGTGAGAGGAGAATTAAAAAGTTGGAGGCGGAGAGGGGGAGAGAGATTGGAATATAGAAGGAGAAAGTAGGAGTATAAAGAGTTATGTGAAAGCAAAAAGAAACAGAGGAATGATAAATGGGAAAAGCAGGTGGCAGAAGCTAAGAGGGACAACGACGTATGAGAAATAGTGAAGAGGAAGAGGAGGAAGAGAAGGAAGAGAAATTAGACGAGGGTATTGAGATAAGAGAGTGGAGGGAATATTTTGTGATTGCTAGGAGATGTGGAGAGTAGAGTTGTCAGAGGGGTGGGAGAAGAGAGGGAGAAGGAGATAAGTAAGAGAGAAATTAAAGAGGCAATGAAAAGGCTGAAAGATGGAAAGGCAGCGGGGATAAATGAAATTCTCGGGAAAGTATGGAAGTACGAGGGAGAAGAGGTATCGAAGAATGGGTATGGAATTTCTGTAACAGGATGGAAGAGGAAGGATGGCCAGAAAGCTGGAAGGAGGGGTGATTGTTAATACCAATAGTTAAAAAGGTGGAGAGAAAAGTGGTATAAGAATATAGAGGGTAACAATGATGGCAACGTTATACAAGGTATACAAGGTATACATAATGGTAGTGGAAAGGAGATTAAGAGAAAAGATAGAGGAAAAAAAATTATTCACACAATCAAACCGGATTTAGGAAGAGGATGGATAATGGATAATATCTATGTTTTCAATTACTTAATAAATAGGTAATTAGGAAAGAAGAGGGGTAAGTTGGTAACAATGTTCGTGAATTTGAAGGCGTTCGACTCAGTGGACAGGGAGGTATTGATTAATGCACACAGAAAAAGAGGGGAATAAGAGTAGGGCTATAATTGGGAGAAGTGATAAGGGAGACAAAAAGCAGAATGAGGGCGGGGGAAGAGATGAAGGAGAGTTTTTTGACGGCAAGGGGGTAAGGCAAGAATGCCCGCTAAGTTCTTTGCTGTTCAATTTGCTGTTGGCGGATTTGGAAGAGGAGATAGGAAGAGTAAAATGGGAGATTAAACTTGGGGAAGGAAAGGTGTACACCCTGGCATATGCAGATGATATAGTGCTGATAGCGGAAGGAGAGGATGAAATGAGGAATAGACTGATTGGTAGACTAAAGGAATATTTAGAAAAGAAAAAGTTAGAACTGAACGCAGACAAAACAAATGTGATTCAGAATAAGGGGCGGAAGGTGAGGGAAGAGTTTGGAGACGGAAAGGAAAGGTAATGGAAGAGGTAAAGGAGTTTAGATATTTGGAATATACGCTACGAGGAGTGGAAGCCAAGAGGCGCATATGAAGAAAAGGAAAAAGAAAGCAGCGGCAATAATGGGACAGGTTATGGGGGATAAAGAAGAGAAGGTTTGGAGGGGATTGAGGGAGAAGAATATGGTTGTTTGATAAATTAGTATGGACAGTGACGGAGTGGAGATATGGGGTGGGAAGAGAGGGAAATGATGGAGAAGCTGGTGGAGAGATACTTGAGATGGATATTAGGAATGGATGCGAGGACACTAGGATATCTAGTAAGAGAGGAGATATAAAGGGAGAAGAGCGAGGGCAAGGAAACGTGCATGGGATTTCGAAAAAAGGCTAGGAGAAAAAAAAGGAAGTGAGTTGACGAGGATATGTTGGGAGGAAATTAGGGGGAGATTTAGGGAAGAGAGAGTAGGATCGAACTGGGAGGAAGAGAGAAGGAAATTTTTTGAGGATAGAAGAATAAGATGAGAAGGTGGAAAGGAGGAAAGAAGAAGGGAATATGTGGTTCAATGAGATGTTAGTGAAAGTAAGGAGAATCAGAAAAAGGAAAGATGAGAGAAGATAGGTGACTCAAAGTACAACAGATGGTATAAGAAGGTTAAAGGAGAGGGGATGCCGGATTATCTAAAGAATGATTGGAGGGAGAATAGATGGAGAAGAGTAGTTAGGTTTAAATTAGGGAATGAAGTGATGGGGAGCAGATATTGGGAGGATAAGGAAAAACAGTTTGCAGGTTATGTAGGGGAAACGGAGACGTGGGAACATGTGTGGGAGAGATATAGGATGGACATTGGGAGGGAGGAAGCAAAAGTTATTGTTATAGCCCGAAAAGCTATAACAAAATTTAAATAATTATAAGGACATTCATTGCGCGATCCGCGAACGCAGTGAATAGCGCACGGAAATCAGGGCATTACGTAAAAGAGATTCATCGCGCGATCTGCGAACGCAGCAAATAGCGCACGGAAATTAAGGCATTGCACAAAAGTGCAAGCAAAGAAGTTAGACTTTGAACCTCTTTGCTTGCAATTGGACTTTGCTCGCATGACCTAACCGCAATATAGGTTATTTCTGGACTACTTGCAAAAATCAAGATATATGTATAAGCGATCTGCCGAAAAGGCAAATCAGTGATGTCAGTAAAGTTTAGAAGTCAACGTGAGCTAGTGTGGTCAGTCGATGTATAGTAAGTCATCAACTCGCGAATCAACCGGAGAATCGATTACAAGTCGGTGAGTTAATTTATCGGACAATTAAAGTGAAATACTAGACATAACCAGTCAAATAAATCTCCGTCGCGAACCGACTCTATCTGTTTTTTCAAAACGCACGCGAGTGCTACCGATTGAACTTAGCGACATTACGAGAGTGTAATGACCAAGTTTATTTGTAAAATATACGAAAATTAACTAAAACCGAGTGTTGTGGCTTTAATCGAGTGTCTCTTGGCTTGAAGCTTCCAAGTGTCCACGTGGTAACGATCCCGAAATTTCCTTTATCTACCGTGCCTCATCGAGAGGCACAACATTATATTAAAAAATATTGTATCAATTGCAAATAAAAAAATTATGTACAATATATTTATTGTCAAATTTAAAAGATATTTTGTCACATTTAAAACATTTTTAAAGATGTGATAAGATTCGTATACATCAGTGTATTGATCATATGTATGTATATCAATGAAAGCGATAAGGTTAATTAACCCTTGTGTCAATGAATGGATACCTGGATATCCACAGCGACATAAATTGTTAAAAATTTTTATGTAAATTCACGAATTATTTTGTGACGCTTCAGATTCCCATTTGTGGTGTAATAAGTAACAATTTTCAATAAATTTAATTTTTATATCAATTTTGCTTTTGTAGCACGATGACCGTAAAGTCGGATAATACGTCATTCAACGAATGGATACCCGGATATCCATTATTGATTTTTGCTATTACAATCAATGTAAATTTTTTTTGTTATACATAAATAATAACCATTTTTATAAGATAGAAAAATATCTATTGGTTATGAAAAAATATATATATTATCAAAATTTATGTCTTTTTGGCAGTATTGTTGCATACTTTACAATTAGAGTTATTTACTGCATATTCGTTGCATACTGGTTTAGAACAGTTGTGACACGCTTTTCGTGTCTTCCTGCGATGTTTGTAAGGAGCTGCATAACAAATATAGCAACAAATATAGATCCTCGAATAGGTATTCTTCCTATATGATCGCGAGCACTAAGACGAACGTTGTCGTCGACATTTATGACATCAAAGTTTTTCTTCAACATACACCCGATCGCAGTTCTAATATTGATATAATGAGAGCATTTGTGGATCGATCTTTGATTGCTGGAAAGCAAAGTTCTTCCCCCAGTTGATGCAAAAGCAAACCTCTTTCATTTGTTCTCTTTTGGAGCATATTATTATTCATAAATTATATTAGATATGCTGTAAGGGCGATGTCTATAATATTATAAAAAAATGTGAATAGCCATCGATTTGTTTGTTTATAAGTCGTATAGGTTCCAAGCATTTCGTTCATAACATCGATGTCAGACTATGTTTTATTATAAAAATGCAGGATTTCTGGCTTTTGTTTCGGGACTTCGATAGTTTTGTCGTGATGCATGGTTGATAATAGAATAACTGCTTTACTTTTCTTTGCCACGTCAGAACATATCGTCACATTTTCGTGAAAATCGAACACTATGGATAACTCTGCACGGGTTTTTGATGCGCCCTTTTCTCTTGACTTATTTTCTTTTAGTGTTTCGACGAGTGTCAATCTCCATGACAAGAGATGTTTCGCTAATGGCATCATGGTAAGAATATTATCTGTAGTTATATTTCCATTAGAATTTTTAAATGGTGCAGCTAATTCTTCCACAACACGTTTACTCTGATTTTTCTCACGGCTCGTCACAGATTTTCCTGTGTACAGAATGCCCATCATAGGATATCAATTTTCAGTGTAACAAATAACATTGTTAAACCTTATAAATTGCGCTTCCGATAACTCCTCCGTCCGTGTGTTAAAATTTAATAATAATTAATGAGCAATTAATTAATTAAAAAAAGAATTAAAAACTCAGCTGCATAAAATACATCCGTTCACATTTGCTGCTCACTCAACACTGAGAGCGCGCGCAGCCCGTTAAATGTGTTGAAAACACACTGGTTTTCTCCGCCAAAATCAAAACACAAAGAGTCTTTTTAATCAGAAAATATAACGGGAAAGAATGTTCGATGCCCAGCAACTGCCATAAAGAAATTGTCACAGTGCAATGAGTCGAAAACACGCAGTGGATACTCGGGTATCCATCTATTGCAGGAAAGGTGAAAAATTATGCATTGACACAAGGGTTAAAAGTAAAACAATTAAGGAAAACTTGGTACTGCTTTGCCAATTAAAAATAACAATAAATGCAATAAAAAACTATTATTAATTAGTAATATAATAATATAATAAGTAATATATAAATAATTTCATTAATTAATTAAAATACAACACGTGAAAATTGTTATATCAGGTCAGTCAAATATAAACCGAACCTTTTCCCAAAACTCTTTATTCGATCAAAATATTTCCAACGCATACCCAAGTCATTTTTCTACATAATTTCGACTAACATCTAAGCACTTTTGCCACCGGATTGGCATTTTTTAAATTCCCGTGTCATAAAAAGTAGTGAGACGTGTCAAAAGCCGATTGCGCAACACATTATAATCAAGTTTTTGACGAACAAAAATGTTAAACCGACCGAAATCATGCAGACTACGCGCGCAGTTCGGTAATGAGACGTTATCAAAGACGCAAGTGTTTACGTGCCATAAAGTGTTTGTTGGTGAATGTAAAGACGTGCAAAATTTCACCTATCCACGTCGCCCAAAAACCAGCGTAACGCCAAAAAAGAATTCAAAAAGTTCGCGACCTTATTGAAGGTGACCGGCGGCTAACAGTGGACGAAATTTGTGAAAAAACTAAAATATGCCATGGTAGTGTGCATTCCGTCATTTGGAAGGAGTTAAAGTTTCGAAAAATTTCGGCACGATAAGTTCCACATGAGTTGAAATTTCTCAGAGACTTTTGAATCGATATGAAGCAGAATCCCTCTTACAACCCCGATTTATCCCTGTTTGATTATCATTTGTTTAGACTACTGAAAGAGGCGTTGGGAGGACAACGATTTGACAATAATGAAGAGGTGGAAGAATTCGTGCGCAATTGGCTTCGGAAACGTTCCACTACTTTTTATGACACGGAAATAAAAAGAATGCCAATCCGGTGGTAAAAGTGCTTAGATGTTAGTGGAAACTGTAGAAAAATGACTTGGGTATGCGTTGGAAATATTTTGATCGAATAAAGAGTTTTGGGAAAAGTTCGGTTTATATTTGACTGACCCTCGTAGATTATATAAATCATCTTGTATAGCTATTTTGATCGCCGGATTTCTTGACCGTGATAATAAAGAAAGTTATCTAAAAGAACCTTGGTACCTGAAATAGGTAAAAAACGTACGCCAAGTAAATAAAAAAGTATCCAAATTTGTATATGCAACCAATAGAAAGTTATCTAACTGTTAAGCTATTAAACATTATTTAAAAACTAACTATTCGAAAATATAAATGAGATCTATCCAAGTACTTAATCATATTACTATAAATTTATAATTGACTTTAAGTGATTTAGGATTTTAGTTTATATAAAGCACATTTTATACAATCTTTCACATAAATTTTAAGTCACATAAAAAGATAGACGTAAAATCACAATAAAATATAAAACCTTAGCGTGCCCGGGTCACATTAAGGCAAATGTATTTTTGCTAATCTATAGATTATTTTTGTCTTTCAATAATTTACCAATATACATATCTTGATTTTAAATGTTATGAATTTAAATAATTTTAGATTTTATATTAAATTTTAAATTGTATTAAAGTGATAACATTTATCATAAACTATAGTTTTAATAGAAAGTTTTAAGAATCGTAAATATCTTTTTTAATACTTATGATTATTTTATGAAACTTTGTATTGTCATGTATAAAATGTCGTGTCAAATGTTTATACAATACAATTTTTTTTGTTATTTAATGGATGCAAATAATTTATTATTTAATATTTAATTGTAAATTATAGGTCTGATAAGAGGATTCACTGAGTTGTAAACGCGCTTTTGTATCGTGACCAATACTACCAATACTGAAAGAGCATAATTGAAAACGTAAGTAAAAGCAATTTATTTTTGGGATGCTGCACTGGCATTCTGGTAATTGGACTAGAATCAGAAAAGTTGAGGAACTGTGGAAGTGCATGCTCCACCGAATTCTATTGGGGCAACATTTTTCTATAAAGTAATATCATATGTAAATTTTTATGCTGTTGCGTATTTATGTAAATAGTAACTATGATCAAAGAACTCACAAGCTCTTGTATCGTGAGCAACGATTTTTCAGTGATGTGACCTCACTCTTTGTTACCATTATCGATTATCGAAGTCTCCCATGTCTCGATCTCAATGCATTAAGCAATTCATATATGATATTACTTTGTAGAAAAACATTATTTTGCTCCGATAGAGTATTAGAGATGTGTGTCTCTACAGCTTTCCAGCTTTTCTGATCAATTATTAAGATGTCAGTGCAGCATCCCAAAAATAAATTACCTTTACTTATGTTTTAAACCATGTTCTTTGAAATAGTATTGCTCACAATGCAAAAACGCGTTTTTACAGCTTATTGGGTCCCTTTATGAAATAGTATGTCTTAATATATACGACCTGGCCACACTAAGTTTTTATACTTTAAAAACGAAGACGAAGGCTCAGATATTGAATAGCCACAAATCGGGCTAATTAAGAGCCAGGCGCGGTAAACAAAGCGCAAATTCTTTTTCTTCTAATAAGATTTATTGATTATTTAGATAAATCGTACGTTTTGGTCTTTTGATTGGACCATCAACAAATAAATCAAGTAGAAGAGTGCATACGTCCTTCCATGACTTTAGCAATCTCTACGACGGATGATCGTAGCAAGCCCCTCGGTTCTAGTCGTTGAGAAAGGAATTATCCGGTGATTGCTCGGAAGAATTGTATAATGTCCGAACAATCGGCAAGTCATCGCTTGGGCACATCCATCGAAAGACACCGAAAGCTACACGAAACGCAACTCAGTTGCAAACTGTCGATTAAGTTAATTTTTAAATAATTTTTAATTGCTTATTTTTTTAGATAACTTTCTATTACATATACAAGTTTGGATTTTTACTTGGCGTTCGTTTTTCATCTTTCTTTTAAAAAAGATTTTAAAAAGAATTTCACTGCTTTTTATTGATTTATTATAAAATTATATGTAAATAAATTTTATACTATTTATAAAATTTGCAATAAAATCCGCGACAGAGAATACATGAATACAGAGAATACATGAAATGATTATAAAACGGAATTCACTAATTCAGTGAATCTTAAAACTGTTATAAATTACTTATAAACTCTTAAATTTGTATTGGAGTAATTAACTATATCCCGTGAGTTGAGCTATTGGGAACGCTTCGATAGCGGAACGTGGAATGTCCAGGAGGGCTCCGGATCTAATTCGGGAAGCTCCCCTCCTGGATAATAATGACTATAACCGGCCCTGCGGGTGTAAAACCTTCTCTTGGGGCTGGAAAGGCTATTGCCGTGGACCAGCTTCCCAAGCCAAACTGGGAGCCAACGTGGTAAAAGCTGCATGACACTGGAGGTGCAGTATCGCAAACAATGTCTCTAGGGTATCGAATAAAATCCCAATGTATTAAATCTTGCCCGGGCATGCGGAGCTCTGTGCGGATTGATCATAGTTTCATAGCGGCTTGTGGAAAATGAATATTGATTCTGATCTTATTTCTGGGGGAGAGGGAATAGAGGAAGGATTCACAAGAACCCTCGTTCTCTGGGAAAGCAGCAATTGCTCCGGAACGGACTCCTCAAGGCCCGGAAAAGAGCGAGGCTATTCCTCGCAAAAGGAATCGATGTGGAGCTGAGAAAAGAAAGGCCAGAAGGGACAGGGAGAGAACCTCAGCCGGGTCAGTTCCCTGCTCTTTGGCTCTTCAGGTAACGCCTTTAGGTAACTCCCAGAAAAAAGGGGAAAAGAGGCACGCTGGTAATAAATGCCGGAACTTTTTCGATATCTCCCCCGATCAGATCAAAGGGCCCTATTAAAAGATGCAGGGCTCAAGAAACTGGGCCCTACGTTATCGCCGCCGACCCCTTGGCGAGGACGATTGTTTTGGAAAGTTACCTCGGACAGGTGATAATCTCTAAGTAGTTAATTTTGTGATTAGTAATCTCGCAGGGATCCATGAGGGTTCCTTGCCGAGATTCACGGGAACTCCGACACTGAGGAACGGTGTCGTGATCATCAGGAGCGAGAATGAGATGGCGCTTAGTTATCTCACCGAACGAATTGGACACATCTCTCTCTGAAAAAGCGCCAGACTTAAAGTGGTGGTTTTGAAGGCGCTTCAGAAGTGGCGCAAGACTGTGTGTGTTCCGGGTCCCTCGGCATTTGCGGTGACGGTTCTGAGACTGCTGGAGAAGTAAAATCCGGGCATCGCCACGGCAAGTTGACAAGTCTTTGCTGAGAATGTAGAGGCTTCCCCGAAGGGGAGAAACATCATTCAGGACATTCCGGAGTTCAGTAACCTCAAACTGAAGACGCAGGACTTCAGGGTAAGCTATAGGCTCGAGCAGATTACGGGTCTGCTCGGGGCCCGTGGTGAGAGGATGGGGTGAAAAGAGCCCCAGCCGTGTCCTCATTTGGGCATGGCAATGATAGGGTTCATCCAGATTAACCCGCACCACAGCAATAGCACCTCAACTGTTCTAGTTAGAAATCTGTCTGGGATGCATACAAGCATCTCCCTGTTGCAAGAACCTGCTGCAAGAACCCTGAGCCTACAAAAGCTGTATCAGAGGACTTGCGGCTTATGAAAAGCTTTTTAAATCTTCCACAGAGCCCAAACCAAGGGCCATAATTGCGGTCAAGGGAATGTAGACCCAACTAATGGTGGTCAAGGTAGAACTCGCTAGAGTAAACACCGGTGAAGCCTTGAAGGCAGGAAGGTGAGTGAACTCAGTATATTTTCCTGATAAAATACTGCCGAGAAGAAGAGCAACCGCTGAGATGCGATGCTAACGCGTATCACGCAATTTGGGGGAATACCGATATTAACGAAAGGGATAGGTGGCATTTGGAATATTTGACGGTCATTGACCTGAAGATCTTGAATAAAAAACAGTCAACGTTCCAGACCGCGGTAGCGAAGAGTGAGATACTCGATCTCATCCTTTGCTTCAGGGATTTAGTTGATTAAGTGGAGGGTTTCATATGAGCCCTCCCTGTCTGACCACAGAGAAATTGTTTTTGAACTTGATAACGTGAGGCCCAAGGCAATCAAGTTGAAAAATCCGAAGAAGATGGACTGAGTCTCTCTCTGGAGAGATTTAATTGTTGGTCTCTGCAGCTTCTCTAACAGGCATGAGATCAACGAAAAAGTACAGCTCTGTGTGGATCATCTCAGAGGGCTCCAGTTAGCAACTTCAAAAAGAATGTCCTGAAAGAATGGTCAGCTCGACTAAGAAGGTTTCTAGGTGGAACCCGAAACTGCAGAAGTTCAGGGTAAAAGCTCTGCGTGTCTGGAATAAAACCAGGAATACAAAGCCGCCAATCCGACTGAGATCTTTATCCCAGAAGAAAGCTCCCAAAAAGCCTGGTGATAGCTGATGGCTGACTACAGGAACTGTAGTCAGCGCCAAGAAAAAAGCTGGAGAAGATTCTGCGAATCTATGGAAGAGATTCCAGAAGTTTCGAGGCTCTGCAGAATCCTAGCTAGAAACCTAGATTCAACCCTGCAGGTCATACATCTTCCGGAGGGAAAGATGGCTTCGGGGAAACGGTGTTCGGTTCATTTTCTAGAGATCAACTTTACGAGCTTTCGAAGAGAACACAACCATCGAGTTGGACAACTGGGCCTCGGAGCCTGGATTAAAGATACGAGGCGGGGACTGGGACTGGGCAGCCGGTTTTGTGAAACGAAAGAAAGTGAAATAGCCGTTAAGTTCTTTACACCGCGAGGCCGGACGAGGTTCTCCTGACGCTCCTACAAAAAAATGCTTGGATAGATTATCGGATCGCTCACGTGAACGCTAAGAGCGTGCCTTAAGCTATATGCCGTTGAATACTAGCAAAGGTAGTATTTATCCCCAAAATCGGGAGAACGTGTTACACCTCTGTCAAAAATTATAGACCAAAAGTCTGACGTCTTTTCTTTTGAAAACGTTGGAGAAATTGGTCAATGTCTATCTGTTATTCTTGTGCAGCATCCACTACACGAAAATTAACATGCGTACAGAGCGGGCTTCTTTACGGAGACAGCGCTCCACTTGGTGATGTCCCTGATTGAGGGGCAGCTCGAAACAGGAGGCTATGTGGCTGATGTAGCCTCTTCGATGTAAAGGGCGCCTTTAACAACACCTCACATGAAATTGTTTGCGCTGCGGAGCATCTCGGACAGACTGATTCACTGGATCCAAGATATGAGCGGACATCTACAGTCGAGGGAAAGAGATTAGAGAATCAATCCCACTCGGAAAATTCGTCACAGTCTTCCAGGTGGAAGTGATGGCGATTATGCGCTGCGCTCAGAATCTGCTCACCGTTAGGGAGAAGGGAAAGCGCATCAGCATATGCTCGGATAATCAGGTGACTCTTAGAGCCCTTGGCGTTCCAATTTTCATCTCCAGGCTGGTCTGAAGCTGCAAATGCGCCTTGGAAGAGCTTGCGGGGGGGGGGGCGAGGTTGCTCTAGTGCCGGGGCAATGAAGCAGCCGATCAGTTTGCGCGGGATCAGAAGCTGAATTGGTGGGACCAGAGCCGGCAGTGGGTATTACCTACTATCAGAGAAAAGATTGGTCGCTGGTTGCGGGACTAGTACTTGGCTTCGTAGAGAACGGTTGGGTGCAGGCAGTCGAGAGCGCTTCTCGGGGATTCGCCTAGTAGGGGTTTCGCTACCTGCATCAAGATATTAAATAGGCGAAAGGCTAAACTAGTGACACGAATACTCACTGGGCACGGCACTCTCAATCACCACCTGCATAAGCTGGGTCTTAGCAATATGTCCAACTGCAAGAAATGAGGCACTGAAGGAAACAAGCCTCCATGTGCTATGCGACTGCCCGGTATATGCCAGGGCAAGATCTGAACTGCTGGGCTCAGCCTTTTTGAGGCCGGAGCAGATAAGCAGTCTCTCGATTAGGGATCTCCTTCTCTTCTGGAGGATAGGCCTAAACTAAGGGATTTCCTATCGGAGAGGCACAATGGACTTTGTCTACGTGCCGAGGGCGGAGCTTCGATTTGAGGACCGCTCTCCGCCTGTTTTATTTTCTCTCTCTATTCTGTTATAATTATATTTTTTCTCTAGGATTCATTTTTATTTTATTTTATCCATTGTTCTTTGATTTGTTAGTTCTGAAGTGCCTGTAGATGGCGTTAGATGTGTGACGTTGTTCGTGATGTGCGCGTGTCGCTAATCGCCTTATGCATTTTTTCTCTTCTGGGCATTTGATATTTTTCTTTTTCATTTTATATTTTCTTTTCTTTTTGTTGTATCTATTAGTAATATATATAATCATAAGTATCGTTATTGTCATTAGTCAAATAATACTCTGTAAGCTTCAATCTCTTTCTCTAATTTACGTATTAATAAATGCTCAATTAAATACTCTGTTTTGTTGATAATCACAAGAAGTGTTTATTACAACTATTTATTACAATATATTCTATAGTAAAAAATTTATTTTAGAATATAGAAGTTAAATTGTAGATGCAAACAAGATAGATGTGCAGAAAAAAGAAACTACGGGAATGATATTAGTTAAGTTAAATAATCTTGAGCAAAAAAGAGATAATACAAAAAAAAAGAAGTCTGAGAAAGAAAAAAAGAGAAAAGAATGGACAACTTGAGTAAAATATAAGATAATAGAGAAAAAATGATGGAAATGGAATAAAAGGGAAGAGGTACTGAAGAATGAAAAAGGTAATAAAAAGAGTAGTGGAGCCGTCAGAGCACGAGTCAAAGAACAAAATGGGAAAGGGAATTGGAAAAAGTGGTGACGCTTAGAGCAGGTAAAGGCAAGAAAAAGCAAATTATAGAACTTAAAAAGGGAAGAATGGAAGCAAAGAAAGAAAAGAAAAGAGAGAAGAGAAGAAAGTTTGGAAACTGACATTTTGGAATGTAGTAAATTTAAACAATAAAGATAAAGAATTTTAGAAAAGGTGAGAAAAGTAGAAAGCTGGAGTGCTAATAAAGACATGGAAAGAAAAAAGGGTGGAAAAAAATTAATGAAAGATTACCAAGAGAATACAAATGGAAAATGCAATTTACGAGGAAGAAAAATAAAAGAGATGATAATGGGAGAAATGGTAAGTAAAAAAAAATAATAATAAAAGAAAAGAGAGAGCTTAAATCTCTAAAAAGATTAGACTGGGAAAAAAACGATGGAAAATAGTAGGAATATACATAAGGATATGTGGAAAAAAATTAGAGAGATTAAAGGAATAAATAGAGGGTGATAGCAGAGAAATAAGAAGGATAATACGAGAAGAGTTTAACGCAAAGTCGGGAGAGGAGGAAAGTTGGATAGAGGAAGCATGAAAAAGAGCCATCCATAAAAAGAGCTAGAAACATAAAAGGGAAAGAAAAAATTTTTGTTAAGAGAGAGAAATTTGGAAAAAAAAGAGGGCATGGAGAAGGAAGAAGGAGAGACGGAATATGAGGTGATGGAAAAGATAGACAAAGAAAAACAAAAGATAGAAAAATGGAAAAAATAAAGGAATTGCGCTACAATAGATGATATAGAACGATGAAAGAGAAAGGCCTTCCGAAATATTAGAAAAAAGGATGACGGGAAAATAGATGGATTAAAGTAATTTAGATTGGGAAATAAGATAAGAGAAAGAAAACATTGGGAAGACGAGGAAAATTAAGTGCATAGAATGTGCGAAAGGGAGACAGAAACATGAAAACGTGTGGGAGGAGTGTAGAACATCAACAGTCAGGGACAAAAGAAACTGGAATGAGGTTGTGGTATGGATATTAGGGGAAAAAGAGAAAAGGAATGGATAAAAAAGAGAGATAAAAAAACAGCGAAAAAAATAAGCGGTAAAAGAAAAAGAGAGAAAGAGAATTAAAATGAGAAAGAAAAAGAACGAGAAAGAGTGCGGACAAACTGGAAGTGAGAGAGAGAAAGAGAAATGTGAGAACGGAAGAAAATGAAAAAACTAATAAAATAAAACAAAAAAGCTCTGATATATAAATACAAAAATTCAGGTAGGAAATAAGAGCCAGCCGCAGAAATTAGGCGCAACAAACCTGTGTTGTTTTGTATATCGCTGTGGTCATGATGTACGCGTTTTTCGTTCCTTGTTCTTCATCTCGTCTTCGATCGCTTTGAGGACTTATCGAAGATTTAAGGCAGGAATGAAAATCAAGATGCATGAATTTGTCAATTGATCTTCTGAAGATGGTCCAAAGGAAGGACCGAAACGTTCAAATCAAATAAAGAAGATATTAAGACAAGTTTGTTGCGCCTAATTTCTGCGTCTGGCTCTTATTAGCCCATTTCTTACCTGAAAATGAGAAAAATAAAGATAGAAAGAGAGTATAAAAATGGAAGTCTGGTAGGATAAGTTTAGGTATAGCATTGTGTGTATGTCAATTTAATTAGGCAGAGAAAGAAGTTAATTAAGTTAGTAAGATAGGAGAGTATACTAATTTGTAAGAAAATAGAATTATCTTTTTCAATCTTCGCAACATTGTTTTTAGACGGTAACATGTCGTCTTATGGAAGAGCGATAACAGCGCCACTCATTCAAATTAAAAAATTTTTTCAATTATTAAAATCAAATCTTTCAACCTTATACGAATGGCATCAAGATAAAGTCAAAAAAATCAAATTTCCTTGATAACCAGTCGCATCGTCTCTGTGTTGCATGCAAGCTCCGAAAAAGGTAAATTTCGATTAAAACTCAATGTATTTTAAATGGGAATTTTCAAAGTCGATGCGGGAACCCTTAGACTCATCGTATTATGTTTTACTTAGGACCAAAATTTTTCTTCTTTTACCGATTAAAAAGTTAGGAAAGGTCCCATAAGAATTTTAAAAATTGCCAAATTAACGGACACCCTAATATACATACTGTATATTTAACATATAAGTTGATAAATAACATAACATTAATTTCAAAACGATATGTCTACAGTTTTTGCATGGATAAAATTTTTCCATTAACTTTCCATCGATTAATCTTGTACAAATCATGTACAAATAGGTTTTACAGATTTTTAAGGTCACTGATCACGAATCTGAAGTAAAAATCATATAATTTAACATGGCGGATTCAATATCATTAAGTGGATCATCAAATGATAGTGATCATCAAGTAGATAATTTTTGCATATAATCTGCATTGAATTCGATATCTATATTTTTGGAGTCGCTAATTATGAATCATAAGTCAAATTATAAATTCAAAATAGCGAATACAATACGACGCCAATTATACAATGTATAAAATAATTACAATGTTTAAATTTTGAACAATATTTTAATTCTTGCCTATATTAAAACCATTTTGAATTTTATAATTGTGTGACTTCAGATTCAACAATCCCAAAAAACCTATAAATATCAAATTGAGTGCAAATCAATGTATATTGAGTGTAGATGTATGTTGATTGATTGTAAGAGAAGTAAGGCGGAGATAAGAATCAAGATGCATGAATTTTGTTTGTAATTTTTTTTGTCAATTGGTCTGTTGAAGATAGTCCAAAGAAAGGGCCGAAACAAGTCAATTAAAAAAAAATTTTAAGATAAGTTTATTGCGCCTACTTTCTGCATCTAGCTCTTATTAGCTCATTTCCTACCTGGATTTTTGTGTATCAATGTATATTTATAAAAATTATCTACTTGTGTGTATGATAACCGTCATATTGTATCTATCATTTTGAATTTTATGAGTTTGATTTCCAGGGTGTCTACTTAAATCTTGTAAAAAAATTTCCTGAAAATTCACTGACCTTCTTGGTATTTTTGTTCAAAATTCCAAGAGAATATTTTAAAGATTTTTTGGTGCAATTTTCTAAAATAAGTTTTTTTATTGAATATGTTTCTCTTAATGCTTATACAAAGGAAAAATAGAGATATTTAAGTTTCAAATGCTATATTTGCAAATGTACTGAAAAAACTGCTCTTATAAAGATAAAAATTTTTCACTTGCATAACATTTTCATTTTTTTATCACTTAAAATTATAATAAAGAATATATACCACATATTCAATATTTTGTTAAGATTATATGTATATAAATTGATACATAAATATAAATGAAATATAAATGAAATATACATATAAACAAAGATAGACATATGTATATTTATATAATATATTTTAAACGCGTAATTCACAATTTGGCTAATCGACAGATTGCCGACTGCTTACATATAAAAGCAAAATTATCAAAGAAAGAATTTTTTAAAAAATTCCCTGAGTCCCAATAAAATTCTATGAGAATTGATTTTTCCAGCTACAAAAAAAATCCCTGAGAATTCCAGTTTTCCATGTTTTTTCAGAAAGTAGACCACCTTGGATTTCAAATTCGTAATCAGTAACATCAAAAATTCTTAAATACTAATTGTAAATATTGTGTGAGTTAACAAATATTTTTTTTTTCAAGAACGTTATAACTTGTCTATGACCTTTTAAAAAGTTAAATAAAATTTAAGTTAAATAACATAAAAAAAATGTTTTTAAAAGTATAAAAAAAGTTTAACAGAATCAGATTATATGTTCAAATTTTAATTATAAAATTTAAATAAAAAA
The DNA here is from genome assembly GCA_963971435.1 of Lasius platythorax. Classification (NCBI taxonomy): domain Eukaryota; kingdom Metazoa; phylum Arthropoda; class Insecta; order Hymenoptera; family Formicidae; genus Lasius; species Lasius platythorax. The sequence continues at coordinate 16,212,613 of OZ020537.1, forward strand.
AATCTCAATTGCAAAAAATGGAGTAAAAAAGACTTTACTTGAAGTATAAAAAATCAGATATTTACAATTAGTCATAACTTTTTAAATTTTCAATAAAATAAAATAAAGCGGAATCTTTTTTTATATCATTATCTTTAGAATTAACAAATTTGGAAATTGTTTCATAGTTATAATGGGTCTAAGAAAATTAATAACTTAAATAATACAGAGAGAAAATATATTTAGATATTTATATATTTTAACAAATCTTCGCAATTTATTATTATATACAAGAGTAGGATAAAAAGTTCGCGTGTTCACACATAGAGAGTACATGAATTGGGAAGATATTTATACCATTTTTACAATTGATCCTTCATATAATTAAGTGTAAAGTTTCATATCCTTCTGGCAAATAGTTTTTTTTCCCGGCAACATCATAAATGAGTGTGGTTTGAGTATATTTAAAAAATGAAAAATTTTTAAAATTGTCATTGAACACCTTGTAAAAAAGTCGAAAAAAATTTATAACAACATGCAAGTTACATTAGGTGAATTTGTCCATCATATATACAAGTATTCATTAATAATAAGCTAGTAAATTTAAATAAGACAAAATAAGACAAAATGAGCTTGAAAGAAGAACTTGACGAAAATCACTATTGCGATAGTATAAACAAGTCAAATCATCGTTGATCAAAGTGTATTGAATTAAGAGGGAATTATGTTGAAAAACAAAAATATTTTCAAAAATAAAGTAATTGTTTTTATATTTTAACCCGCGAACTTTTCATCCTACCCTTGTACATACATTATTAATATTAATAAAATGTCATATAATTACATACCTAAATGTAATGTAATTAAAGCTTGGGCAAGAACCATTTGTCCACATCTTAACATACAACCCCAACCTTTGTCAGATGTAAATGTGGAACTGCAACCACCAATGGGAATAAAACCTTTGCGATAAGTAAACCATAATTTGGATCGTATGTCTCTACGTATCACATCGAGCTCTAAAATTTAACATTTTACAATTCACTTCATCGGAAACGCATACATATACACTTTGATCACTTATTATTAAACCTTTTAAAGCATTGTATTTTCTGCCAAGAATCCAAACAGGTTCGTCTGTTTGCGGTATATCTTCTGCCTCGTCGGAAACATTTTGGGTAAACAGACTGTCCATTATTACTGTTCTCACTGTTAATACCTATAAAATAACAAATATAAAATAAAATTTAGACTTAAAAACACTGATAATAGATTTTTCATTTTTTCTCTTTTTCAGATTTAATTTAAAAAAATAGATTTTGTACAGGTTTACATAAGAGTCCTATATACAGGGTGAACTGTGTAATGTGACTACTTTATTCTGTTAGTGGACCGATCGAAATTTTTTGTGTCGCATAATATGGTTCAAAAAAGCCCAAGATGATTATAGTATATTTTTTATCAGTTGTTTTTTTTTAAGTTTTTAAGGTCACCTTCAGTTTTTTATAGATAAACCTATTTATTTACACCCATTTTTTAACGGATGTAGAGTTCGGAAAGCATCATAAAATATTTTAAAATTGAATATTTAAAATTGAATAGTTTACGAAATATATTTTATACTTTAATTTGACATAATTTTACATAAATTATAAAATCTCGTAAAATATTCATTTTTCGGCGATTTTACCTCAATAACCTCAGTAACATTTTATAGATTTACATTTGAAGAATCTACATGCTATTTTCGCTATAGCATTGCAATAAAATGCTATAATATATCCTAGAAAATTGTCAATTAATTTTATCTATTAAAAATAATTATAATCAAACTCCGATTAACTTAATCGATAATTAATTCAATTTATAGAATCGCGTCTGTAGCAAAATTTCTAATTATATAATTCGTTGTTCCTGATTTAATCTTTCTTTCCATGCATCAAATAATGAAAAAGTTTAATTTTATCCATATTAACAAAGTAATATTAACAAAATGCAAATATTATTTGCTCAGACAGCCAAATCTGCGAAGATCAGGTATTGTAAATTGTGCACTACACATTATGGTGCATTACACACACATATATATATTTTATTTGGCACAACTCCGGCAGCAACCAAGCATAGTCTGTTGTCATGAAATAATGGCAGAAATATATAGATATATAAAATATACATAGTAATAGCAGTTTATAGTTCTTTCGTTTACTGCTATACATATCTAGTAATAGTTTCTGTCATGGACAAATATAAAAACTACAAAGGCCAGCTAACAAGATTAAAAGTAGGTAGTATTTATTTCTATCAGCTTAATTCCTGATACAATTCCAACAGAGGATTCAGAATATTAGATTGAAATCTTTGGAAATTGGATGGAACAATGAAAAATTGTTCATTTACTGACTGCTTGAAATGCAAAATAAGAGTTTAATTTCCATATAAATTCTTGAGTTTTACGAATTATTTATAAATAAATTATTTATTTAAATTTAATTATTTTATTAATTATTTAACTATATATGGCTCAATTACTTATATTATATAGAATATAATTACAATATATAACATGCTATGTTACATATTATATTGGCTGGAAAATTACAAGTAACTTGCAATTTATCGCTAACATTTTTATGCAATAATACCTGTGTTTCTTGCACCTATATTAATATAATTGTTTACCAGGCATGTTCTATATTTACTGTGTTCTTGCCATCACATTGTGAGAGCACACTATACTTGATTTCTGCGTTTCTGATAGCCTTGATATGATAGATTGTACTGCATTCTTGCCACGTTTCCACTGTCACAGCAGATCATGCTTGATTTCCTGCCGTATTTTTGCCATCAGTGTTTGATATGGTAGACTTTGCTTAATATTTGCTACATATCTGTTGTTACGACATAACAGCAAACAATACTCGATTTTTGCTGCATTTTCACCGTCATATCGGCAAGCCGTGTTGTCAGAAATTAAGCTTAATAAAGACGCAGCACATCGAAATTTGCTGCAAAATCATGACTGAATTTGCTGGCATACATTTTGCTATCTGGGTAATAGTTAAGTTAATAATTTAGCTGAAGTGACTTTCGATGTATTGTAGAAAGACGTTTTTATAAAATTATCTTGTAATAAGCAGCAAGAAAAGTAAGGTTAGGAATTAGAAAATTTGCTTGTATGTACACACCTTCACCACAGCGAAAAACATTGGTCATCGCATCTGCATCCTTATATGTAACGAGGTTAGATGCGCCATTTAAAGTCGAAAAATGTTAAAAATAATAAAATACAAATGCTTCTATATCAATTGAGAGATGAAGTTAGTTGATGGCGCTTCGAGAGTTCCATTCAAAGTTATCTCATTCCTCAAATGTGCGATTTAAAAACAGAATTCGATGCTCTTTTATGATGTTTCTAATGAAGAAACCTCTCAACAGCCCCGCAAAAGCTAAATCTGTTCGTTTTATTTGCACTTTCTACACGCAAATTTTTCGCATTCTGTATAAGCACAGATTAATAGACAGATAGCCAAAGGTCTGGGTTTAGGCGTGACCCCCACTTCTGTGGTTTCAGAGTTTGCCCCTTACCGACAGACTTTGCCCCTGGTTCGAGTCCGTGCTAAACTCTGCAACAGACTTCGCCCCTGGTTCGAGTCCGAGCTAATCTTCTCAACAAACTTCGCCCCTGGTTCGAGTCCGAGCTAAACTCCTCCTCAACAGACTTTGCCCCTAACTCCTAATAGTCTATTACTTACTACCAAGTAATAAAAGTTTTATTGTTAATATTATATTAATGTTTTACAATAAAAATTTTATAAATAACAAATTTTATTATACATATATTAATAAAAAATTTTTTGTACTACTCTGTAGAAATTTATATGAATAAAAGTTACAAATAAAAAATATTTATTATGTGTCATTTCTATATAATCATATTCTTAATATACAGTATATAACCAAAATATTTTCATTAATATTTTCACTATCTTAATATGTTGCATGTCAGCAATAACAAAATTGTAAATAAAAAATAAATTTTAAAGAAATAGTTCATTTATTGATCATGTCATATCCTTATAAGTATGTATGTTCTGTTATGTAATATTTAAAAGGTATATTAAAAACTTTTTTTACATTCTTTTTTATTGATATTCCACATTTTGTGAATAGTTTTTATGTCATTCATAGTCGAGAACACAGATTTGTGGTAAAGAAGCATTTAAATTGCATTTTTAACTTAAAACAATCTTATACTTATATATACTCATTCTAATTAATTTTAATTGTAAGAATGCAGTTCAAATGCTTATAATTATGAATAACATAAAACTTCACAAAATGGAATATTAATAAAAATGTGAAAAGTTTTTTTTTATTTAGAAAAAATATTAAAAATTTTTTTACTTCCTAAAAAAATTATTAAAAAATTTTTTAAAAATGAGAAAAATTTTTTAACAAATTTGCAATGAAAAGTTAGTTCTCGAATGTGAATTTTGTCTCTAGTCAAACATTTTTTACGTTTTGCTCTGCCTTTTAATCTACAATATTTTTGAATCATCCGTTAAATTTACTAATTGTAAGCGTTATAATAATAGAACAATATCGATCTGTTTAAGTAAATGTAATTAAAAATCTAATTTTAATTGATGATTAATATGACCAAATTTAATTGTATGTATATCTTTCCTTTGATTTTAATTTATTTCTTATATATAATAGCTGTTTTGAAAATTGTCTTGTGTACTATAGCCATTCTTGCATACATATATGTATGCATAATATATATACATATATATATATATATATAATGTATATATATATATATATATATATGTATATATATTATATATATATATATATGTATATATATGTATATATGTGAGATTATGAGATATATACATTATGATACATATCTTATAAGAAATTTGCTAGAATCAAGGGAAAGATATATACGATCAAATTTAGTCATGTTAATCATCAATTAAACAGATATTTGATTACATTTACTTAAATTGATCGATATTGATTGATATTAAATGGAAAAAGGGAGAGAATTAACCAATTACAATTTATTTAAATCAATCATTAATCGAAAGGATTTGCTTTAAATTATTGCGCTGTAATTAATTCATTAATTAATTAGAGCGAATTATATCGTTTTCGGCGACTCTTCAGCATCGAAAATTTTCAAAAAACTCCGTTATCTATAAAATATAAAAATTGATCATTGTCTTTGTTATTAACAATATAAAAATTGAATTCAATAAAAACTAAATTTTTTATTTCAAATTTAATCCATTTAAAAATAATTTTTATAAAATTAAGAGATTTTTATTATTAAAATGACATCAAACATGGCATAAATCAGATTATTTTTTTATTATTATGATGTATAAAATTTTGATCATACAACTATATAGTTTCAAATTTTGTTATTCCGATTTATATCGTGTTTATATTAGTCACTTTGATAACAAATATCTTATTGATCCAATAAAATTATGTTAAACCGATAAATTACGGAATAAAAGTCGATGTAAAATTGTAAATTTTACCCACACACACACACACACACACACACACACACACACACACACACACACACACACACACACACACACATATATATATATACATATACATATACATATATATAAAATAATAATTTCTTATTTAAAAACTATATAACTTTATTTCTGTATATTAGAATTTTCATTTAACAAAATTCTAAGGAATGAACTGCAAAAAAATGACAGTACTTTAAGATATCCTGTACAAGAGATAAAGAAAGAATTAGTTTTTTTATATCTCAATGTAATTATAATTTAAATGATTTAACTATAAATTGAATTCAATGAATTTATTTAATTATAAACAATCAATATATGTTCGAGAAAGATATTCTAAATAGATTTAAATAGTTGTAAAATAAGTATTCCTAATAGATTCAAATATAGACCAAAGACCTTTAAAATATATATTAAAGGTCTTTGATATAGACTTTAAAAGGACAGTTGAAAGCGCGGGATATAAATCCGAAACAAATGAAACACGGAAATTGTTTCGTTTGTCACTTGTTTTCGCTAAACCGTTCGACGAGCTCATGCATGTACGTTCATCGGCGTTCTCCAGTAATTACTGTCTTTGAAGTTTTGCTGTGTGATTGTGCTGCTGAGCTGCTGAGCTTTAATTTAGCGATTATCAGTATCTTGCGATTTTTCGTAATTACTGAAAAGTCTCTTAGTTATCTTGTGCATTTTTCAAACGTGTTGTGAGTTTAGTGCAAATTGTGAGAAAAGTGACGAGATTAGTAGAAATTCGCAGAAATTTCTTTTTCTGCGTTTTTCTGCTCGCGGCCGGGGAGGTTTGTTTCTAATTGTTTCAGGTTTTTTTTTCGTGAATCAAGATGGATAGTGTAAAAAAAATTTCGGTATTTGACAGATGTGTTTATAAAAACTGTAATAATGTGAAATCAGACAATTGTAAACTGTTTCGTTTTCCCCAAAAGACTGATGAAAGATTTAACATTTGGATAAGAAACTGCGGTAAGTAAAAAATCTTTAAAATACTAAAATTATTTAACAATAAAAAAATAAGATAAAATTTTATTTCGAAAATCTTATTTCGAATTTTTGTAGTAGTACCGTGTAGGATTTAAATATTATTGTACTTTTTTTTGTTGTACTAACAAGGACAGGTTGTGTGATATCTCAGATTTTAATCTTTTTACAGTTTATAGGGGGGAAACTTTCACAATATATTTTTTAAATATTAGCTGACCAGCCATTTAATGATAATTACTAATTAAATAATAATTATAATAATATTATAATCGAATAATTATAACTGTTTTCCTCGTCATTGTTGAAATGCGTAAAAGTAGTAAAATATGTTGCATATATAAATCGATAGATTTTTTCTGCTCTTTTTAGCGGTGTTATTATTTTAATAAAAAAAAATGTTATTTTATAAGTAAAACATTATGATAAACCTTATTGTAACTTTTTTTTTAAAACATACTAAAATTCTTTTATTTTATAAACTTTTTATTACAATTTTATGTTAATTAATTTATTAATTTTTTTAAATAATTTTATTACATCAATGAAATCTTTTGTGATTAAAATGATATCAAACACGATATAAATCGGATAATTTTAAACTAGATTTATGGTAAAAAATGAACATATTAATTAAAAATAATCCGATTTATGTCATGTTTGGTATCATTTTAACCGTCAAAATCTCATTAATCTATTAAAATTATTTTCAAATCAACAAGATGCGAAATAAAAGTTTTACTTTTCATTTGATTCGATATTTACAATTTTTTAGATTAGGAAGCTTTTTAAATCTCCGATATTGGCGAGTCGCCGAAAGTGAAAGCGAGAACGAGTAAGGAGCAAGCGAGATAGCCAACATCTAATTGTAAGAGTGCCGAAGTTTCGTTCTCGAGCCTTCCTTTACCTCCCGTCTTTCGTATCATATTTCATCTCATTGTTAGCATAGAAAATAAAATTTTGACATTTCGCATTTTATCAGTCTAAAAATAATTGTAATGAATTAATGAGGTTTTTGCAATTAAAATAACACCAAACGCGACATAAATCGGATCATTTTTTATTAGATTAATAATAAAAATTTTAATTACATATTAATTAAAAATGATCCGATTTATTTCGTGTTTGGTGTTATTTTAATCGCTAAAATCTCATTAATCCATTACAATTATTTTCGGACTGATAAAATGCGAAATGTGAAAATTTTATTTTTCATGCTAACAATATAATAACATGAAATACGATACGGTTGACTGGTAGTAAAGGTAGGCTCGCGACGAGACTTCGGCACTCTATTTGATGTTGTCCATCTCGCTTGCTCCTAACTCGCTTTCGCTCTCACTTTCGGCGACTCTTCAGCATCAAAGATTTAAAAGGCTTCCTTATCTAAAAAATTGTAAATATCAAATCAAATAGAAACTAAAACTTTTATTTCGCATTTTATTGATTTGAAAATAATTGTAATAGATTAATGAGATTTTTACGATTAAAATGATACCAAACATGACAGAAATCAGATTATTTTCAATTAATATGTAAAATTTCGATCATTATATCCTATTTATATCGTACTTTGGCCTGATGTCACCAACGTTATTTTGAATGTAGAAGACTAAACAATCATAAAAAAGGACATGTTTATAAATAAATAATTTATAAATGAAATAACAAATCAATCATACATTCTTTTAACAACTGTTTTAGTATCATAAGAATTTTTTAAAAATTGATACACATATATACAGGGTGTCCCATAATTCGCGCCCCACCCGTAACGTGCAGAGAGAACGTGCAAAAGAATTTTTTTCTTTTTTTTTGATTTGTAAGAAAACATCACTCTTGACCAATCCTCTATAGTCCAATTTTGCCGCTCTTTTACTCAATTAAGGCGTATTTTTTTCATTTTTGCATTTAATAGTGGCCAAAAATTGAAACAATTAAGTTTAAGAAATTGTTTCAGAAATGCGTCAGAATTAAAAAGTAAGTAAATGCAAGTGTCCGGAATAAGATTTTGCTTGAGATCTGTCCAAAATCGTTAGAATGAGATGGTTTTATTTGCGCAAAAGCCACTATATTAAATGCAAAAATTAAAAAAGTACGTCTTAACTCAGTAAAAGAGCGGCAAAATTGGACTGTAGAAGATTGATCAAAAGTGATGTTTTCTGAAAAATCAAAATTAAAAAAAAAAGATTAAAAAATTTTTTTTTCGAATTTTTGCTACATATTATATTTTGTATTTGTCATTATTTTTTGTATAATGAAGATTGGATATAATATACTACCAAAATACATTACGTATTTTATATTTTTTATTTATTTTTATAGATATTTTAACAAAATATCAGATGCGGCGCTTTTCTTGCGCGGAGTGTATGTATATATTATATATATATATATACACTAGCAGATCTTAACGTCCATAATAGGAGGGGTTTAGACAAAATTATTTGGTTTCATATCACATTTTACTTTCATGATTTGATTTGATTTTTTTATTTCATGTTTACTCTAAAACTAACAATGAGATATTTAATACACTTTTTATCCAAATATTTTTAAAAAATTCAGCAAAATTAATTTTTTTCATTTTGAAAGAGGGGGTTTTTACCCCAAACCCTTCCCCCTCCCATGATCCGCTAGTGTATATATATATATATATATATATACACTATTATATACTATAAAAAATGAGACGGACATGTGTGTATATACATATATATATATATATATAATAAACATAAGTTAAAAAGATACATCTTTTTTTTATTTTTATTTGTAAATTATTCATTTATAAACATATTTTTTCATAATTAACGATTGCCTTTGGTCTCCTTAAAATCATTTATACAATGTGATTATAAATGCGCAATGTTTTTTTCCAGTGTACACGTTGTACATGTATGAAGTAGGTAATGTTTAAATAAATTTTTTCCAAATAGGTAATGAAAAGTTGCTGAAATGGTCCTCGGCATCAGTTCAGAAAGCAGGATTATGCGCGGATCACTTTAATAAAGAAGATTTTATTAATCATACAAAATTGCATCTTAGAAGAAATCCCATACCATGGATCCCAAAGGATATTCAAAATATTTCTATCATCTCTGTCGAAGACAATGATAAAAACACTGCAGAAGAAGCTGGAATTATTGAAGAAAATATACAGGATGTTGTTGATCACTTACAAATAAATAATCGAGATTGCACTCCGATGGAAGTCGATCACACTGACAATGTTGTTGATCATTTACAATTAGATAATCAAAATTGCACTCCAATGGAAGTCGATCACACCGTTGAAATAAACATTGCAGAAACTACCAGAAACAACAGAAATGAAGAAGTCGCAATGACAACAAATAAAAAATGTTACCCTTCTGGAAAAAAACTTTTTGGCAATTTTGGAAGTGAGTTAACAGACGACGAGGAATGGCTTAATAAAGAAAATCAATGTCCATTATTTGTTGACAATTACTCTCAAGAAGTGGAAATAAAAACAAAAGTGCACAAAAAGCGAAAAGAAAAACTGCAAAAGAAGTGTACCCCTCAAATAATATATAACGAAGATGAAATCGATGAAATGGAAGAATTAAAGAAAGAGAATTTAAGATTAAAAAAGCTTCTTGAGCAAAGAAAAAGAAAACAAAAAAAAATCAATGTTATGTTGGAGCGTCGCAATTCTGAAATTCGAAAAATAAAGAGTGTTTGCAAACATAGTATTGATGAATTTTTGGATAGAAAGAAGTGTCAAATGCCACTTGCAAGAACGATGATAAAACTTCAACTACATAAAGGAAGATCAGAATATACAAAAGAAGAAAAAAATCTTGCGAAACAAATGTTTTATTATTCGGCAAGTGGATATTCACGGATGAGAAAGGCTGGATTAAATCTCCCATCAACATCTTCTGTCAGAAGTTGGATTTCTGAAACAGAAATTCGACCAGGATTCTGCGAGGAAATATTTAGCAAAATACAAGAAAGTTTGTCTAAATTACCATCTTCTCAGACAGTTTGCTGTTTTAAATTTGATGAGATGTCGATTAAAAAATTTCAAGAATATAGTCAGAAATATGATCTCATTGAAGGTTTAATAGATCTCGGACCCTTAGGACGAAGCAATGAATCTGCTGAAAATATTTTACTCTTTTGCCTTGATAGCATTAATGCAGAAAATCCTTGGCGCCAAATATTAGCATACTTTTTAACAGGAAAAAACTCAACACACAAGGAGATTGCTCAACTCATCGAAATATGTTTAGAAAAACTCAAACATATAGGGGCAAATGTAAAATTGATAACATGCGATCAAGGTGGGCCAAACAGGAAAGCTTTCAGTAATTGGAAAATTTCACCAAATGAGCCATTTTTCTCATTAAACAATGAAACTTATATTGCTTCTTTTGATTGGCCTCATCTTATCAAACGGTTGATTTGTCAAATAAGATCGCATAAGTACATTTATATAAATGGAGAAATAATTATGTCTTTTCACGACTTATTTGCAACGTGGGAATTTGACAGAAAATTAAGTACTTCAAATTTATTGGGCCACATTACCTACGCGCATTTTTATCCTAACAATTTTGAAGCCATGAATGTGAAAAGGGCTTTTCAAATGTTAAGTGCAAGGTTCGCTGCATCAATATCGACAGCAGGCCAAAGTAACGTACTGAAAAGTACTTCATGGAAAGCATCTGCGGATTTTGTTAATAAAATGAATAAAATAATAGATGCTATGAACGTATACCATTTAAATAAATGGAAAGGAGAAAAGGGGCCGATATCAGAAGATAATATAATGGCTGAAGAATTATTAACATCTTTCATTGAATGGTGTTCGAAGTGGAGTACTTCTCCCAACAAGATGTCAAGACCTCCGTGCTTTGATGGAATGATTATGACTGTGCGAGCAGTTTTATCAACGTATCGTTCCATCAAACAATTCTATCCAGACTTCAAGCTCGCCACTGCATTGTGTAACCAGGATTCCGTAGAACATACATTCGGAAAAATTAGAGGACGCGGAGGATTCAATCGCAATCCTACCGCGAGGATGGTACGATTAACGTTACGCCATATTTTAGCAAGTGAGCGTATTTACGGAAGCGATAGAGGCAACACAATTTGTCCAGAAACATCTTCCTTAACAGAAGGTACATCGGTAGTTAATAGTGAAATGGAAGCTGAAAATATTTTATTACAAAACGACGAACTCACTTTTCCAATTGAAATGGATGATGACGACGACAATGCTCTCATCGTGACAGCTTTTGAAGAATTGAGTCAATATTCAGAACAAAACTATTCCGACAACATAATAAATATGCTCGACAAGAACAATTCGTACACGTATGAAGAAAATGCTATTGCATATTTCGCAGGATATATTGCTCGCCACGGATACGAAAAAACTAAATGCGAGAGTTGCCGTGAAACAAATTTAAAAACACCGATGGAAGAATCTAACGATAATGAAATTTATATTCAGTTACGTGAATATAAACACGAAGACGAAGATAGACCTGAAGTTGAATGGCTATCAAGGCCAACGGATATATGTATAAATATTATCACTCTTCAACTTGAAGCATTACATTTATATAACAAGAAATATTGGCATTTAAAAAATATAAAAAAAAAACTTCTTGAAATTTGCGTAGAACATGTCCAACATGTTAATAAAGATTGGTTCGATCAGAACAATGAGTGTTATTTACATAGAATGGACATGTTAGATTTTATGTTAAAAGTCAAGATATATGCAATAACAAAACAAAATAACAACAAACGAAGAGAAGAAACAAATACAAAAATAAAGACAAAAAGTCAAAAATTTAGAAATATAAAACATATGTAAAATTAAAACGGAAGCAGTGAAGAGGACAATTAATCACAAAGAAAAGGCACGGATATCAAGCAAAAAAATAGTAGTGAAATGTATACAAGAAATGGACAGAAGAAAGAGTATAGAGAGAAGAATAATAAATTTGGAAAGAAATAGAAAAGAAGCAAAAAAGAAAGTGGAAATAAGCAAAAAAGCGCTAAAGAAAAAAAAGGCAAATGTTTAATTTGCTATATTTAATTTTTGAAAAGCAAATTTTTTCATCAATATTGTTATATATAATATTGATATATAATTTAAAGCAAAAAGAATATACAGTTGTAGTTTTAGTGGAATAGGCCTATTGGGGAAACCACTTAGAAAAAAAAACGCGTCGACAATAGTACCTCAAGGGTGATGTGGAAACCTATTGACATTTAAATTAAATATTTCCTGTAGAAAATTGTATTTTCACAAAGTTCCCTGCACTTTGGACGATTTTAAGCTTTATAAAATTTTATTCAAAAGACAAGGTCAAGGCTCTGAATTATGATAAAATTAGAAAAGATAACGCAGGCTAATAAGAGCCAAATAAACAAAATGTATACTTATTTAAAAAAACAAAACATTAAAAACAGGTATCTTTTGGTATTTTTGAACGCAAACTTAAAATTCAAAGATGTCATTATTTATTAATAATTGTTTATTTGTGGTGCCGAAACGTTGAAATAAACAATTATTAATTATTAAATAACGACGATTTTTGGAATTTCAAGTTTGCGTTCAAAAATACCTAGATATCTGTTTTTAGTTTTTTGTTTTTTTAAATAAGTATATACATTTTGATTGTTTATTTGGCTCTTTTATTAGCCCGCGTTACTTTTTCTAATTTTATTCAAAAGGGTTAAAAATATAGATAAGATAAATCGATTTCATACATTTCCATTACAGGCTGATTTTGATCTACTTATTTGAATTCTTTACATTTATATTTTAATAAAATTGTCAGAAAAGAGTAAAGTTTTCAATCACAGTGTATAAAAAATTGCTACATATCGAAAAAATCTATTGTATACGTGCAAATTGCATTAATACATTTAATATAAAAAATAAAATAACTATATGCATTACTTTTTTTTCACCGATCTTTAATAATATCTCGCCGGTGTTTTTATCATATATATAATTTTTATCGTTTTTGACCTGTTTTATCTTGGAAACAGTTACTGTGTTGGCCGCTACTATGATATGGCGCTGAAACTAGTGAGAAGTGCCGGTCACGCCTAAACCCAGACCTTTGGCTATCTGTCTATTAATCTGTGGTATAAGTATACTTTGGCTGTGTTCCAAAATTCGCTGCCAGTACTGGAAATCTATAGTATACGTAACGTGAACTATAGATTTCCAGTACTGGCAGCGAATTTTGGAACGCAGCTTTTATAGATTGGGGACCGATTCTTGAATGCATTCGCAAGATATACGTGTGCGCAAATTCCATTCTTACGAAAAATCTACAAGTTGATTGGCTAAAAGCCATGCAATAGCCAATCAACTTGCAACTTTTCTGTAAGATTGTAAATAAATTCAAGGTATCGATTCTGTAACTAAAATTAGCGAAAATGCTAAAAATGAGCAGTTCGAGCGATTCAATAACTTTCATCATATGGTGAAAATGTGAGCCATCTCACGGGAGTTCGTTCGGCAAGAAATTTCTTGTCGAATGGTGAGATCCGAAAGAGAAAGACCATGGTGGAAAGAAATAAGATGAGGCAATCCTCGTGACGAGTTTCGTTCGGGAGCGTCCCGTTTGACCACGTTGCTTTTGACCACAGCCAATTATATTGACCGGTGTATAGGGTTTTTTACTAGGTCTACCTATCAGAAGGTTCTGTGGTCAAAAGCAACGTCAATCGAATCCCACTCGTTTCGTTCTGTTCTGCGCAGCCCAGGCATGGTGGGGGATCCGCACAGTTTCCGCCATCTTTTTTCCGCTAACACGTGGTCACGCAGTGTAGTATATGGTGAAGCACGCACATACAAACATTGGTAAAAGTTGTTTACATCAAGTGTTATTTAAAAAAAGTGTTACTGTTATTGTGATTGAATAATAAATGTGGATATATTGAAGGGTAATTCAATATTCGATTTTTCTTGTTTTTTAAGGCAATTATTATATGATGCATAATGCAAAATTTTATACTTCTGTTTCGGAGGGATTATATGTCCGAGTGTGCTGTTAGTTTAACGACAAATATTAGAATTTCATTTCTGAAATTTCATGATTGCAAAAAAAATGCCACGCTGTTCGATTATAGGGTGTCGGAGCGGTACTGAAGGACGGAACAAAGCGACAGATGAAAAGATTAGTTTTTTTAGTTTTCCAAAGACGGATATTTGCAAAGAATGGCTGAAACACTGTAAAAACCAAAACATCAATACAAAAACAGGTCAGTTGGATCACAGTCCGAGAAAAATTATATTCAGAAGTTATTGTTTGCTTTTTTGTTAACATAATTTTAAAATAAAAAAATGTATTATTTTACAGGAAGAGTATGTTCCCTTCATTTTCTGCCAAGTGCCTACAAGGAACAATCTTGGGCACAACAGCAATTGCCTAATTCTTTTCGCCGTCTACCGCGTTTGAAAGAAGATGCTGTTCCACCTGAACATTTGGCACTGGAAATTTCCGACAAAAATCGGAAAGTTCAGGATGAAAGGAACACCAATATTGGATTAGCTCAATCAGAAACTCAGGATTCTAGGTCTCCAGAAGAGTCTCAACAAGAAAACCTTAACGAGCAAAGCCAAAAATTGATACTTTTGTTGCAGCAAGTAGAAGAATTAAGGAAAACGAATAAACAATTGAGGGAGGTTAACGAAGGATTGATGCAAAAGGTGATTACGACAGATAAAAAGCTCGAGGAAAAAGACAAAATAATTGAGGAAAAAGATAAATTGCTTGGAAAGGACAAGAAATTTGGCGTGCAAGAAAGAAGAATATCTAAAGCTGAGAGTAAAGAGATGAAATACCAGAGAATATTGCAAAGTGTTTTCACACCAGGACAATTGAAAATACTCTTTAACGAAAATAAAAAAAACAACATGGTGTTCTGAAGATATTGCATCGGCCATATCTTTACGAAGCATTAACCCCAAAGTTTATAGGTTCGTTAGGAACAGTATGAAAATCCCTCTACCAGCTATGTCAACCTGGAAAAATTGGGCCCGAAAGTTCGATGTTATGCCAGGTATTTTAAATGACGTCCTAGCCATTATGAAAAACAAAGCTGGAAGCTTAACAGAATTAGAGAGACTGACAGTATTAACTTTTGATGAGGTTTACATCTCCAATGACGTGGCAATTAACAGGAAGGATGAAGAAGTTATTGAGCCTCATAAAACATGTCAATTTATCATGGCTAGAGGACTTTTCGGTCGATGGAAACAGCCAGTGTTTTATGATTATAATAAAACAATGGACAAAGAAACTCTGGAGCAAGTGATCAAACAGCTTTTTTAATGTGGATTCACGGTAGTGGCTGCAGCATCAGATCTGGGAACAACGAACGCAAAGCTATGGAACAAATTGAATATTGGAACAGGCAAAGATGAACATTGTTATTTTGAACACCCAAGTAACGATCAATACCGTATTTACGTTTTTTCTCACGCCCTCCATATGATAAAACTGGCACGAAATCACTTTGTGGATCAAGGATTTCTTTATAATGGAATCCACATAACCAAGGATCTCTTGCATCTACTTTTGAGAACGACAGCAAGTACAGATTTGAGAATAGCCCA
Source organism: Lasius platythorax (assembly GCA_963971435.1). NCBI lineage: Eukaryota > Metazoa > Arthropoda > Insecta > Hymenoptera > Formicidae > Lasius > Lasius platythorax. The sequence goes on from OZ020537.1 coordinate 16,228,780, forward strand.
TCAGTTGACACAACATCATTTAGATGTAAAAGGCCCTCAACGTCAAAATGTAAAACTGGCCGCACAAGTATTTTCCAACAGCACAGCAAAAGCTATTCAATCTTGCGCTGGAAAAGGTCTTGCTGGTTTTGAAAATTGCTCTGCAGTGGTTCGTGTGCTGGAAATATTCAATAAGTGGTTCGGCATTTTCAACAGTAAAACGATGTATGGAAAAAATCCAGAACTTCACGGATTCGGCGTTTAACTTGAATCTCAATGCCAAGTATTGCAAGAAATGGAAGAGTTCATCACAAACACTGTTTTCGGGAAGAAATCTATGCTTTTTTTTTCAGAAGGGCATCGCGCTGTGCTGTCGCTCGTTGCCAAGTTTATTTGCATATTTGAAAACGACCTATGGTCAAGAAAAAATCCAATTTCTCATGACTTGCCGACTAAATCAAGATGGACTGGAGAATATGTTCTCTTACCTCCGCGGTATGGGGGGATATACTGATCACCCCAATGCTATAGATCTACAAAATAGACTTCGGTGATATGTTCTTGGGAAACACTCCACAGCTCCCTTTTCAGTTCGAGCAAACACCGACCCACTCGACTCAAGTTTAACATTATAGTTATTAGCCGAACATTCGACGACCATTTATGACTACTACGCGAAGTTTTCCAACGATTGCGCGCCGCGCGCCTCCGACTAAATCCCGAGAATTGTCATTTCTGCGTCGAACGTCTCAAATACCTTGGGCACGTCGTCGACCGAAACGGCATACGCACCGACCCGGAGAAAGTCAGCGCGGTCGCCAACTGGCCGAAGCCGTGCTTCGTCAAGCAAGTACGATAATTTCTCGGAATGGCATCTTGGTACCGACGGTTTATAACAAATTTCTCAACCCTGGCGGCACCACTGACGCGACTCACAAAGAAGAACGCCCGCTGGACCTGGGGCCCCGACGAAGACATCGCGTTCCGAGCCCTCAAGGACACCGCGCCTGTTCTCGCGTGTCCCGACTTCTCGCGCCATTTCTTTTTGCAGACCGACGCTAGCACCAGCGGTCTCGGGGCGGTACACAATATTTCGAAGAGGACGAACGAGTCATCGCATACGCAAGCCGCACTTTGAACGGGGAAAACTACAGCGCGACCGAATTGGAGTGCCTCGCCGTTGTATGGGGGATCCGCCGCATGAAAGGATATTTGGAAGGATACGCATTTACGGTGATCACCGACCACCAGTCGCTGAAATGGCTGCAGAGACTGGAAGGCCCCACGGGACGGCTGGCGCGATGGCTCTTCGAGATACAGCAATACGACTTTGACATCAAGTATCGCCGCGGTACGTTGAACCGGGTCGCAGATGCATTATCGCGACAACCAGAAATCTGCGCAGTCAAAGCCGTCCACTGCCGCTGGTACCGCCGCCTTCACGAAGCCGTCACCCGGGAACCGGGCGGCCACCCGGACTACCGTCTGGAGGATGGAGAACTCCAACGGCACATCCTACACAGCCTGGATTTTAAAGAGACTCCGACCGACGCACAATGGAAGACCTGCATCCCGAAGGAACAGCGACACGCAACAGCATCACGACGAGCCGACTGCGGGCCATCTCGGAATCGCGGAAACCGTCGCCAGGATAGCCGAGCAGTATTACTGGCCCGGCATGTTCCGAGAGATAGCGGCCTACGTGCGGAACTGTCAAAACTGTCAAGCACACAAGATCGCCCAACGACCACCGGCAGGAGCGCTACACGCCACCGCCGTCACCAGGCCCTGGGAACAAACGACCATCGACCTAGTCGGACCTTTACCACAATCACGGTAAGGACACCATTGGCTATTAGTCGCGCAAGATCGGTTTTCGAAATGGGTCGAACTCACACCCTTGCGACAGGCCACCGCGAAGGCCGTGACCAAGGCAATCACCGAAAAGATCATCCTACCGGGCCGCCCGGACTCAGTCTTATCGGACAACGGAACGTAGTTCACGTCCACCGAATTCAAAAACCGACTAAAGAATTTCGGCTACGCATCGCACTGCAACCCCGCTGAGCGGACGAACAGGACAATCAAGACGATGATCTCCCAATACATCGAGCAAGACCACCGAAGCTGGGACGAGACGATTCCAGCCCTCCAATACGCCTATAACACCGCAACCCACGACGCGACAGAATATACGCCGGTGTTCTTTAACCACGGGTGCGAACTCACCCCCCCGAGTTCCGCCGGCCTGCCGGCCGGACCCGCCGAGGTCATTCGAGAACGCTTGGAGGAGGCGTACGAGCTTGTACGCATAAATCTGGCTCGCGCGTTCCAACGCCAGGAGAAGTATTATAATCTACGACAAAGAAATTGGAAACCGGAAGTAGGAATATGGGTCTGGATCTATGATCATCCGCTGTCCAGCCGAGCCGAAAGTTGTAACGCGAAACTCGCCCCGAAATGCATCGGGCCGCTCGAAGTGCGTCGGATAATTTCGCCGGTAATCGTCGATCTTCGGAGTCGGCAGGGAAAATGGTATCGGCACGTACATGTACAAGATTTGAAAGACGCAAACAAAACGCCGACCGAAAACAAAAATAACAACGACGAGGACGAGGGCGAACTTCCCCTTCCCGCCGACGAGCCGAACAACGAGGACAACGACGACTAACGAGCCGAAGCCAGATCATTCGAAGCGACAATGGCATTGACGAACGACAACATAATTCGCTCAATAAACGAATTACTCGGCGACCCCGAATACTGGGTCGAGGTACTGGATATCTCACTCGGGACCTCGAAACCGCCACCGGATCCAGCCCCACAGCCTCCACCGCCACCACGACCACCAAGGATTGGCACGGTGGTCCAACGGTCGGACCACGTAAATCGGAAAAAGCTGAAGATGCTGCAGACGCCACCACCGCCGCCGAAAATACGACCGAAAGCAACGACGAGCAAACCGGCCGACGCCGCACCAGCCGAACAGCCTCCTCTGCTGTTAATGCCCGCAGGTCCGCTTCCGCCGCCGCCGATACGAGTGCAAATCGAGCCAGGCGTTATCGTGGAGGTGCCGCACTTTGCGGTACATGTATCGCGGAAGTACGAGGCTTCACAGGGCCGATGGGTGCTCCGATGACTTTTTGGAAATGAAGGGTAAAAGTCACGGGTTATTCTCTGCAGTAATGCAGCTACCCTGAATGACTTTTTGGAAATGAAGGGTAAATGAAAAGAAAGTTTATTGTTTTCAACTCGAGTTTTATAAAAAGAATTATTCCAAAATTTAATCCAATTATTTAATTTTGAAGGATAAATGTGATTAATGGTTGGATTACTCACTTCTTATTGCGTGCGGTGAAAGTTTTGAGATCTTGGTCAATTTGAAATTGCCGGTTCTTCCGGTGGATGGTACTTGAGTGTTTGTCAATTCTTCCGCTTTGCACTCACAAGTTTTTCACTTGGAGAATCAGTCGCACTCAAAAACTTGGAGAATTGCTCGCACTCACTATGTTCTCACTCACCAGAAGTGACTTGTATTTTTAAAGCCTATTGCTCCTCCTTTCCATCGGTGAATAAACATTTCTTGACCAATTAAAATTTTTGAATGGCGTCCTTCTTATGGTTCAGGAGGCGTCTTCCTCGATATTAGAGGTTTGAACTTCTTTGGTATTGGTTAAGACTTTTGTCTAAGAATTTAGTTCCAGCCAATGGAAAGTCGTTGCAATTTGAGTGAGCTTGATATCTTTATTACCTTTTGAATTTAACGTAATACCGATATTGCATAAAAGGTGATCTGTCAGGTGAGCACATTCGATATTGATAAAAATGATCCGTCAGGTGTGCACAATCGATTTCAAGGTGGTCCGATAGATGACCCCATTCGGTTTCAAGTCTCTATTAAATTCTTATGTCTGAATAGTTTGTCTCACCTGTCAGGTATTGGTTAACTTATTTATATATCGGCAGGAAGTTAAGTATCACCGGTATGTTTCCGATGAAAGAAAAGAATCGTGGAGTCCGCTGGACGTAACAGATGCAAACAGAGCATTTTGGCAAATAGTACTTACAAAAGATTCGCGTAAATTAAGAACGTTTAATACTCCGTTTGGTCGCTATCATTTTAATAGGCTACCGTATGGATTGAGTTCAAGTCCAGAAGTTTTTCACCGAGTTTTTAAAAATATATTTAAGGGAATTAAAAATGTAGAAATTTATATAGATGACATTTTGATTTGGGCTGAAACGAAGGAGAAATTGAGAGAAACAATGGATGAAGTCTTTGAGCGAGCATATCAATATGGTGTAAAATTTAACATTAATAAATGTTGTATCAATGTGAGTAAAAGTGCGATACTTAGGTCATATTTTAACGGGAAAAGGCGTTGCAATCGATGAAATGAAAGTAAAAGCGATTAAAGTAATGACTGAGCCCAGAAACAAAAAGAAACTGTTAACGTTCTTAGGAATGATTAACTATGTACCTAAATTTATACCAAATAGTTCTCAAATGACCGTAGTTTAAGACAACTTACAAAAAAGGATGTTCTTTTGTCTGGAACACAGCTCAACACAAAACATTAAGAAAACTAAAAGAAATATTATATATGTCAACCACCGGTTTTAGCATATTTTGATGTTAATAAACCAATTGTACTTAGTGTAGATTCCTCAAGTGAAGATATGGGATGTGTAATATTCCAAGATGGCAAATCAATAACTTATGGATCGAGAGCATTAATACAAACTGAAAGAATGTCAAAACAGAAAAAATGTACAGTCAAATAGAAGAAGAAAGTCTAGCTATAGTATTTGGATGCACTAAATACAATCAATATTTGTGTGGACAGAGTTTCACTGTAGAAACTGATTATAAGCCGTTGATTTCCATCTTCAAGAAACCAATGAACAAATGCCCACCACGATTACATAGAATGAGAATTAGCTTACAAAACTTTAACTTTAAACTAAAATATACTCCTGGAAAAGAAATAGTGGTAGCAGACCATTTGAGTAGATTATATTTAAAAGAGTCAAGTACAACAGAAGAAGAAAAAATAGAGGCATTTGTTGCAATGGTAGAAAAGAATTTAAGTATTACAGATACAAGATAGGAAAATATAAAACTGAAAAATAGTGAGGATACAGAATTACAGAAAGTTATAAAGCATATTTGAGCAGGGTGGCCAGAAAATAAATCAGATATAAGCGAAAAAGCGAAACCGTATTATTCGTTTAGTGACGAACTAACAATAAGCGAAAGTAAAGGAATAATATACAAAAAGTCATGTATTGTAGTTCCTCGCGTATGTAGACCATTAATGTTAGAAAAAATACATTATGCGCATTTTGGTAAGGCAAAGTGTAAAGCGCTAGCTAGAAATTATTATTTTGGCCGGGAATGTCAAAACAAATAGATGACTTAATAGACAATTGCGACATATGCAAAAAATACCAAAGAGCAAATACCAAAGAGCCTATGTTAGAAAAAAAAATACCGGAAGAGCCGTGGGAAATTCTAGCGACAGATATATTTTATTTACTAGAAAAACGATACATTATAGTAGTAAACACATTTAATACATATGTTGAAATAGATAAACAAGACGACATGACAACTGAAACAACAATTGAATCGTTAAAGAAAATCTTTTCGAGATATGGAATACCAAAAATTTTATACTCAGATTTAGGTACACAATATACGAGCTATAAATTCAAAAAATTTTCAAATGATTGGGGTTTCAAACATGTTTTAACTACATCAAACCATCACCAATCAAATGGTTTGGCTGAAAGGCATATACAAACAATAAAAAGAATATTTAAAAAAGTGTAAAAAAAGGGAAAGATAAAGAATTAGCATTACTACAGCTCAGAAACATGCCGATTGGTGAAAATGGTATTACATCAGCAGAGATATTGTATGGTCGAAGAATAAGGAATTTAATACCAAGTAGCAGTAGAATGAAAAAAGGATTGAATGAGTTTGCAAAAGAATTAAAAAAACGACAGGTGCAATATTATGATAAAGGCTCAAAATTGCTAGAAAAACTTAAGGTAGGTGAGAGAGAGAAGCTGTAAAACTTCATGGGGTAGACAAACAACTTCCTCAAGTGGTAGAATAGTAGGGTTCTCTGACAATCCACGATCTTATAGAATAAAAACTGAGTAAGGAAATATTATTGATGAGAGAAATAGAAAGGCGCTCACAAAAGGTAAACATTTTGCTGAACAAAATAATGATTTAGATGATATATGATAAACGGAAAACAAACGACTATTGATGTAAATGATTCTGTAGAGAGGAATAATGAATCAAAACAAAAATGCGAACAAACACCGATTTGTGCACTGACTAAAAATGAACCAGTAATATAGTCTAAGTCAGGCCGAGTTATTAAAAAGCCCTCGTACTTAAAAGATTATGTATGCTCAGTCAATAAGGAAATATCAAACTGTATGTAAGCTTTTGTTCACAGTAGGCATAGTATCTTAGTCAAAATATTTTAAAATATTTATTTTGTTTATTTAGAAAAGGAAGAAGGCATGTATTATTTTGAAAAATTGATTTCGTTTATTTAGAAAAGAAAGAAAACAAGTTTTATTTTGAAAAATTTATTTTGTTTATTTAGAAAAGGAAGAAATCATAAATAAAGTAAACAAAAGTTTATATATATGTATATATAGTTTCGGTTAATTTTTATAATTTTATTATCATTAGTTGTTTATTTAGAAAAAGGGAGATGCCATGGATGATATTGTAAACTAGGCTTAAGAGATAACAAGCGATGCAGTAAATGAGACATAAAGAACAGAAAAGTTGGGACAATAGTCATAAAAAGTAAGAACTGTGTGACTCGAATAGAAATAAAAACCTATTATTAAACCGATAATCTTATTAATATAAGAGCACATAACAAAATCTAAAGAATAACTCTCAACAACAAGAAAGATGTAAATATTTTATTCGAAAAAAGAACAGAAAGAGAGAAAGGGGGAGAGAAAGAGAGGGGAGAGAGAAAGAAGGAGGAAGAGAAAAAGGGGGAAAGAGAGAAGGAAGAGAGAAAAGGAGAGGGGAGGGGGAAGAGAAAGGATGAAAGAGGAGGAGTAGAGGGGGGGGGGGGTAAGGGGGAAAAGAGAAAGAGAGTGAGAAAGAGGAAGAGAGTGGGAAAGGGAAGAAGGGATGAAAGGGAGAGGGGGTGAAGGAGAGAAAAAGGGGGAGAGGGGGAAGAGCAGGAGAGTGAAAGGAAGGGAAAGAGAGAGGGGGAAAGGGAAAAAGAGAGGGAAAGAGAGAGAGAGAGGGAAGAGAAAAAAAGAAGGAGAGAGGGGGGAGAAAGAAGGGAGAGAAAAAAGGGGGAGAGGGGAAAGAAAAGAGAGAGAGAGAGAGAGAAAAAGGAAGAGGGGAAAAAAGAAAAGGAAGGGGAGAAAGGAAAAAAGTGTTAGGGAGAGGGGGAGTGTGAGGGAGAGAGAGAGAGCAGGAGAGAGAGAGAGAGCAGGACAGAGAAAGGAAGGGAAAGAGAGTGACAAGCGGCGAGAGGGGGAGAGGGGGAGAGAGGAAGAAAGAGAGTGAGGGAGAGGGAAAAGGAGAGAGAGGGAGAGAGAGGAAAGGAGTGAGGGAAAAGGGGCGGGAGGGGGAGGGGGAGAAAGAGAAAGAGGGAAAAAGAACGAGGGGTGAGGAAAAGGGAGAAAGAAGGAAGAGAGAAAAGGAAAAAGAGGGAAGGTGACAAGGAAAAGAGAGAAAGGGGGTGAAAAGGAAAAGAGAAACAAAGTGAAAAAAGGAAGGGAGAAAGGGTGAGAAAGAAGGGTAGAGGGAAGGAAAGAAAAAAAGCAGAAGGAAAAGAGGAAGGAAAAGAGGGAGAGAGGGGGAAAGGGGGCGAAATGGGCGGCAGTGAGAAAGAGAGGGGGAGGGAGAGAGGGGGGTGGGGTGAGTGAGAAAAAGAGAAGGGGGGAAAGAGAGGGAAAAATTGAAAGGGGGCGTGAGAGGGAAAAGAGGGAGGGAGGATGGGTGGGAGAGAGAAAGAAGGAAGGGTGAGAAGGGAGTGAGAAAGAAGAGAGAGAGAGGGAGCGAGAGGGTGAGTGGGAAAGAGAGGGGGGAAGAGAGAGAGAGGGTGAAAGAGAAAGGGAGGGAATGAAGGGGGGGGTAAAAAAATGCAGGCACAATACAAAAAACAGTTTAAGATAAAGTCAATCTCCTTATTTAATTAGCTACGTTGTGTATAAGCAGTCGCAAATCTTATATTTCTAAATTCTTAATCAATAAAAGAAAATGTCGAGAAGTGATAAATTCTAATCGCTCTGTAATCGTTAAAATACTTCTATTCATTAAAAGATATTTGTTTTTGTTCAAAATTGCTGAGAGATTTCCATTTTATTATAAGGTATTAGTTTTTGCTTGGTATTAATAATTATAGTTCTAAGTCTCAGAAACACAAAGGCTTTAATTTATATTATCTGATTATTTAAACAGCAATCCTAGCTACATTAACTTTCATACATTGTATTTTATGTTTACCTTTTTTATTCCTTTTTTATTTATAAATATCTGTAATCTAAACTTATTTTCATATATTATTATTGTTATCAACAACTCAAAAATTTGTCTTATTTTAAATTTTCTCAAATACTGAAATCAAAATTCTTATATATAATTATACATGACAATATGTACAATTTTGAAATTTCTAGAAAGATTTACTCAATTATACTTAATCCTTGTATATAATTATGTATGATTTTGAAAGTACTCCAGGAAAGTACCACACCATTTCCACAAGGCATTCCAAGCGAGCCAACATTTCCCAGGGCATTCGTGGAATTTGGGAATAGATTAAACAAGACAGACATTTTTGTGACATTCAGGTAAAGAATCAAACTTCTTAGCTCGTACTCTTTCATTCTTTTAAGTCCAACGACATATGTCTGTAATTCTGTCAAAAGTTCGTAAAAATTAAAAAGACCTAAATATCTTCTTTTCTTTACAGATAGGAGCAACCTAAATTTACAAATGGAATGATACAAAAATAGAGGGTCCAGTATTGGTTCATCGAGAACTTGAAAAAGATTCAAACCAGCGTCGATATTATCTCAGCTATTATATTGCAGCATATGATTTAAAGTCTGATACAATGTACTACTTCAAAGTACAAACGCATAACAAAGTTGGTGCTGACTCTTACACAAAGTTCGTCAACGTGTCGACCATGCATGAGAATCCGGTATCTCTATTACTCGTCAGCACGTGGATTGGTATGCACATATTGGATTTAGATTTACAGATCCACTTTAAATTTAATGAATACAATCCCTGTAGAGAGATCGCTTACTCGGCATTGGAACATAAGATTTATGGGATCAATTCAACGTGGAAGCTAATGATATGGGACTTCAATGCAAGCGCAATCGCAACAAAGCCAAATTATACAAAAATAGCTGACCTCAACGCTCCTGCGCACAATCTCTGCATCGATTGGGTAGCAAGAAATCTTTATTGGATACAAATTAGCAATGAAATCAACAACATTATGAAGCTAGACTTAACATTGTGGTAAAGTTTTGGCATAGTTAAATACGATATTATCCTATCAGAGATATCTAAGACAAATTTTTTAAGGCTACTGCCATCTACAAGGTACATTAAATTTCATCTATCTAAAAAACTTTGTCTCTTTTAACTTAGCATCTGTGTTGTACAATTATTGTGTTTTACAATTATTCAATAATATAATATAGTTTTATATTAAAAATCATAAGTGTTATAGAATCATAAATTGACATACAATTGTAAAAAATTTGAACAAATATCACATATTATTTTCTGACATATAGTTACAGTAATATTTTATAAGTAAAAAATAATACGCATATTTTCCAGATATTTTTATAGGATGAGTTCAACTTCGGATAAGCAATATATAATAATGCAATCGGATTTCGACGGAAAAAACATGAAACCTTTTTTGAAAAACAAAGACAATATATGCTTCTGCTCATACAAACTATTAGAATCAGATTCCTTCATGGAGATTGATAACACGAATATTGACAAGCCGCTAATATATTGGACATTGAAAAATCGCTTATTTGCAGCGGGCATTTATGGTTGTAGATGTAATCTAATTTTAAGCGCTGGAAATCAAATCAAATTCGACCATTTAACAATTGACAAGACAAACATTTACTTCTTCAGTGAAAAGGAGTATTCAATCTATATTTTACAAAAAGAGTATGCTCTTCTCGAAAACAAAGAAAACGCATTTAAACATGTCATAAAAATACCTTTCATTTTGTTACCTATTATACGTCAAGTCTTATCTTTTGATAAAGATTTACAATCACATTCCCCGACGATATGTCTGACACCTAACATGAAAGATTATCATGTTGAAAAAGTTAATATAACCGCGAACAGTATCATCGTGAGCCTTCCGAAGCCAATTCCTAATGACGGATGCCAAAAGTACAACTCTCTCTTAGCCACTACTATATATATATATATATTATCTCCGTAAGTTATTTAACATGTTTGGACAATGACCTTAACAAATTGGAAGAATTCAAAGTGCAGACGTACAAACGGTATTACGAAATCCAGAATATAATGCCGTTCACAGAGTACACGATTAAGCTGGCACTGAGCAATTTTTACGTCGACAAAAGTTATCGATGGACTTGCAATTCGGCGCGGAAGTGAAACAATCAACTACGGGCAAGCTCAACGCGCCGGAAGATGTCACGGTTCAAGTTCTAACGCCTACTGCTACCTCTGGTAGCAGTCTACTGGATGCCACTCAAGAAATTAAACTGCGTGCCAGTGAATTAGGAGGGGCATTGGACGTTAATATCGAATGTATTTCTTTTAAATAGCACGCAAAAAGTAACTGCTCAGCACTACATACAACCTATCAATTAGCCGGAACATACAGTAGATGGCAAATTTTTCACAACAATTCCCCCGCTGCTGCCGGGACAAAAATATTTAATATACGTGCGTGTGTATCCAATCAACTTCAGCAATTTTTTCACAGGCAGTTCGAACAAAAGCATTTACATGTACTCGGAACCGAATAATTTAACTTTGAGCAAAATCAGTACAAACGGTATGAATATCTCATGGATCCCTAACGTCAATCTGACGATCCATTACATACTGGAATACAAAAATGATGCGATGCAGAAGTGGCAAAAAGTGAATAACATTGAAAAAAATAATGACAAAGTAACATACCATATAGAAAATTTACTGCCGCGAACTGTATACAAATTCCGTTTGATCCTGAGATACCCCAAGTATATGGAAGACTTTTATATGACCGCCTGATGGAGAAGAATTTACTTTTGAAACGCTTGGTAAGCAAATGAAGATATTATGATATCATGTGTTTACTTTAAGAATGTCTTAATAAATACATTAAATTAAAAATTAGATAATTAAATTTTAAAAAAAGTATGTCCTAGATTAAAACGAAGACAATTAAATTGTACTCTTGTGTAAAAAAGGTAATGGCCCGAGCGCTCCTAGGATACCATTAATATTAATCATTGTCGTGACTCTTGTCCTAATCTGTGTTTGCTATTTTTACTATTGTAAGTATAGTTGATAAAAATTTCAATTGCAAATTATTTTAAATTTGATATATAAAAAGAATATCTAAAAAGTTAGTTTACTTGTTTAAAATGATTTAAATTTAGCATTGCATACTATTAAATAAGTGTATTATAACGTTATCTAACAGCATACCGACGACGCAATGAAAGTAACGAAATAGCTCTGCCTCCAATAATGACCGATACCGAATTAGCAACTCTAAACGAAATACCATTCGTGAACATTCAACTCAACGCTCTGTACACTCCTAGGTTGCAATATAATCCGGACGAATTTGTCTTGACCATAATCGAAAAAAAGCAAATTACTCTAGCAAAGCTTCTAGGCAGTGGCGCATTCGGAGAGGTAAAAACTAATTTCTTATTACTTAAATATATCCTTGAAGACTTTCCTTAATTTGTTAATTAGAAAATATTAAAGTGAAAACATATTTTTTTATAAAAATATCAAATATCAAAATTTTTTATAAAAAGTTAAATAATATAAATATTTTTAGCGTGCACTTTATTAATTTGTATTAATTATAAATTATTTCGCAGGTATTTCAAGGAACCGTCAAAGATTTAGAAGGGTCGGACACAACGCCTGTCGCCATAAAGATGCTACGAAGAAATGCTTCCTCGCGAGAGAAAAAGAAATTTTTTATTTATTATTTTTAAATGACTATTACCACATGGTAAATGCAATTATTTAAAAGAGATAAAACTTTTTTATTTTTGCACTGTAATAATATTATTCATTTTTAAGCTGATTGGAATGATAAAAATATTATAATAGAAAACTATTTTTGTTTGTAAATGTGTACAATGGAAGAGAGATGACTTTATTTTATCTGCACGTAACGCTTACTTCGAAAATAGACAACTTCGTCAAAAGACTTAACTGCGGTAAAATTGTGTTTTAGGAAGGTAAAACCCCGCTTCCTATTCGCTGGATGGCACCGGACTCTTTGGTGGACGCAATATTTACTGCACAAAGCGATGTTTGGGCATTCGGGGTACTAATGTGGGAAATTACGTCATTGGGTCAGCAACCCTATTTTGCCAGAAATAATTTCAAAGTATGTCAGTATGTGTGTGCGGGGGGCAAGCTGCCGAAGCCTCTCAACTGTCCAACGACATTGTATCAGTTGATGCAGCAATGCTGGAGTGGACGATAAACCGAATTTCATAGTTTGTTTCGAAAATATCGTAACAATGAGAGACAACTTAGAAGACGCGATATCGAATTCGGTGGATATTACCAGACACGTACAGGTGAATAGATCGTAATTCTTTTTATGCACATCATTGCATGGAGCAATGAATTTTTGCTAATATCGACTAAAAAATATTGCAAAAATATTTCTTTTACTTTTGCTCATGTTTCATAATACATTTAATACTATTTAAAATGACTTGTTTTAGTAATATTACGACGTGATTATGTTAGTTAGATTATAATATGATGTTAATATACAATGTAGAATGTTTCTTTAACATGAGAAACACTACAGCAAATGGCAAATTATAAATAATTTATATTTATTATAAATATTTTATGAGAAGAAAATTTTCGCAAATTAAATATCGGAGTTGCAAACTGATAACATTTTATTTTCAATTATCATTAATGAGACGGAGTACGATCATCGTGTATGATCGAAAAATGACGTATATTTTTGCTGAATGTTACAGCGCATATCTCTCTCTCTCCCTCTCTCTCTCTCTCTTTCTCTCTTTCTCTCTCTCTCTCTCTCTCTCTCTCTCTCTCTCTCTCTACTCTTTCCCCCTTTTATGTATTTCTTTATTTTCAATTCTTAGCAAAATGCATTTCTTCTGTCTTAGATCCCGCCTTCTAAAAAACCTGAGGACCTCCATATGGAAGATCTTCTCGGAAGCACAGCCAACCGTACCTCCGAATGTTTAACTGCCAATAATGATTCAAATGATATCATAGAACCTTTGACCCAATCGCTTTCTTGACGAATAATTTTTGAAAGCTTCTGTCGATGCTTCTAATCGATTATACTGTCATTTGTCGAGCCATCGATAGCCACTATTTAGCTAAATACGATACTATATTAATACGGTAATGTGATAATTTCTTTAATCAATTTTTTTTATTATCACCAATAATCTTCATCTAATTTTTTCGTCTAATCGAAAAAAGTCATTCCGTAAATTTTCTCATTTAATGAGTGCTCGATTAAGATCGAGCATTCATTACCTTCAAACCGGCAATCCAGAAAAAAACGATAAAAATCACCAGCTTCCATTAATTCCAATATGAGCAATGGTGAATCTGCGTCAAAGCAGATGCCTAACATTCTTAGAACATGTTTGTGGCGAAAGTGGCTCATAAGCTTGGCTTCTTGCAAAAATTTCTTTTCCTCTCGCAAGGAAGCATTTCTTCGTAGCATCTTTATGGCGACAGGCGTTGTGTCCGACCCTTCTAAATCTTTGACGGTTCCTTGAAATACCTGCGAAATAATTTATAATTAATACAAATTAATAAAGTGCACGCTAAAAAATATTTATATTATTTAACTTTTTATAAAAAATTTTGATATTTGATATTTTATAAAAAAATATGTTTTCACTTTAATATTTTCTAATTAACAAATTAAGGAAAGTCTTCAAGGATATATTTAAGTAATAAGAAATTAGTTTTTACCTCTCCGAATGCGCCACTGCCTAGAAGCTTTGCTAGAGTAATTTGCTTTTTTTCGAT
>OZ020537.1:16243275-16410517 GCA_963971435.1 Lasius platythorax
GAAACAATTTTTCAAATAAAAGTTATCTGGTTTTGAGAAAAAAAATGGTGTGATTTTTTTGATCTGTAATGGAGTTTCAAAATCATCTGAAAGTTAACTTAAATTTTTTAAGTGGAAACCCTTATTTTATATTTCATTTTATTACATTTTTATATTCAGTGGATAAAAATTAAAACTTTTTTTTCTTGACATTTTTCTCTAATAGTTTCTTGCATCAGTTTTCAAGATATTTCAAACCGAACAAAGCCGATCTTCACTTTTGGAGTGCTTATTTAGCGTGAATCCTTTCGCCTCTCACGATATTAGTGTTTTCCAAAATTTTAATTTAAAAGATGTTCAACATATTGGTTACCTTTTTTTTTTTGCGATGGGGAAATCCTTTATGGATACCCTCAGAGTCGCCCTACGGGGAAGTGGGCCCCGTCCCCCCATGGAGGGAGGAACTCCCCGGAGACTGGGGAGGGCTCCCCAAAGACCGGGGAGCGTGTGTACCCAAGTAACACTTGGGTACGGGATGCTGTTGGTACCCCTTGCAAGACTATCCTCTTGCAAAGGGTGAGCCCTCTCGCCACGGCAAGGCCGCATCCCACGAGAGAGATATTGGTTACCTACTTCAATACATTTTGTAATGGGATGAAGAAATGAACGTTGCACTCTAATCATGTCCTTTGGTGTGATTGAAACTGTAAATTTTATTTTTGATATATTCCCACAAAAAGAAATCTGATGGAGTAAGATCTGAGGAACGAGTTGACTATGGTACAAGTTGCCCTTTTCCTATCCAGCGGTCATTGAAAAGAGTATTTAATAATTGCAGAGTTTGAACAGCTTGAGTTTAAACTGTTATATAAGACTTGGAGAAAAATGTCAAGAGAGAAAAAGTTTTAATTTTTACACACTGACAAGAGTATAAAAATGTAATAAAAAATAAGGGTTGTCATTTAAAAAATTGAAGTTGACCTTTAAATGATCTTGAAAGTCCATTCAAGATCACAAAAAATTATAACATTTCTTTCTCAAAACTAAACAATTTTTTTAAAAAATTGTTTCGTTTAAAGCATATTTTTTATGTTATTTTCAAACGACATCAAATTACCCTGTATACATACGGGGTGTCCGGTAATAATCGTCCCATCCGTTGTGTGCAGATAGAGCGGATTAAATCGAGTAAAAAAGTCCTCTACCGTTTTACTATTTTCGCAATAATTAATGAGACATTAATTAAAAAAGATCGGCCAATCCGCGCGAGTAACACATACACACACACACGCACGCACGCACGCACGCACGCACGCACAGAGAGAGGGAGAGAGAAGGAGGGAGGGAGGGAGGGAAAGAGGGAGGGAGGGAGGGAAAGAGAGAGGGAGAGAGAGAGAGGGAGGGAGGGAAAGAGAGAGAGGGAGGGAAAGAGAGAGAGGGAGAGAGAGAGGGAGAGAAAAAAAGAGAGGGAGGGAGAGAAAGGAAGAGGGAGGAAAAGGGATGAGGGGGAGGGGGAGAGGGGGAATGAGGGGATGGGGAGAGGGAAAGAGAGGGGGGACGTATGTATACAGGGTGTAACCAAAAAGGTGTCCTCTACGTTAAGGATGGGTAGTGTTATATCTTAGGGATATAAAATAATAATAACCTTAAGTTGGGTTTTATAACACACTCTGCGAGGTAATGTATTTTCATCTAATCTCGATGCTATCTACAAGAGTACTGCGAGAAGATATCTGTCGAGGATACAATTACATCGGTCTCGCTCTAATGTGGGGGGGCGCCACTAATCGACGGATATCACACCCTTCACCTCGCTGGGTTTTTAAACATATAATATGTAATAATATTTAATAATAATAATAATATATATTAATATATATATAATAATCATTATGTACGTTTTGCGATTCGCTCGGATCTCCTTAGCATCTTCTGTTCGACCGTTTCGGTATCCGTCTGGTCCGGCGGGGCGTCCGCCAGCTCGCTTTTCAACAGCTGATATTGGTATGTCTTTTCCATAACTTATTTCCTACTCGTATTTGATACGTTACATTTGGCGTAATTTCCTGAGCTACTACCCCGGGAGTCCACCGCTCTTTTCCGTCTCGATAATCCTTGGCCATTATCTTCTCGCCACTTTGAACGTCCGGCCGCGTTTTCCCGGATAGTTCTGCATTTGTCGTTGTTGATGATCGAGTACTTTCGTGTCAGCGGAATTTGGTCGCAGCAGGGAAAAACGCGTTCGCAACTCGCGCCCTAGGAATAATTTCGCGGGGGTCTACTTTATGGCGGCATGTGCCGTCATGCGGTAATCGGACAAAAACTGCTTTGTGGCCTGATCTAAGGAGAGTCCATCTTTTATT
The DNA here is from genome assembly GCA_963971435.1 of Lasius platythorax. Taxonomy (NCBI): domain Eukaryota; kingdom Metazoa; phylum Arthropoda; class Insecta; order Hymenoptera; family Formicidae; genus Lasius; species Lasius platythorax. The sequence continues at coordinate 16,245,618 of OZ020537.1, forward strand.
ATACAGGTCACTTTTCGTTTGAATGTGCCCACGAAATTTTCCGCCGCTCCATTTGTGGCCGGATGGTGCGGCGGGGTAGTGCTGTGCCGAATTCTTCCTTTTTTTATTAAGTTCTGAAACGCTACATCGGTAAACGTCGCAAAATTGTCTGTCACTAAATGGGCGGGGTACCCGTAACGCGAGAAAAGTTCTTCAAACGCCAAAATGGTGTCACCTTCGTTCATACTCCGCATTACCACCGCTTCGGGCCATTTTGAGTGGCTGTCTACTATCACTAAAACCATTTTTCCCCTCATTGGTCCTAAAAAGTCCGCGTGTATTCTATGCCACGGCATAGTGGGCCACACCCACGGAGTTAAAGGTATTTTTGGGGGATTTTTTCTTTCTTCAAGGCAAGATTTGCATTTTCGAGTGATTTTTTCAATATCTTCATCTATTTTTGGCCACCACACGAATGAGCGAGCCAGAGCTTTCATTCGGCACACTCCGAAATGACTGTAATGTAATTCGTGTAAGACCACGTTTCTTTTAACTTGGTAGGGATAATCACGCGATGCCCCCACTTTAGACAATTATCTTCTACTGCTAATGCTTCTCGTTTTTCCCAAAATACCTTTAATTCCTCACTTCCAGGTCTTGTCTCTGGCCACCCGTCTAAACAAAACCTTAATGGCCTAGTTTACACCGAGCACTTAATACGCGTATCAAATAGTAAATAACTAGTACATTGGTTCAGTTATTGGTTGATCAGCTCAAATACACTACTTGATACGCGTATCAAGTGCTCGGTGTAAACTAGGCCAATACCATGCACAACTCTCGATCTTCGCGTGTTGCTCGTTGAACGGCCCTCCAATTTATGCTGGCAAAATCGTAATCACGTATATTTTTTAAGTAGCCGTTCTTAACATCGTCTAATATTTCGAATTCTCGACCTCCTATCTCGGTGCGGGAGTGTGGTAAACGGCTTAACCAGTCCGCGTAGTTGTGGTCGCCTTTTATGTGTCTAATCTCATAGCGGAACGCACTTTGAAATATTGCCCAACGTTGTAGTCGCATTGTTGCCATTTCGGGAATTTCTTTTGACGGGTGGAAAATTCTAGACAATGCTGGATTGTCTGTTTGAAGCAGGAATTTATTCCCATATAAATATTCGAAAAATTTTCGAACTCCAAAAACTATAGCCAAGGCTTCTTTATCCAGGTGAGAATAATTTATTTCTGATTTAGTCAAGGTTTTGCTGGCAAAATGGATAGGTCTATCCAGGCCCGTTTTCCAGGCCCAGTGTGACAACACTGCGGCTACCCCGCAGGGGGACGCATCGCAAGTAAGTACAATAGGTTTGTTTGGATCAAAATAAATCAAAAATTTTTTGGATAATAATACGCCCTTAATATGTTCAAAAGCTTTTTGGCACTTCTCCGTCCACAGAAATTTTCCGTTCTCTAAACATTCGTATAACGGTTTTAATTTAGTAGCCATGTCATAAATAAATCGGGAGTAGTAATTTGCTACTATCCACTAATCGACGGATATCACAGGTAGTACACATCAAAATGATGAAAAAATGTTCCTATCAACATAGGTCCGCAAATGACTCCCTACCATGTTATGAGGATTACAACTTTTGAGCTTAAATGTAAGCTTGGTTTATTAACGAACAGAATACGTTTTAAGTTGTCAGAACAAGTATAAAAATGAAAGATGTTCAAACTGGCAATTTAGAAATCGTTGTAAATAAAGTCTCCTTGCTTGAGCCCTATTATAATTCGCAAGACCATACATCAAGTGCATGTCTGCCATTTTTCCATTAGTGTAATTCGCCATTACAGCAACTAACACCAAATTTTTCAAAATGAAAACAAAACAAAACAATATCAAAACATTACATTGTTTGTATTTAATAATTTTAACAATGAATCTTTAAGCTCAAAAGTTGCCCATAACTTTATAGGGGGTCATTTGCGAACATATGTTAATAAGAATTTTTTCATCATTTTGATGTGTACTATCCACCCTTAAAGTAGTGGACACCTTTTTTGTTACACCCTGTATACATATACATACGAATATCTCGAAATTCGTGAAGCAAAATACTATAGCAAGTTTTTCCTAAGCAGAGGAAAAATGTATCGGGATCCTACTGAGATTTAATTCTAGTATTTTCTCTCAATACAACCACTCAAGGCAACCTCTCAAGGCAACCGCTCTGCCATTGAGTCAGCCTATCTGCCTCGCAAAGCATAAATATGTAAAAACATAAACAATAATACAAATTTATAAAAAATTCAATTTTTGTATTAATGCATACCTAATACATGCAGATATATTAGTTATTCGCACTGAACTAGTAGTAACTACTGACAGAACGAAATCGTATACTGAACTTTAATATCGATTCACAACGATGAATGCGTATGTGTTGCGTTGCACGCAATTTATAAATAAAATTATGCTATTGCGTAAATGTCACCTTATAGATTTTTGCGATTGCATAAGCACATTTGTTTATTTATTGCACCGTATCATTGTATCTATTAACCTATTAATTATATCTCGTCAAAGAGATTTTTCCTTGTTCGGTTAGCTCTATTTTTAGTGCAAAAACATATTACTTTTTCTCCTATGTGTGAATTATTTATTGCCATAATATAATTGCTATAATATATAAATGTATAAATATATAAAAATGATAATATGTAAATTATTTATTATAAATTATATATAAATATGACTATTATGTATAAAAAAATTCTATATATTGTATATATATATATATATATATATATATATATATAAAATTATTATATATAAATACATAAATATTATACATAAATTATTATAAATTTAATTATTAAATGTAAATACGTAAATTATAATATTTAAATTATTTTTTGATAATTTATGATTGTCTCTGTGAGATTACGAAGAAAAAACTGTCGCCATGACTAGCGAGCGCTATAAGGCGGATACGAATAGAGCGAATAGAGATATTTCGCGCGTATAGAGATATTTCTAGCTTATCTGAAAAATGCGTTTTCAGAATACAACTTTATCATATATAGTTGAATTTGGCGTTAAATATGTTTTAAGTTATGTTATAATACAAATTTTATAATTTTCAAAAATTATGAGGGCAGGGAAAGGAAATTTAAAAAAAGATGACATTTTCAAAAAATCTGATTGCATTGTTATAAAGTAAATTAAAAATCATTATACTTTTATTTGAAACATTTTTTCATATCTTGTTCTGTTTCAACGGTATTCACTTAGAAATATAAAAATATAAATTTTTTCGAGGGTGTGTTTCACCCTCTTAACGGTAATGTGGGCACAAATAAAAAAATATGTGTCTTTTATTTTGATGTAGACTACAACATATCCAAAACTCATCAAAATCGGAGAGGGACACTTCCGATCCTTTCCTTATTAGTTGATTATAAATTAGTAGTATATGATTTGTAGTATTTGGCTAGATACTTGGCATTTATGTTTTCGAATAGTTAATTTTTCGATAATGTTTAATAGTCACTTTTTTTAAATCGCTTTCTATTGATTGCATATACAAGTTTAGATACTTTTTTTATACTGGCGTACGTATTTTACTTTTTTATAAAAAGGTTTCTTTAGTCATATTATATCAAGAAAATAATTTAGCGAAATTGATTACGAATATCTTTACGTTTGAAGATAGCTATGTTTCGGATCGAACGTATAGCGTCATCCAGTTATTCACATGCATCATAATTTCATAATTATTAGTTCTGACAATGAGAAGAATTAGCAATGTTCAAATAAGATATGAGAAAAACTATAATATAATTCGTTTAATCATAATAAGTCAAATAGTTGTTGAACTAATCGTTACAAAATTAGCGAATGAACAATCATGATGTGCGAATACCTACGACGCAATGCGTTTGATCCGGAAGTAGCTATTTTGAAATGTGAAGGCATTCGTGACGGCGAGTGTAAACAATCAGTCTGTGGAATCTATTGATTTGTTTAACTGATACGGGTTTGACGCGCCATATGCAAATTTATTTTTTTCGTGATAATTTTATGATTTTATAAGATACTAATAATATGTTTCCTATTTATATACACATAATAATGTATATACTATATGCTATTCTTAATGCTAAATCAGCTTTTAAAATAAAATATAACAATCAAATTTATCTATGAGTAAAATATTGAAACTCATTGGAATCATTGCGAATTAGTTTTTGATATTATCGATTATTGATACATTCATTGAAAATAATGATTATTAATAATCGATCGCCGATAAAAAATTGATATAATCAACAATCGATAATGTTGCAACAATACAAATGCTCGTTGTTATAAATTATTTGTATCTTTGAATATCTTTAAATTGAATATTTAATCAATATTGGTGATATGACAACTATTAAGTACATACGACAAAATTATATGTATATATGAATATTTATAAAGCATTTATTAATAAAGCATTTGAATATACTGTATTATAAGATTGCATTTAAACTAATCTCTATGTATGTGCAGCTACTAAATTTTTGTTTGCGAACGCATTATTATAATTATTATAATCTAAATAATATGTTTCTTGATATAAAAGACAAATTATTAGTAATGAAATATATATATCCATAACATACATTAGAAAATTTATATAAAGTGGCTTTATTTATAAAACACAAATTTTATGCTTTAATATTTATCTCTATATTGTATTATAATGTTTCTTGAGGTAAATAAATATTATAAATAAAGCTATAGTTCTCTCAAGGATTCGTTCTCCACACGCACACATTCACACAAGAGAGCTATATGTATAATATACATCTCTATAATATATTGTACGTATCGCGTAGTTCCATAATAATTAATACTTAAACTGCTATGTAATTTAACTATTATATTAGTCAATATAATTATAATATATAATATTATATATTTTAAAGTTACACACATATTACAAATAAAAAATATTATAGATTCACATACAAATATAACACAACATAATTCCTGTACTGTAGCAATAATGCTTGTATTTATGGAATCTTATAATATATTGTATTTAAGTACTCCAGAGGATACATTAACAACTTTACAAGTAAAGAATAATTTGCATTTTAATTTTAGCATTAAATCATATAACAGATATATGTACATAATTACATGATATTATTTATTACTTGCTGATAAGAACATTCTAATACCTTTTATTAAAATCACCAGTGCTTTTAATGATGGATTTTTAAAAACATTTCATGGCAAAAATTCTAATACGAGAAGTTAAGGCTATAATAATTATTAAATGCAAAGTTTATGAATCACAGAACTGACATTTCACGTGCTTAGACACTAAAATGGCTAATGATAAAGATGCTACCATGAACTTTCTTTTATAATGTTGAAATTATCACAGAAATATGCGATATTTTTATTAAGAAATTTTCTGCTTTCTCAGAAATTAATATTGTGAATATTTACATCTTTTTACAAAAATAGTATTATACAGTGTGGCACACAAGTGCTTTTAAATTTTTCTTTTACTAACGGATAAGATAAATACAGAAAACTGAATGGCAGTATGTACAGTAGATTTATTCGAGAAAGATTGTCTCCGTTACTGCAAAATATGTCTTTAAATACACAACAAATAATGTGGTATCAGCATGATGAACGTCCAGCATATTTTTTATTGATTATAAAAAATGAGTTGCACGAAATATTTCCAAATCGCTAGATTGGACATGAAGAACCTGTACCATGGCCGGTTTATTCACTGGATCTAATATTGTTAGACTAAATTTTTTGTTATGGAAAAATTAAAAGATATAGTGTATAAAGAAGCATCAAATAACATGCAAAAATACAGCTGATAACATACGACAACGAATTATTCCAGCATGTGCTTCAATAAGTTATTCTGATTATGAGATGTGCAACTGAATTAACAATTACAAGATTACTGTATTATATTGATATTGACGATCATTATTTCGAATAACTTTTGTAAATGTTAGTTTTTTAATTACATATTTTCTCGTAACTAATTGTTTCGAATGACCTTGAATGATTTTGTGTCATAGATTATTATAGTCGTCTTAACAGTCGCTATCAAAAGATATAGTTATAAAAAATATAATATTTCGTTTAAAAAAAACAAAAGTGATTTTTATATCTCCAAATGTGTCTATAGAATAATTGTTATTGTTATATGATGGCTATCTTTTTATTGTGCAATCTTTGTTCCAGAAATTTTTTCTAATTTCTATAGTTTTGATGACATTAAAGGTGCTAATTCTTTGGGAGGGTACATTTTGTATATTAAAATATATTTTTTAATTTAGTATAAATTATAGCGTTATACTTTTTCAAAGTTTCTAAAATGTTGCTGCAATTCCATTAATGTCCTGTTGCAGTTACAATATTTCTACGATATCTTTTACATTCACCGAAAAAAATGGTATTCTCGAAGTAAGAGAGGACTGTATACTATAAAAGCCCTCTTAATAGATATTTTTAAGTGTTTCTAAAATATCCTCTAAAATTAAGAATATATTCTTTGTTAATAACAAACGGTCGTATGTTTTTTATGTGGACCGTTCATTTGGTGTTACATGGTCATAATATTGTTGCAGCAACGGTTATATAGGGTGCTTTCCAACAATGAAACACAGTCATACATTGTGACACAGTGTTACACAGTGTCGACTTGCAGCTGGAACGCTGCTTATATACCCAGACAGCACAAGACGTCCTCAGGATCATCCTGAATATGTTTAGGACGGTTCAGGACATTTTTAGGACGTTTTAGAGATATGATTATAAATATATTTTATGAAAATTTAATATGCATATATTAAATTTTAATATGCATATATGATTACTTTCAGTTATGTAGGATATTTAACATAATTTAGAAATATTTAGTATTAAAATATAAATGTCCCATAAATGTCCAATAGATAAACACAGGATGTTTGTAGAATATCTGCCTTGTCTATTATCCCAGATAGTTCATAACGTCCCAGAATTATCTCAAACCCTTATCCATTTTAGGTTTGTTTTTTTTTTGCACTGGATTCTTCGCTCTTTTTTTCTCGAACATCCGAATATGCATTTATCTCATTTCAAGTGCAGAAAGTGCTAAGGATAGTTTACATAACGTGAACTTTAGGTTTGGCTAACTTTGGCTTCCGAGTTTGAGCCGCGTAAATTCTTTATTTGATTCCGACATTTGGTAAACATTTCAGTTTACTTCATCAGGGAGGAACAACCTGATACTTCCTCCTCGATGAAGTGAACTGAAATGTTCACGAAACATCGGAATCAGATAAAGAATTTTCACGGTTCAAACTCGGAAGCCAAATCTAATATTCATGTACACCACGAAAGCCTCAAATATCAAAAAACGTGAACTATTTTCAGTATTAGATTTTCAGTATTGGCAGTAAATAACAGAACGCAATCTTAATTTATATTTCAATTTCAGAATTTACTCCTTGAAACGTACGAAAAATATCCCTAACATATCCTATAGAAATCCTTAGAATGTTCCACAGGATCTTCCTGGATTCTCCAGAGGCTAATATTTGGCTATCATTTCTCTTCCTCGGGACGTCCAGAGGAGATCCGAGGATTAAAATGCGATGTTCTCAGGATATCCTACATGTATGCCCTGGATGCCCTTTGGATGTCCTAAGGACATCCTTGTGCTATCTGGGTATAGTTTTTTTACTTTAAAGCCAGAGTGCAGGGTAGTTACTTTACATAGCTTTTTCAAAGTTTTAAGTTTTTTAAAGTTTTTTTTAAGATTTTTAAGTTTTTTTAATTTTTAAGTTTTTTAAAAAGTTTACCTCCTACTTCTTACTTTTATCTTTGGACTATCACTTCGTAGAAAAAAATGGTACCAAATGTAAAAATATTGGTATCTATGAAATGACACAAAACGACGACACAATCGTACACATCAGCTAAAGTGCGGTATTCGATAGTGTTGACTTGTGTGTAGTTGGAAAGCACTAGGTCGTACACTGTGTTACACAGTGTCACCTGTGTACGTTGCTGGAAAGCACCCGTTATATAGTATTGCAATTTACAGTGCAATACAGTGTTTGTCACTGGTTTTAGTTTATTAGAAAAATAAATGAAGTTGATAAGTGGCTCGAAAAAGAAGACTTGAGCGACTTAAGAAAAGTGTTCACGAGTAAGTAACGTGTAACATAACCTATTAATTTGTTTTTTAATCGTTCAGGACCCAGGTCTTGTGCCTCATGCTCGATCTATATGTACTATGTCTATGCTTTCTTTATGGTCTTTCTTTGCCTGTGTGTTATAAAATAATATGACACTAATTATGGAATGGTTTTATGAAGAGTACCAAAATCTTATTTCATTTTTTATCCAACTTTTTGTAGAAAAGAAGCAAATAGAAATTCATATGTATATTTCTCAGTCATGCTCTATAAAATTAAAATTATTATTGTAATAAAATTTTAATTTAAATTATAAGGAAAAACGTATAATTAATGTAAAAATAAAAAAAATTAAAATGTACAATAAAAAGTACAATTAATGTAAAAATAAATCCTATTTCGTCTACTTTTATAAATTAGGAATATCTGATACTAATCTTTAAGGAATTTTCCCCTTTTATGGTAAGAAGATCTTTTTGGCGCTTATTTTAGAATAGGGTATTCTAAAAATAAGTCGGAAATTCTTAAAGTGAGAATACAATTTTTTCAGTTGTTGCAACTTGCAAAATTGTAACGTTATTGTAATGATTATTGTAACTGAAAAATTCTGTGCTGTATGGGTATTATCATTCCTATATAATCTCGTATCTATATTGTGTTCAATTCTTTATTATTATTGTCATATTCTTCAAAGTTATAATCATATATTCATCGTTTCATTTTTTACAAAAATTGCATAAAGATTTAGATTTAAATCCAAATCTCCTAGCAAACACAAGATTCAGTTGGACGACACTATTAGATAATAAGTCAAGCAGCAAATATCCAAGTCACCGTGATTTTATCGGCAAAAAAACAAATAAGTCTGCCGTATTGAGGAGAATCCCCCCATCATATGAATATTGAAAAACAAGTTTCAATGAGCTTGAACTCGGTGCTCGGCCGACAATATTGCAGCGGCGTGATTACGTGACGACTTTTGAAATTGCGGTCGACCGAGTAATAAATCCACCACGAGACTCCCACCGCTCTATTCTCCACGACCATAAATTCTAGTTTCACACGATGTTACATGCAGTTAGCTCTGGTTGGTTCGCCGTTGTCATCCGTCGTGCCTGCCGATTTTACAGTGTCGACAAGGTAATTGTCATTCTTCGCAATCCCATCGTTGTATCTTGCAGCTTGCAATTTAAGAATCTCAAATAATAGTCTGGCCGCTTTTAATTTTTTAACACAATTGGTTTACTTCTGTATTAAACCGCGAATACCGCAACTAAACTAATCAGATGAAAATATATACATGTAGTTTCTGCAAGTGTATTCCCAAATATTAGGTCTGTTCTTTATAGCTGAACTAGGCTGAACTGGCTGCACTAGTTCAGAGTTAATTTTTTTCCTTCCAATGTGGAGTAAAAAAGATAAACCTGAACTAGCCAGTTCAGCTATAAAGAACAGACCTATTATAATACAGTTCATTTTACAGAACTAAATCGATTAAACTCCAATTAATTCAAATAATACAATTGTTTATAACAAAATTTTTATACATAATTTTATGTACATAAATTGTTGTTTATAATCTAGTCTTTTTTTCCAAGTGCGTCAAACAATAAAATATTAATAATCCACATATTAACAAAATACTGCAATATTATAGATAAAAGTTAATCGAGTTTAGTCGAAATGTCCTTTCGCATTTTGTCTTACTTTATTCTATAAATTATATATATAAATCGAGTCATAATTTTTAAAAGTTAATTGTAATAATTTTTCAAAGCAAAACAAATAATAGATATTCTACGACTAAAAAATTTTTTTAGATTTACATTAAGATCTTTTTATAAATGACAAATTTATATGCCAAATTATTTTTTTTAAGGCTTGGTAAGTATGTTTTTTTCTTGATGAATAATAACTTATGTTTACGCGTGCGAATGTGTGTCTGTGCATGTGCACGCGCCATATCTTGAATAAATTTAGAGTATTTAATAGTTAGAGAAAAAAAAGAGATAGTGGTCAAGAGCGTAGTTTATATAACTTGCTTCGGCATAGTCAAGAGTACAGTTTATATTCTAAATGATCCTATAAGCATAGATATAATCCCCCATTTATCTTATTAATTTTTTAACAATATTCGGATTAAAAAAAAAAACAAATAAGTGCATTTCTGTTTATTAACGATATAGTTATTTTCTTTAGTGTGCAATTTGGATTTTAATTTTAATTTTTATACATTTATATATATTATGCTATTTTATTTGAACTTACATTATTGTACTTTATTTTATTTTATTTTATGTATACATATCATGAATAAGAATTCAGATGGCATTCAGATGATATGTGTTTTGTACATAGTCATAAAATGTATAAACTGCTTCTATCCAATCTGCATTGTAAGCAGAAAGTATCCGAACTAAAAGTATAGAACTTAACGGAGTTATTTTTTTTTTTAATAAGCGTTTTTTAAATAAGGTAGGTTATGCAGAAACATTTGCTTTTTCCTCTAATGATAAAAAAGAAAGATGAATTATTGCTATCTCTTTTGTTGCGTTATTAAGCTTGGTTCATTTGCGAGTAATTTATGTCTATGATTATGTAGACCTATATATATCTTTTTCTTCTTGCCAGTTTCTTCCTCTTTCTTCATTCTCGACTTCTGTTTTCTTACTGCAGCCATATTGAATTATGAAATCAGAAATCACGTGAATTTTTTTGCGTTGAAATAAATTAATTTCTTCACATTTTTACATAGTATAGATTGATAAAATATATCGAAAAATTTTAGAGTTTATTGATTAATAAATAGTTGTAAATTTTGATTAGCTTCATAAGATTCATTAGATATAGAGAAGATGCAAACTGAATTATACATGTATTCATCAATGCAGTATGGTAAAAAAGAAAGCTTCCTATATTTTCTATACAAAGAAAAACAAATTTATTTTAATATATGTTGCAAGGAAAAAAAATCATATAGGTCGCTTTCCTTTTAGGCGACACATTTCATCAGATGGATACATTTGAACATTGTGTATAATTTAATAAATTGATTAATTAAAAGTTTTTGAAGAGATTTTCGCGCCAAAATTCTCGTATGTATCTGTAACTTTTACTGAACGCGTTTGGATACGTTTCGAACTATTCCGAACTATACGCGGTTGCGTTCAATTTCAGTTCAGTTGAAATAAACTCTCCTCTCCAGAAGAGTCGAAGTATAGTAAGTGTGTGTATGTCCATCTGTGACGGAGTGTGTCGCCTGAAAGGAAAGCGACCATATATTAATTTTTCGTTTTGGACATAATGGGAGCTCCCATTGGGACTTTTCCAGCAAGAAAACATAAATAGACACAATGTGATGCAACTGGCTATCAAATAAAGAATTTCCTTGCTGTAAAGCTTCCAATTTAATATGATTGCAGTAAAGAAACAGACAGAGAAATAGAAGCTTTACATTTCATTGTATCTAAAATGATAGCGATGAAAAGAGAGGGGAGGAGAGGGACTTGCTTACATCCGCATAATCACTTGATCTTTTGCTTTCTGAATGACGTAAATGTGATAATAGGTTATTGCTATTTTGTCATGACCGACATTTCTCGGGGATTTCACGAGTCACAATTGACGCGTACGCGTGATCGATCGGCAATCGGCACGAGACTGTCGTAATATGACACGTGACAATACGTGACAAGCTGAATGCAATTGAATGTAAGTTGTGATGTACAAATTACATTCACACAATTTGATCATATTGCAAGGCAAAAAACAATAGCAAAATTTTTGTTCTCTATTCTGAATTATGATTTGATATCTTTATGATATCTTAATTTCAGTGTTTTTCTAAATTATAATCATTATTTTCTAAAAAATGAACTAAAAAAGAATGCAAAACTTTTATAGCTTTCACATTATTCCTATTTTTTTTGCTCCTATTTGTATTCTTATAATCTTTTTTTATTAATATTTTAGTATATATTTTCTATAGATGGTCAATTTGGATCAAATAATCAACATATGGAAAAATGCAGATGCCGTGACATTTGATGTTGATTCGACTGTAACCAGAGAAGAGGGAATAGACGAGTTGGCCCATTTCTGCGGGAAAGGAGAACAAATCTGTGAATTGTATGTGTTTCTTGAGTTTGATTATAATTCTTGATTCAATTTTGTTTATAGTACTGTAACATGGATTCCAGTCTTTTTCACTAATATGAAATATTGAAACGTATTTTTCAGAACAAAACAGGCCATGCAAGGTGATATGACTTTTCAGCAATCCTTGTCAATGCGCCTACACATTATAAATCCAAGTTTAACCCAAGTAAAAGAGTTCTTGGATACACATCAATCAAAACTTACTAATGGTATCAAGTAAGACATTTTTATTTTTTAGAATATGAAAACAAACACCAATTCAATATATTACATTAGGTCTGTTCTTTATAGCTGAACTGGCTGCACTAGTTCAGGTTTATCTTTTTTACTCCACATTGGAAGGAAAAAGATAAACTCTGAAATAGTGCAGCCAGTTCAGCCTAGTTCAGCTATAACGAACAGACTATTGTTAAGACTTGATATTTCAGAGAACTGGTGTCAGCTTTACAAGCTTGTGGCAAGCATGTATTTCTTGTTTCTGGCGGTTTCCACTGTCTTATAGCACCAATTGCTTTACAATTAAACATACCACCTGAGAATATTTATGCTAACAGGTTGAAATTTTATTTCACAGGTAAATATAAGTATTAATAAATTTTATAGCCTTTTTTAAGAGGCAATATACATAAATACACGACTGTATGTCATAGGAGAATATGCTGGATTCGATGAGAATCAGCCAACATCAAGAAGTGGTGGTAAGGCAGAAGTGATAGAGTATCTCAAAAAACAAAAAGGATTTAAGAATATCGTACACATAGGTGATGGTTCAACAGATTTAGAAGCGTCACCACCAGCAGATGCTTTTATAGGTTTGTAAAATGTTCATCTTTGAGATCTTTGAGAAACTGCGATATTTGAAAGTCTTCCAGGAAATGTTTTATAATATTCGTATGCTGAAATAATGATAACTAATGACACAAATAAGTATATATTTAATATTTATTTGTGTTTACACAGGATTTGGTGGTAATGTCATTCGGGAAAGTGTAAAGGCACGTGCACAATGGTTTGTGATGAACTTTGATGATCTCAGGAGAAGCTTATAAGTGTAAAATAGAGTGTGCCTGTGTGTGTATATACATATATAGTATATATGTATAAAATAAATTTCTTATATTAATCAATTTATTTTATACATATGTATAAAATAAATTGATTAATATAAAAAACAAATACATATATATGTATAAAATAAATTGATTAATGTAAGAAAAATACTGTATTAAAGTTTTAAAAAACATACATTACATAGTATAGATTTGTGAAATATACTAGTATATACTAGTATATACCAAAAACTCATTTTTTGTTATCTTGTAAAGTAAGTAAAATTATATATAATTAGATCTATGTTCTACATTTCTCTCCGGAAATTTACAGCTATAATCCATATACATATATGCACGCATGTATATATATTATTATCTTAGAAAATATATATCCAAATAAAAATATTTATTACAAATATATATTTATTAAATAAATAATATTTATTAAAATAAAACTTTCCTGCATGTTTATAAAATTAATATATTTTTATAAAAAAGATATAATAATTATGTTTCTCCATAAAAAAATGAGCTGATTTTGAAATTTTAATCAAAGTATAAACAATTAAAACTATACTGCAGTCATCTTGTTAAATGATATGTAAAGCGAAAAATCATGACTTTTCTTGGAATGTATGTCGAAATAAAGTATCCATCAATTTTGCATTAAGGATTAGTATAAAGACTGTAAAAGAAAAAAAAACAGACGCTCTTATTGCCAAGAATAAGTTGATTTAAAGAATATGTATTACAATGTATGATCTTATAATTTAATGACGTCAGTGAAGAGTCAAGAGCCTTGAGTAAAAAAAAAATTATTGCGATTAACAGATCAATTTGTCTAGGACTTAAACTATATAAATTAAAGTTGACATAATTTGAAAAATGTGTGAATAGTATTCATAAATACTATATTTTATTCTATACAATACATGAAATATAACGAACAAAACTTTCTCGATATAGCAATTTCTAGAGTTGTGCCATTTATGTGTATAACATTTCTTCTCAATTAAGAATTGCTATTAATATAATTGTAATTCTAAACTAGTTTACAATCCTGTACATAATTACATTGTTAAATTTGTATACAAAATTGTTCGTCTATCATTATCGACAAATCGAACATCAGCGAACGATAAAATCCCAATGCAACAATGTAAAACGCGATAAAATACATATTCATTTATTTTTTATCAATTCAAACTGATAATTGTAAAATCAGATTTTTTGCAACAATCTTTTTTTTGTTATCATCGATATGTATTGTTTTTAATGCCTTACAATATTGACTTCAAAGATCGCGTATGGTTTGACATTGTTCCATTGTAATATAATAATAATTGACGATAAATTACGTATCGGCGCTTAATTTTTCTTGTTTTCTTTGCGAAATCCATTCTTGTATCTTCTGTTGAAGTTCGACATTTGATTTTATCATATCCATAGTAAGAGGAGATCGATTGAAAGGATCAGTTTGATCACTTAGTAAATGTCTGAAATATATTGAGATATATATATATATATATATATATAATATTTTGTATGTTAATATTATATTATATAATATATTGCATATTAACCTTGCTATAGTTTGACGATCAATAGTTATTTTTGATGATGGTAAAATTACAGGATCTGTCATAACAGTTGACATAATTGGATCCAGAAATTCATCGGGAATACCAATCAAAATTTCATCTTCCTCTCGCTTTTGATTCGCAGCCTTTTCTACGCTCTTTGCAAATTGATCCAGATCTCCCAAGATTCCCACACCACCAATACGAACTATGACATATGTACGTTTATTTAAATACACATTTTTACATTTTTACTTCACTTAGCATAGATAAATCGCAAATAAAAATTAAGAAAAATATAGAAATGCTTACCAAGCACATTGTCAGCAAGCTTGAAAAGTTCTGGACTGTAAGAACGTCCGTCTTGCGACACGGCTAGTGTAAAATTTTCATTTTTACTCAAATTAATATAGATCTCACATATATTCAACACCAAATTTGCAGGATTGAATGCATATTCTTTTTGATCATTCACCTAGATTTCGTAGATGCGAAATTATGATGAATTATGGTGACATTATTTTTGACATGATATTTACAAATCTTAAAATTACCTTGAGATTTTTTTTATTCGGCCCCACTAGTTGTAATAATAAATAATTAAGCATAGAAGCAATACGATCCACCATGGTTGGATGGCAAAAGATTGATTTTATTTCAGTGGTCAACATTTTTATTGTTTGTATAGTTTTTCTGCCCAGAATATTATCAAAGCGAGCAATCATACCAATGTGTTGAAGATAGCCTGCCTGCTGTTCACGTTCAGTTGGCGGCAGTTTATTCCATTCTCCGTTTTCCCTTATATTTATAAAAACAGCCATATACATACTTAATGCAAATATATTATAAAGCATTTCATAGATTCAGAAAAGATAATGTACAATAAGAAAGAAATCGTATAATATTATGCGATTTTAGAAATACCTAGCTTGGAGCATTTGTTTTAACTGTGTCATATTTGATAAGGCCTCATCCAAGAGAAATACAGCATCATTCATTAATAAATTAATGAAACGTAAGAATAGTGGTGGTTGAACTGCTTCCATGTTGTTTTCCGCCTCTTTAGCTAAAGCACTGACATATAACAATTAAATAAAATGTTTTATCTCTCTGGCCGAATTTTATAAATATGGAATGAGAAAATAGTAATTAAATACCATATGATTCTACTTACACAAAATAACTACGATGCTCATCAAGCTTCCATAAGTAATCCATTACGATATACATCGGTCGACGATAATTGAATTTTTGCTCAAATTGTACACTCTGCCCCGTCATTTCGATGCTTACAAACACATGCAGCAAATTAGGAATTATCTATTTGCAAAGCATATAGAATCAACAACACATGAGAGAGAAATTAATTGCACATGCATCTCTTATTAGTGAATTCTGCATAGAATTCTGCTCACTTGTTGTCTGTGTGGATGAAAGAGAAACAACTGTTCCCTGTGGAATGTTCCCAAGTTGGGTATTGTTGGAACAACGCTCTCATCTGCAGTCGGCAAAAGTGCCTCCAGACTTTCGGCTAAACGAGCGCGTAAATGTGGATTGTACAAACGATGCTGAGACTCCATCAAAACTATAATCTAAAAGAATCGATATATAATTTAATAATTGTGCAATGATATACCAGGGTGTCTACTCAAATCTTGTAAAAAAATTCCCTGAGAATTTCCTGATCTTCCAGATATTTTCGTTTAAAATTCCAGGTAAGAAAATTTGTAGATGCAGTTTTTTAAAATAAGTTTCTTCATTGTATGCATTTTCTAATGTTTTCTATTCATACAATTACAAAGAAAGTTAAAATGCAGTTTTTCTAGCATTTAATATTGATTTATTAATCGTAAAATTAATTTGAACAATAACAAAGTGCAATATATCGCTATATCTAAACACTAAAGATATATGCAAAAATATAAAATATAAATATAAAGCAAAAAATAATTTATTATAAATTTATTATAAACGTCTTAAGTACTAATTTATTTAAAAATTGAACCATTTTCTGTGAAACTTACATAAGATCTTGATATTAAAAAGAGGTCGTCAATAAAATTATCAAAAACACAATTTTTGAAAAAATTCTTTGAGTCTCAATAAAATTCCATGAGAATTCCCGGATTTTTCAAGGTAAAAAAAAAATCCCTGACAATCTCCGGTTTTCCCAGTTTTTCCAGGAAGTAGACACCCTGTATACTCTCATTTTGTCTTTACTGTAAGTCTTTTTCGAACAGAGAAAAAATATCGAGGGCTCTACCGGGACTCCGTAGGATCTTCCTCTCAGTAGGCAGCCACTCTGCCACTGAACCTCTCATTGCCCTATATCACTGTATTCTCTCTCTGCTCGCTTACATATCCTCTACATTACTTACTTCTGTCAAAATCGGATTTAGAAAACTGGAACCCTGCTCCTCGAATGTGTTCGGACTTAAGCGACGTAAAAAACATAAGAATCCAATAGTATTCTCTATTACGAACTCGGGAATACACCTATGGAGATGCACTTGTCACTTGTTTGAAGTTGTTTCTTGTATTTATAGTATATATTTAGTACCTTAGTGTAATTGGAACAGTCTCTGGTAATGGGAATGTAACAGGTATATATTGCTTTGGCGCAAAGTTTTTTATGTTCTCTTCTTCAGTTATGACATGTAAATTTACTTGTACCAACCAAAATGCTGTCATTGCATGAAATCTTGCCAAGTGTTCTAACATTTCTGGTACTAGAAGACTCGCTTTAAGAGACAAGTATCTATAACACATAAATTATGATAATGTATGAAAAAAATCGAAAATGTATATGTATAAAGTGTTTATTAGTACTTTATCATCTCAGTCTCCATTCGCTGCGTTATGAGCTCTAGCACCTCCGAGCTACCACCAATTTGAGCATCATTGTAAGCTCTTTGTATCCTAGCTAAATCTTGATTTGTCCTATATAATTAAAAATGACAAAATATTTTGCAATGTTACTAAGCTATTTAAAAAAATTACAGGATTAATTATTTCTCCATACCTTAAAAATTTGTCAAGTATAACTCTGTAGCCAAGATCTAATGCGCGATGTGTAAGGAAAAAGCATTCTGTTGTAAATCCATATGAATCTGCTATCGGTCGACTCTCGCCTTCTGGAGTTGGTATCAAACATGTCTCTGAACTCAATTCTTTCATATGTATACCATATTTTAAACTCTCGGCTTCATCTTTCACCTAAGAATGTAAATATATATGATAGTACAATATATATAGATTATTAATAATATTAAGCATTTCTTTAGATATATAGATATTATACATATAGACACATTAAATATAGATTCAACATTTAAATTAGTGTCTGTGGCACTAATCATTATACACTGGAACCTCTTAATAGAGTGTGCGTCTGGCACGTATGAAAGGGATTTTGCACGCTATTTCGAGGTTCGCTATTATGAGATATCAGTGTATATAAATACTATGTAATATTTCTTAAGCTCCCAAACGACCAACCTGAGCACTACAATATGTAGGATCTATCTTTGGTATTTTGGTATTTTTATCATTAAATTTAATACAAAATGGTTGACAAAGACGTAGCAACACATTGCCCACATTCAGCATAAAACCATCCGACACACACAATACTCCAAGTAATCCCATTTCTATGTGAGAATTCCAAAGTTTCCCTCTATTTGCATTCATATGAAGACAATTACTCAGCCATTGCAGAGTCAAATGACGAACTTCCGTCGAGCATTTGAGTAAGGAATGAAAAACTTTGTGTAACTTTTCGCTTAGGCTGTCCATAGCTATCCATATCGTACTTTCCATGACTGTATTTGGCTGTGATATTGCAATAATGTATAAAGCACAAATTTTGTAATTTAAAAGACTCTATTCTACTATTTAAAAAATTGCCGTACTTGCCGTAAAGGTTTATCGAATAGATCATATGGATCTTTAGCCGTTTTTGGTAAACAGCTTATGCTGAAAAGCGCACCTAATAATGTATCTGAATATGCGCAACCTTGATTATTTTTGGGTCTACTATGACAAATTATCAACTTGGCCAGTGGTTCAATAGTAGAAAATATATGCAGTAAAACAAACCACTGCTGACGAAAAGTAAATAGATTACTTTGAGCTGCCTCCTTATGAACAATGTCAAGAACAGGAGCAAATGACTTTGTAATTATATCTTCTATGTCGCTTTCTCTATTTGTCGCTATTAATTCTTCTATCATATCATTAACAAATAATGATAATTCTGATTTTGATGTAACATCATCCATAAATAAAGCAACAAACTGACTGTGAACCTATAAATAATAGATAATTATAATATGCATACTGCTAATGTATCTTGTTGTTTTAACAAGAATTGTTTTCCAAAAAAGTATTTCTGATGGAATTATATTGTACTATTAAGAAAATATACCTCCTGATATTGGAATAAGTCTGGTTCCTGTAAAGCCGTATTGGCATTTCTCAGTACAATTTGACAAGCGTTTCTTATAGTTTCTTCCAAATTGCTGTTAATCGGATAATGTTTTAACCGATGATAGCATTCGTAAAGGTAAATTATGACCTGTGTCTGAACAACATGGCCATCGGCATCTTGTACTTTAGATTTAGGATCTGACAGCATCAAGCGTTCGAAGACCGCATGTTCGATTGAATCAGTCTCGATGAACACCAGAGATTTTTTTGCAGGACTATCGCTATCTCGACACAGCGTTAAGCCAAATACATGTGCCATAAGCTGATTGACTTTGCCGTCGAAAATTATGGATTCTGTCTCATTTTCAGATTTATCTTTAATCATGTCCGACAACTGATCCGCGTAATTAGTATTGCTACTTTTATCAACAGTCGTCTGATGTTGAGAAGAGAATGAGACAGCATCATTGTCCGTGGAAAACAACCCAGCAAATGGGTTACCTTTTATATTATCGCACATAGTTGTGACTTTTTTTACAACGAGATTTCCGTGATTGGCATAATTAAACTACAAGCAAATTAACACTTCTCGTCATTATTTCAATGCGCCAAAAAATCTATTTCTCACGATATCTCCCTGGTATCAATATGCTTGTGATAAGTTATGCTTCTTCTGTGAGTAATTTCTGATTCATGCACGATGCGCATGAAGCGACAGAAAATCTATAATATACGTAAGATGAACCCACTGAACTATAGACCTGGAATGATAACAGACGACTGAAAACCGGCCAGAGGGTTAGACAGAGACATAAGTGTCGAACGGGACGCTCCCGTCGAAAGAGAAACGGGTATCTCTCGTTCACTCTTACTCATGCGCCTTGTAGATATATATACTACAACAGGATAATAAGTTAAAAAAAATTGTGCAAATTAGAAATTTGCACATTGCTTCCTCACCATTTTAATTCGCTGACAAAGTTCCTCTTCAGAGGAAGCTAGTTTTTAAATTAAAGTAAAATTATTAGCATATAATAGATTGGCTTCCTCATAGAGAAAGCTTTATGAGCAAATTAAAATGGTGAGGAAGCAATGTGCAAATTTCTAAATTGCACAATTTTTTAAATAAAATTTTGAATTTTACCGATCCAAATCGATAGTAAAAGTAGGAAGTTTAAACGTAAAAAAAATGATAGAGACGAGGAAGAAAAAAAAAACAAGAATAAAAACAAGAATAAAAACAATTTAACCCGATATCTCAAAATTTGCGGAAGTTAAAGCATACACAGACATTTCTCAAAACATTCAAAATTTTATAAAAAATAAACCCCTTTACCGATCCAAGCCAAGTGCAATACCAACCATCCTTTAATGATACTCTATTCATGCAAAAAAATTTAGCCCGATATCTCAAAATTTGCGGAAGTTAGAACAACCACGCTCTTTTTTGGAAAAATTCGAATTTTTATAAAAAATAAACCCCTTCACCAATTCTAGCCAAATTCAATACCAACCCCCTGGTTCCTCCCTGTCCTCTGTCTTAGCGGATTTAGTCCTTCAAGACTTAGAAGAAAAAGCTATTTTGAGACTGCCAATCTCGTTGCCTCTCTATTTTAGATATGTGGATGATATCGTTTTTGCCGTTCCCCCTTCCTTTTTTCCTACGATCCTCACTACCTTCAACTCCTTTCACAAAAGATTACAATTCACTATTGAGAATAGTATCAACAATCAGATTAATTTTTTGGACATTTCCATCAGTTTAATAAGTAGTAATTTTACAACAGACTGGTACAGGAAACCAACCTTTTCAGGCAGATTTCTGAACTATTTTTCACAGCATCCTCTATGTCAAAAGAGAGGTGTCATTTTGGGTCTAGTAGATCGCGTTTTTCGCTTGTCTCACCCTCAATTCCATGATAAGAATCTGTCTTTAATTATCAACATTCTTTTAAATAATGACTATCCGTCGGATTTCATTTTTACGACCATCCGTAATAGAATCAAAACTTTAATTAGTAACAAAGATTGTCGCAGCCTCCCCCTCTTACCTCTCCTCTTACCTCCCCTCTTACCTCTCCTTCTACCTCTCATCCCTCTCCTCATTTCTTCACTATTCCCTACATCAGAGATATTACAGAAAAATTGCTGCCAATGGTTAAAAAAGTAAACGCATCTGTCGCTTATGTGAGTTACAATAAATTAAATAAAATTATAAAAACTCAGAAAGATCCTCTCTCACCAGAGAATCACAGTAGCGTCGTATATAAGATTAATTGTCAGGATTGTGATGCTTTTTATGTGGGTCAAACCGGCAGGCGATTAATCACGAGAATCAAAGAGCATCGTTCAAATATTAATAGAGCCTCTTCGTCCCACTCCGTTATTACCGAACATCGTCTTACTGCTGCATATTAAACAGCAAAAAAATGGTATTAATTTACAAGACGATACGAGACTTCCAGATAACTCATATTTATCCATCATTAAAAAATGCTCTTAACTTGATTCTCTCGATCTTTTCGTTTCTCCGAGTTTTTCTGTCCTCTCATCTTATTGTTTGTTTTGTTTTTATTTGTCCCTATGTGTCTGCCTGCTCTCTATCGTTATCCATGTATTTGTCTTATTTGTCGTACAAACGTCATGCAGACTAGTCTTCCGTTATATTTGTTTTGACTGGGCTTCCTAGCTCTTCTCTTAGACGTCTTATTCCACTTGACTACCTTTTAATTTCTTTGACTCTTTTATCGTAAGTAACCTCTATTCCGCTTTCTATAAATTACTTTTTCCGACATCTACATTAATTGCATTTGTTTCCTTTTACAGACATTCTTTTATCTCTCTCATTTTTTATCCATCTTCTACTCTCACGTTTCTGAGCTGTGAACGTTTGTCTCAACTTCGGACCATCACACTCGTATTGCTGTGTTCAAAAGGATTGTTTTAATATACTTGGACAACCTTTATACGGACGTTCCGTTTCTCGGATTGTTTTAATGCGTGGTCAATTTTTTGGGTGAGTGCGCTCGCTGTGACATTCTATCGCTTTATCACTTGCGTTCATTTAGCGACATTGTACAACAGCGATTATTATTCTACATTGTAGCGTTTAAAAAATATGTCTATTATGTCACGTTTAATTTTGATACCGATTTTATTATATTATGTCGTTTCCGGTTTTTTTTAATTTTTATTATTTCACGTTTATTTTGATACCGTTTTTATTATATTATGTCGTTTCCGGTTTAATTTATAGTGTTTTAACCTACTAGGTTGCGTCCGTTTCAATTGAACATTCTTTAATTTTTGCGTCCGTGTCATTAGCAGTTTTATCATGTTACGGTTATCTTAGTCGATCTTATAATCATGTTACGGTTATTTTAGTCGATCTTATAATTTAATTAATTATCATTGAGAAGGATCCGAATTGGATCGAAACGTCTGATTAATCGTTAATAAATGATTTTACAATTAGAAGATACTTATTGTTTTATCATATTGTTTACGCACACTAATTACCGCGTCCAGGCTCCAACTGGCCTTTCTTCCCCCCTTTTTTGTTTCAATACCAACCATCCTTTAATGATACTCTATTCATGTAAAAATATTTAACCCGATATCTCAAAATTTGCGGAAGTTAGAGCAACCACGCTCTTTTTTGGAAAAATTCGAAATTTTATAAAAAATAAACCCCTTCACCGTTCTAGCCAAATTCAATACCAATCAACCTTTAATGATACTCTATTCATGTAAAAAAATTTAGCCTGATATCTCAAAATTTACGAAAGTAGAGCGACCACGCCCTTTTTGGTGCACATATACACACACACACACATACGGACATTTTTTAAAAATGTGATTTTTCGACGTTTTAGAACATTCTGAACACATTGGCATAAAAAAATGAAAAAAAAAATTTTCACGAAAACAGATGAGCTTCCTCTATGAGGAAGCAAAAGGAAAGATACCCGTTCGCAACTGTCTCTCTTGGGCCGGACTGTGTCTCTCTCGCCCCAATGCTTTTCGTCGTCTGTTATCATTCCAGTAGTTCAGTGGATGAACCACTAGATGAACTCATAGACCTTATAGATATGGACTGGCAATTGCCTATAGTTTCTGTACTAGAAACAGTGTCCGGAGGAGGTTAGAGAGAGAAACATACTTTTCAGTACTTCTCTCTCTTGAAGTGTACCAAAGGAAAGTGTACTAAAGGAAAAAGAGAGAGAGAAGTATGTTCCTCTCTCTAACCTCCTCCGGACAAGGTCTGCTATGTCTTCTTCTTCTTCTTCTTCGTTTAATGGCAAGGAACAGATAGGCTACTGTTCATGCTGCCAGAGATCCATCATATTTAGCATATCAGAGTCACGTTAAAAAAAAAAAACATCAGATCAAAATGTCATTCTTGTGGAGGAAAAGGACAATAGAGGTGATTAACTTGCACGACGGGTTTCTGAGGATCTCAAAAACGTCGTATGGAGGGGGAACTCGTAGGTGTCGTTTGATGGAACTAAGGAGAGAGCCACGATAAGCACTGAATGCAGGACAAGCCCATAGGATATGATTAATATCCTGTACCGGAGCACCGCAATCGCACGCGGGAGTGTCTACAATGTTGCACCTAAAAAGACTGTAATTTAAGTTATAATGATTAGAGCGAATTCGACTTATCATAAAAATCTCCATGCGGTTTAAAGTAAAGTTAGAAAACCATGCGTGAGGTGAGAAAGCAGGATAGCGACTAAAGTAGTGAGAGCCCTTGAATTCCGCCTGCCGGATTAAAAAATTCTTTCGTTAAATTAATATACCTCTTACGAAAAGAACCGAAAAAATCGGAGTGAGAGTGGAGATATTCCGAAAGTTCCCCCTCACCAATAGCGTTTTTGACTAGGAGATCCGCAGTCTCATTTCCAAGGATACTCACATGAGCTGGGATCCATGAAATAATTACTTCAATACCCTGCTGAAAAGCTGACCTCAGTTTGTTCTTCAAAACAAAAACAAGATAGTTGCCGTTCCTATTGATTCTACTAGTAAAAATGATGTCAACGACACTGCGGGAATCAGTAAATATAGTAGCCTCATGAACACCAATTTTCAGGATGCATTCCACCGCATGTATAACAGCGACACATTCCCCAGAAAAACAGAGAAGTCACGATCTATTCTAATCATTTTATTAATATGGAGAGACGGAGAGTAGAGACCAACTCCGACGTAGTCACTGTTATCACTCTTAGAAGCGTCAGTAAAAATTAGATGTCTTTTTTTTAATAAGGTGTAAAAGAGCAGACTGAAAGGTCAGCTGAGGGAATTTTGATCCGCGGATATCCTCCACCACCAAAGGGAGGTGTAAACGGGATTAGAATAAAAGGAAGAGGTTTCGAAAGAAAAGAGATACAACGGGATGTTTGAGAAAGAGACAATCTTATGTTTAAATTTTTTGACTGTGCAGAATACACTATAAAATAAAAATTTATTGAATGAATAGCTGCAATCATTGATAAGATGAGCCGCCTGGAGATCATAAAGCTTATCGATAACAATGTTGTCTGTGAAAGCAAAGGATCTTAAAAAAAGTTTAGAGGTCAGAAACATAAAACGATGACGAATAAGACCAATTCCCGATTTCGCATGAATAACATTCGTAGGAGTAGATTGTCTCAGTCCAATACAAAGTCTTAGGGCCTTACGTTGAATTTTCTCCAAGGTTTCCATTAAGGGTCGGCAGGAGTGACGGCCAGATTCCGAATTGATAATGGAGACCTCGCGCGGTGACAATGCGAAACTCCGGTTTCAGGGTTACCAACGCTGAGATATAAATTCTCGGTCTGTATGTAGTGGTGTATGTCCGTATACGTACAAACACCATTGCATCGCTCGCGCGGACGCACCGTAGAGAGAATGGATAGAAAAATGCTTTCTGGCCTCTCGTGGCAGAAAGCAGTAATGCAACAAGGCTAATGGGCGTCCACTTTTTGGAAAATTTATATTTGCGTATACATATGTATGCGTATAATATATACCAATAGTATCTAAAAATTGTATATATGCTTCACATTGTATGATGAATAATAACAGCAGACTAATAGTTCACGGAGTGAACTAATATACAGTATGTAAGACACGGGCGCTTATTAGGCTTGACAATTTATTGCTTTTTCACTTGCTTCTTCATCGATACTTTATATATCGTCAGCGCGATAGAGCGACAAAGAGAGCACGATTGTTAATTCTTGACTGACAATATCTTTCAGCAATCGCAGATTTTATAGACCGACAAATATATTATCTTGATTTCTGTTCGATTATATTTGTGCCGTGTAAGAACATCTGTTGCATAAATAATGATAATATAAAAGCATTTATGAATAATAAATAATGGCTCAGTGCAAGGGTATTCAGTTTCTCACGCTGGAAACTCAAGTTCGAATCTATATAAGCATCGATAAGACTTTTTTTATTCATATTTTTTTATTCATACAATTTTTTTATTTATATATGTGAATATATAAAAATTATTAAATACATTTTTTGTAAAAGCAATTAATTTGAGAATTCTTAAAATAAAAAAATAAAATTATAAATTAAATTAAATTAAATTGAAAATATTTATATCATTTTATAACTACATACACATTTTGTGTATATATAATATATATATATATGCAAAAAAATTTATTCCGTGAATAAATTAGTGTAAATTAATCCTCTGTAATAAATCAATAGCAGCTATAAAAAATTATTAATATTTTCAATATTGCTTAAATTAATCGTCTTTACCAAAAAATATATGTAATAGATTCATATATATTCAAATATATTGTTTAAAAAAATTTTATCGATGTCTATGAATTTGAGTTTCTAGCGTGATAGACTGAATGATTTAGACATAATTCTATAATTCAGACATATACAGGGTGTCCGGTAATAATCGCCCCACCCGTCGTGTGCAGGTAGAGCAGGTTAAACCGAATAAGAAAGTCCTGTACCGTTTTGCAATCTTCGCAAGAATTAATGAGAAATAAATTAAACAAGATCAGCCAATCCGCGCGAGTAAAAGCGCGCGGCGAGAAGAGACAGCCCACGCGGGGGTCCAGCGTTATGCATTGCTCGTATTTATCCATTGTCCTTTGTAGAGTGCTCCTCCCCGCTTTGTCGCGTGCGTAGCAACCGCGTAAACATTAGGCTTTTATTTTCGCCGCGCGACAAGAATCACATAAACAGTAGGAGGTCTCTTCTCGCCGCGCGCTTTTACTCGCACGGATTGGCCGCTCTATTTTATTTAATTTCTTATTAATTATTGCGAAAATCGCAAAACGGTACAGGACTTTCCTACTCAGTTTAACTGCTTCTACCTGCACGTGACGGGTGGGGCGATTATTACCGGACACCCTGTATGTATGTACATACATATATGCATATGTAAATATAAAATTCATAAAAAATGGACGCCTGTTTTTATGCCACAAGAGGCCAAAAAGCATTGTCGGCATATCGAACAGAGCGATATATTCTGCTCTGATCGCTATCAATGCTGTGTGTAGCATTAGCGCAGTAGAGGGACAAGGATAACACGCGATTGTCGCTCCTTGTCTAACATCATCTCCCAACAATCGCATCCGTGTGCTCAAATATCGATGTGTGCCTACACGGACGCTACTACATATGCGATGCAAGAGAGACAAAGATGACGCATACATCTCTCCTTGTCACGCGGTCAGTGTGCTTCGGAGAAGTTATATTGCCTCATGAAACTTTTTTTAATATATTCCTTATATAATAACGTAAGTCGTATCAGAGCCGGATTTTGTATTTTGGCTCTTAAAAATTTATAAAAAATAAAATACGGACTCGTAGCTAACCCAACCTAACCCGTTTCTAGCTACGCATTTCCCCACATTTATTAGAAGTTTTATTTTGACCTTTTTTTCAGAAAATCGCTCTGAACCGACTTGCGGGCCATCCTCCTGATTAGGAATATCATAATTTTAATATGATTTTCTCATTATTTTGGTCATAATTTGCAAAAAGCGAATCCATAATTCACGGCCGCCCGATAGAGGTCTCCACCGTGTCTCCTGCCGACCCTTAAGCTGTTGTTCTAGGGGACTTGAGTGCCGCTCGTCATACAGTAAACACTCTAATCCTGTGACACACTCAACTTATAATTCCTCTCCTCCTCCTTTTATATCCCCGAATGGAAGACTTCCTTCGCTGTCTGGTAACGGAATTGCTATTGGTTCTGCCTTCTATGATACTCCTCATTTGGCTCAGTTTCCTAATTTAAATCCGGAATTACTGGATCAATTTTCTCACATTATAGATCCTCCTGTTGGAAAGATTTTCCCCCATTCTTAAGCCCTTGGGAATATATGACTCGCTTTCTGGTTTCTTTAGTTCCTTCTTGTGCTCTCTTGTTTCGTCTCTCTCTGTACCAAACGTTTCATCTGTAAATATCCAACTCAACTCCTACTAAGTTTTTTCAGCATCGCTCTATTAGTATCCTACAATGGAACTGTCACTCTCTCCTGAATAAGATTGATGCATCTTCCATCCTTTTTTGCAAATATAACATTCTTGCTCTCTCTGAGACGTGGCTTAGGCCTGGTTCTTGGATTGACTTGCGTGGCTTTAGTCTGTTTTGTGAGGATTCTCGGATCCTCAATTGTGGTGGTTTGTGATGGTTGCTGTTGGCCGTTCGTCCCTCTGTTCCACACTCTCTCATAGACAATTGCCCACATTTTGATGGTAAGCTGGAATGTATGGCTGTCTCTATTCACTATGCGAACTTTGATCTCATTATTTTCTCATTATTATCTCATTAATTTTATAGGTATCCTCGGGCAGGGTTGGGAACGTATTATGCAACCGGTGGACGGGTGCAGCCCGAAAGCCACGTCTGCTGCAGCGAATGAGACGGCGGAGAAACCGACGACGCCGGGCGCGCGAGCTAACAGCGCGCTGGACCAAAAGGGCGAGAACGTGAACGCGGGCACTGGGTAGAACCAGGTACACGGGAACGGAAGCCGTGGCTCTATCCGAGACGACAGCATCACCGAGAGAGCGCGTGGCGCGGACGGACCGTTCGAGTCGCGCGGACATCGGAACCTGACCAGATCAAAAGTCGCACTGGGAGATTAATCTCGCGCGGACTTTTGTCCGAGAAAACTATCCAGACGAACGGCGGAACCGGACAACATCCAGCGACGTTACGAGAGGAAGTCGACACACCGAGGAGGAACGCAGGCCGTCAGCGATGCGGCAAGTTCATATTATATCTTACGTACAACCGGGCGAAGCAATTCGCGCGGATCGAATCGACAAATAGTCGTCGAAACGCGAATTTCATTTACTGTCTTACTTTTACGTTATCCTTAACTTTATTTTTATCTTCTTCTAATTTTAATTTGTATCTTTTAATTTTCGTTTTGTCAATGATAATTATTTTGTTTGACTCGATATCGAAAGGATTTTATTTTATATTAACGCGGACGAAAGATTTCAAGCGACGCGTGACGGCCAGAACGAGTATTTATTTCATTTGCATATTATAGTTATCGTCTTATATACGGGCGAAGCGATACGCGTGAATTACAGCGACGAGAGTTTGTTGAATCGTTATTTTTATTTATGCTCTCTTATTATTTTGACGCGTTGTATTCTATCGGAATTATTGCATTAACCGAACGGTATACGAAATGCCGAGCGAGCGAAGCGCCGGAGAGGAAACGGCGATGCACGGAGACTCGACGTGCTATGCGGGCATTATCGTTTTGCTACTTATATCTATCTTATTATTTCTGTCATTATTATTATACAATACTATGTCTCATTGGCGTTAGTGGACAAGACTGATTTTTGTTACACGAACAAAGCGATGGAATCGCGAGCAAATATTTTTATTTTTTCTACCGACTTATCGAAACGCGAGATTATTAATTTTATGTTGTCAAGTTCATTTCATACGCGATACTATGATTTCCAGGCGTCCAGCGATAGACGCGGCGAAAGCGCAAAATTATTGCGTTATGTAAATAGATTGGGTATATGTGTAATTGCGTGCGTGACGAGAGAATCGAATGAGACGAATAAAATGAATGAATTAACGATTGAGATCATCGAAGATTTGACAGGCATGCAGAGATGTCACGAGCGCGGCAGCCGCCGGCAGACTGCGGCCGGATTGGCCGAAGGACCGATGGTGGGCAGAACACCGGCCGACCGGTATAAAACGTCGGGACTGGAATCGAGCGAGGTCTTTCATCGAGATACGCTTCGAGAGAGAGAACCGTACAACGCGAGAACGCGAATCGTTATATACGAGAATAGAGTACCGAAGTGCGAGTATAGCGTGAAAGTGTATGTAACGCGGCGTGAGGGAAAACGCGTGGAATTAAAATCGTGGTACGTAAAAGCAAAGGATTGTAAACGCGCGGAACGTGAATGCGAGTAGCGTTAGTCGTGCGGACATTGACAGACATCGCGAAAGAAAACCTGAACGCGAGAGAAAGAAAGTGTGAGTGCGAAAGAGCGCGTGAGTGTAAATATAACATTGTAAAAATTATAAAATTTATAAAATTTTATCTTAAATACATTTTATATTTTTTAATATAAATTGTGAACTGAGTGTTTGTACTTACCCGATAAACCGTGTCCGAATCCTTGATTACTCGGCGAGCGGTTCGATACATCCCGTGTTGTTCTTGTGGTTGCTGCTGACGATCCTGGGACATCCGGTGGAGCTGAAACAAAAAGAGAGAAGTCGTGAGAACACCAGACAGAACCTTGTCACTTGGAGGGTTAAAGTGACTGGCGACCGATACAAGGACGTGCGCTCGAAGAGAATCGGCACCGATGAGTGAATATTCCTTTAGTTATACCATCGGTCCGGTCACAATCATACCTTATATGTATATCATACATAGGTAACCTACGTATGATACTAAGTATGATACTAAGTATGATACGTACTTTAGTTTCATACACATGTATTATACGTTATATATCATACGTTACATTAAAAATATAAAAAATAAATATATTAAATATCAATTAGAAAATTATGGTATGACCAGATTGCTCCATATATGTGCTTTAAAATTAAATACATGCGATAAAAGCAAAAATATATAACAGCGAATGACTGAAATTACTATATTAAACACTGCATTTACATTTTCAATATTACTTCTTTTTTGTTTTTTATTTACAGACTGCATATTTAATAGATCTGTTCTTTATGCCTAGTATACAGTGTACATACATATACGTGTTGTACTTAAAACACAGATGTTTATACTACTACTAGATCGCTAACTTCGTCAAAAGAGCTGTGGCCGGCCGGATTTCCAGGTTCGGCCATGACACCTTACAACAAAATGGCCGCTCCCGCTTTTGGACAGCTATTGCAGGAGATGTACTAAAATATTTTTATTTTTTATTCAATTTAAAATATATTTGAATTTAAAAATACTGTGTAATGCGTATGTGATACCCGGCGTGTGTTAGTGCGTATGTGTGTACATGGGTAAAGAAAATGCCAACATCATAAGAAAAGTCGGCGATAGGCAACATAACATTTTGTCGTACACAATATTAATTGTAAAAAATAACACGCAGATATGCATTAGACACTGATTTAATTTAAATGTATTTTAAATTGAATAAAAAATAAAAATATTTTAGTACATCATGCAATAGCTGTCAAAAAGCGGGAGCGGTCATTTTGTTGTAAGGTGTATCACATACGCACTAACACACGTCAGGTATCACATACGCACATACTACACACACACACCGCCGCCATTTTGTTGTAAGGTGTCATGACCGAAACCGGAAATCCGGCTGGCCACAGCCTTTCCATATGCCAAAACTCCAAGTTAGCGATCTAGGTTTAGTATAGACATCTGTGACTTAAAATGAAATAGATACATATTTGAAGTTCGGCGAAAGCGAGATAGAAAGTTTTAGTGCAGTCCACAGTGCAGCGACAAAGAACAGGTCTAATAATAAAACTGATAAACTAATTCTAAATCGAGTAATAAACAAACACAAAAACAATATGGTTTTACTATATATTACATAAAAAATATATTTAAATGTAACTAATAATTATAAACTGACTTCTTAAAAAATCCAAAAATGATTTGAGGTTAAGATTAATGTCACAGGTATCATACGTAGTTTAATACGTATCCTACGTATGATACGGAGTCATACGTATCATACGTATGAAACTTCTGGAATGCGTATCAAACCCAACCCTGTTCTCGGGGCTTTCTTTCTGCACACGAATGTGATTCTTTTTTTGCCTTTTGCCGTTCTTTTTCTCATGCCGTCCTCTTGGGCAATTTTAATGCACATCACCGAGAGTGGGAATGCGAACGCTCTGATAGACAGGGCATTGCTCTACTGAACTCTGCTTTAGAGACATCTCTTTCTTGTATTAATGACGGGTCTCCTACTTTCGTGACTCGCCCGAATCAAGCTAGATCTGCGATTGACCTCGCGTTTATATCATCTACTATTGTTGGATTGTGTGACTGGATGGTCCTCGGGGAAACCTATTTCAGTGATCATTATCCGACTGTAACTCGTTTTAATTTTTATATTAAAAGAAAAAAGTTCTTTTCCCATAAAATTAAGCATACCAAAACTTCTAATGCATTTTTTGTTAAAAATCTGAATCTAAATCTTGCCTCTTAGAGAATTTATAAATGAATCTTCACTCAGTCTTTTAGAAAGATACTCTATATTTGCTAATCACTTAATGGAGCAGTTGCCGGAGAGGACGTGTTCAAGGTTTCCCGAAAATACTAATATCTCTCATAATGGTAGATCCTCGTTGCCTGCTCCTTGGTGGAGTGACGTCTGCCAGGAGGCTGTTGTACTTAGACGAACGCTTCTATCTAATTTTTAAAAGGTACCTTCTTTTGGGCGTATCCCGTTTGGACACGTAACGATTGGACACCGCTCGATTGGACACGCACTATTGGACACGTTTTATTGGACACTGCTCGATTGGACACTGCTCGATTGGACACCGCTCGATTGGAAACCGCACGATTGGACACTGCACGATTGGACACGCACATTGCAGATTGGACACGGCACGATTGGACACTGCACGATTGGACACGCATATTGCACGATTGGACACGCATATTGCACGATTGGACACGTACATTGCACGATTAAACACGGCACGATTGGACACCGCACAATCTGTCATACCGACAACATGCAGCGACACGAGTATGCTCTGTGGTCACATGCGCATTCGTTTTCGTTAAAGTTCACGAAATTTAAACGCAAATGTGAAAATTATAAACCCATGTGAAATCCCAGTTTGCGTTGCAAAGTACACGCACAGACTGCACCCCCTCACCCCCACCCCCCACCCCCGCCCCCCGCCTTCTTTACAAACCCATGTGGAATTCTACTTTGTACTTTACAATACAAGCGGTGTCCAATCATGCGGTGTCTAATCGTGCCGTATCCAATCGTGTAATGTACGTGTCCAATCGTGCAATATGCGTGTCCAATCGTGCAGTGTCCAATCGTGCGGTGTCCAATCGAGCAGTGTCCAATAGTGCGTGTCCAATCGAGCGGTGTCCAATCGTTACGTGTCCAAACGAAGGTCACCTCCTTCTTTCGCTAATTATCTTGCATTTAAGAGGCAGGAAGCTGTTGCAAGACGTGTGTTGAGGACGGAGAAGCGGAAAAGCTGGAGGAAGTTTTGTCAGGGCTTTACTCCGAGAACCCCGATTTCCTTGTTGTGGAGGATGATAAAGAGATTTAAAAACCGACATATGGGTATTTTAGTTCCCCCTTCCTCTCTCAAATCATAATTTTCCGGAATCCATTTGGACTACCATCGATTCTCTGTGCCCTCCTTCCTTTTTTCTTCCCTAAATTATAATAAGTCTTTTTCTTCCCTAAATGATTTTCCTGAGGACTGTTTCTGTAAGCTTTTTGAGGATCCTTTTACTCTTCGAGCTTTTTTCAGTTATTCGTGGGGTTAAGACTCGTTCTTCCCCGGGGATCGATCGGATTGATTATCATATGATTTCCCTCCTCCAGGAGGAGTACCTAATTATATTGCTTAATATTTTTAATAGTCTCCTTGATGCCGATCTATTCCCTCCTTCTTGGCATCACTCTTTGGTCTTCCTCATCCCCAAGGGTCCTCCGGGAAAGTATCGTCCTATTTTTCTCACGTCTTGTTTGTTGAAGATTCTTGAAAAATTAATTCTTACTCGATTGAATTGGTGGATTGAGTCTTTGGAGCTGCTTCCTCCTTTTCAGTTCGGCTTTCGTAAAAGAAGATCGTGTTTGGGCATTTTATCGACGGAAATCTATAATGGATTTATAACTAGACAATCCATAGCTTGCTTCTTTATGGACATCCAGGGAGCATTTGATAATGTAGTGCCTTCTATCTTAGGGTGCTTTCCGATTCACGCATGATGCGCATGAAGTGACAGAAGATCTATAGTTCGCGTCACGTGTATTATAGATTTTCTGTC
Source organism: Lasius platythorax (assembly GCA_963971435.1). Lineage (NCBI taxonomy): Eukaryota > Metazoa > Arthropoda > Insecta > Hymenoptera > Formicidae > Lasius > Lasius platythorax. Next base: position 16,279,562 of record OZ020537.1, read on the forward strand.
GCTTCATGCGCATCATGCGTGAATCGGAAAGCACCCTTAGTGACGCATTTGATTGAGCTAGGTCTCCCTAGGAAAAGGAGGGTGACCATTTTGGGCCCCTTTCTCTATTAATGAAATATGGTTTATTCGAAAGCTTATGATGAAAGATTAATGTAACTAGAAACTTAAGTTTGCAGCTAATGCAGGAGAGGAGTGGGAAGCATGAGAATATTGAATAAAGCGCGAAGTTCAAAACGTTAGTTTTCGTCCCCATCACTCGAATCACTACTTTCTACGGCTGCAGTCACATCATCCAGGAAGCTTGCTGGCAATGGTATAGATAATAAATGTCTGCCATATCCTAAATACCATAATACTGTCATGACATGAGAGCAACAACCCACTGTGCGAAGACCATTCTTGCACTGACAACAGTATCCTATTATGGCATTTAGGGCAATTAAGATGTAAACTAGGTACTTTGTACTTCCTGAATGACGGCCGCGATATTAGAGCCGCAACAATTGCTACTTCGGGTTAAACCCGCACGGACCGTTGTTTACTTCGGATAGTGATAAAGAAACCTAATGGGAGCTTTATCGGGCCTTTAAATCTAAGATAATACTAAAAGAAAATATCACAAATCTTTAAAAACAAGAGAAAGAACAATTTTCCTAACAAAGGATTTTAAGGCCAATACAGCCTCTCCTGCACGTCCTGCAGAAAAACTCTCTTTACAACTTTTGATCAGGACTTTATAACAAATAAATTGAGCCATATTTGAACTGTAGAGAAAGGGGCCCAGAAACCGCCCAAAATGGTCACCCTCCTTTGCTGGTTTATTTGTCAACTCACCAGCTTTAGAAATATTCAGTTTGTCATTAATGGCGAAATCTCTAAACGATATGTTTCTTATAAGGGAGTTCCTCAGGGATTCATTCTTAGTCCACTTCTTTTTAATCTGTATCTTTCTAAATGTGGATCCTTTTTGACTCGCAACTGAAGTATCGTCCAGTTTGCGGATGATATTGCGTTGTTTGTTAGAACCGCAAATCTTGTCAGCTCTCTCGGATCTCTGGAGCGTTCGGCGGGTAGGGTTTCGGACTTTCTCTCCTCTAGAGGACTATCTGTGTCCCCTACTAAATCTGCGCTTATGATTTTCAACAGGGGGAGAATTGATCCGCTTGGCTACTCGATTGCTCTGAATGGCTTTATTATCGAATCTGTTCATTCGTATAAGTTCTTGGGAATTTATCTTGACTCTGGTTTGAGAGGTTATTTTCATGCTTCTTATCTGGCTGACAAGTGCGGGAAGCTCGCTAATGTATTGAAGTCTTTAAGGGGGATTTGATGACGGAAGCAGGGGATTTGATGGGAAGCAGACCCCAGGACTCTGTTGTGTGTTTTTAAAGCCATGATACGGGGCTCGATAGAGTACAGATCTTTTCTCTTTCCTCTGCATAATTATGGTTTGGTGGAGCTTCTGAAGAGAGTGCAGCGTAGGGCGCTCAGATACTGTGTTGGTTTCAGGCGATCCACTCCAACTAACGTCGTTTATGCGGAGACGGGTGTTAGCCCGATTCGCCAGCGGGTTTGAGTATCTTGCCTCGAAACTTATTCTTAAGTCTTTTGCGCTCAGGTCTAACATCCTCATTGACAAGCTATATGATTTACATATGTCTCTTATAAGTTTTAATTACAGATTTAAACTTGCTTGACAAATTTCTACTATACAGAGCCTTCTGCTTTGTCAAAGGATTCAAGCATAAGGTAGCAACTTTTTCCAAAATTCCTCTGTTTCTGTTTTCTTTCGATGTCTCTGCCTTTGTTCCTGAAACAGCGATTTCTTCCCCGCAGGTAGTTGAGGAGATTCGCCGGGCTCGTTTCCCGCAACTTGTTTTTCAAACGGAGCTTTCGCAATACATCGTTGACAGGCATCTTATTTTCACAGATGCATCTAAGGATGATTCCTGTTCTTATCTTGGCGCGGCCTGTTTCTCTCCTTCTCTTCGGGTGCAGGAGAGATACAAATTGAATGGTAGTTTCTCCGTCTTCTCAGGGGAATGCATTGCCATTATCTACGCGATAGATTGCATTCTTGAAAATGGTACTGGAAAAGCCACGGTGTTCACCGATTTCCGCAGTGTGATCGATGTCATTTCTAGTAATAGAATTGACAAGAATTTTAATTATTTAGTTCTAGTTTTGAAGAATAAGTTGAGATCAGCCCTCCTCCAGGGACTCGATGTTATTCTAGTATGGATTCCGGCTCATGTTGGGATCCTTGACAATAAAACTGCGGATCTCCCTGCTAAGAAAGCGATACGAAGAGATAGACCCTCTGATTATCTTCCTCCTTATACGGATCTTTATTCGATTCTTAGGAAGAGATACATTGACTCGACATCGAAGTCTTTGCTGGCACAGGCTAGGCATAAGAAATCACAGTATTTTGATCTTTATCCTTCTTTTTCTTCTCGGGCTTGGTTTTCTAAGCTTGCTTTGAGCCGCGTGGAAACTGTCATAGCTTGTAGAATCCGTTCAAATCATTATAATTTAAATTTTAATCTGTGCAGATGCGGTATTGTTGGGCGCCCTGACTGCGATTGTGGTGCGCCGCAGCAAGATATAAACCACGTTCTTTGGTCTTGTCCTCTCCTTGGGGCTCATCGTGGCTCGCTCCTTCGCTCTCTTGAACGCAGTTTGGTATTCCCTCCTCCCTATGACGTCTTCGAACTCATGAAGAATCCATCTCATAAATCTATTTCCCATATAGTTTCCTTTTTACATAAAAGTGATACACTGATTTGACTGTGACTTTGTTGCGCAAGCGCATACTGTAGACATTTAAGATCTTAAATATAAGAACGGACTGTGAATACCGGCCTATGATTAGCCATAGAGCTTATATTAATGGAGGGGCCATAGCGCGCGCAAAAAGGATCGACAAAGAGAGATATATTTTTCTGTTTTAATTGTGGCCGTAGGTCCGTAACTATGCGATCTGCGTATCTTGTTTCATTTTATTTCTTTGTAAAAGTTTCTTTGATGCAATATTTACTTAATTTTTTTTATATAATTAAAGAAAAATATATAATAATAATAAAATCAACAAATAAAATGAAAATGAGACATATAAAAATGGAAAATCAGAAATAGTTAATACATTATTAATGTGATGCAAAACATACACGGAAGGTTTATTCTGTTGGATGTAACACATGTACTTAAATTTTTACGAATGATTAAAGAAATATAAATACATATAGATAATAAAAGCAATTAAATAAAATGAGTACTGCATAATACTTACATATAAAACGAAAAAATCATCTACATTCTTGAGAAATAAAAAAATAAATATTTAAGAAATATTAAAACTGTTAGGAAGATTAAATTAAATAAACAAATTTATTAAGTTTTCAAATTATTTATTTAATGATTATTCATTATGAAATAATATTAGTTTTAAATAAGAAGGAAGTAAACAGTGTCAGAAGCCACGCGCGGTAATTAGGGCGCAGAAATTATTTTTTAATTGAAATTATACTACACTTAGATCTTTGTGTAAATCATTTATTGATTGAAATCGCAATACAATAGCGTATGTTTCGACCCTTTCTTTGGATCATCTTCAGCGCAAATTAACAATATTATATACTTAAATATTAAACCGCCGGTGCGCCGCGGCGGTCGGATACAGTATGTCACGCAAACAGGGTATATAATCGGTGATGCCGTGAAGAGCCCACGCTTGGCACACTCAATTATAAAATACATAATTGTAATTTGACGTGTGTTGCCAAACTGGACTCCTCGACGGTTCGCGAGACACTAATGTGTCTTTACGACTGTGACAAGGAGAAGCATCACAACATAGGCTTTGAGAACAATTTAGAATATTGTACAATTGAGAAACCGCATAAGTACTGTCCACTAAGCGCGTTATTTAAGTTTTGAAAGCTTATCACTTACTGAAATATATATGTCTGGTAAACATTCGGTGTCAGTTTGCAAATTCAAGCTGTTTTTTTGCCTTTTGATGAAAAGCATCTCCGAAATTAATCGCTTGTTCAAATAAGGTTCGTTATCCAGAATTTCAACATAATTTCAATTGAAATCATGATTGAAATCTAATCTATAATCCGTTATTACTGAATGGCTTGTATTTTTTTTAATGTGGTTGTGTTGCTTCTAATGTGGTTCTTATGTTCCGACATTCTAGTATGTAATTGTTTACTTGTTTGGCCCCACATACGAGGGTGGTCCCAGAAGTACCCGACCTGACGTATAGATAGCGGTTGTTGCTTAAAAAAATTATTATGGTAGAAAGTACTAACCTTATAAAGCTTAAGTTTCAAGTTTTAAGACGCTACGTTGTTTAGTATTTGTTTGGCAGCCATCAATAGTGAACGCTCTCAGTGAATTTGTAAACATGGAAAAAATTAGTCATCGTTATGTGATACAATACTTTCATTTGAAAGGTCTCAGTCCAACCAATATCAAAGCCGAGCTAGATTCTACTCTGGGGGAGTCTGCTCCTTCGTTTACAACAGTAAAATATTGGGTGGCAGAGTTTAAACGAGGCCGTACGAGCTGCCAAGACGAACATCGCAGTGGTCGACCAAATGAGGTGACCACGCCAGAAATGGTAAAGAAAATCCACAAAATGGTATTGGATGACCGTCGATTGAAAGTGCGTGAGCTAGCAGACATGGTAGGCATTTCAAAAAGTGCTGTACATCGCATATTGACTGAAAATTTGGACATGAGAAAGCTGTTCGCAAGATGGGTGCCGCGTTTGCTCACAATGGAACAAAAACAGCGTCGTGAGGATGTTTCAATCGAGTGTTTGGCGATGTTTCACAGCAATAAAGCCGAGTTTTTGCGTCGATTCATAACCATGGATGAAACATGGGTCCATCACTTCACACCTGAGACGAAGGAACAGTCAAAACAATGGACTGAAAGGGGAGAATCGGCTCCAAAAAAGGCGAAGACAGTTCCGTCTGCAGGCAAGGTCATGGCGTCAGTTTTTTGGGATGCGCGTGGGATAATTTTCATTGATTATCTTCAAAAAGGAAAAACAATCAACGGCGAGTATTATGCGAACTTATTGCAGCGTTTGAGTGATGAAATCAAGAAAAAACGGCCGCATTTGGCGAAAAAGAAAGTGTTGTTTCATCAAGACAATGCACCAGTTCACACATCCGTTATCGCGGTAGCCAAAATCAATGAATTAAAGTTCGAATTGCTTCCTCACGCACCCTATTCGCCAGATTTAGCCCCCTCGGATTATTTTCTTTTTCCAAACTTGAAAAAATGGCTCGGTGGTAAAAGATTTGCCAACAATGAAGAGGTGGAATCTGCGGTTGATGGCTATTTTGAGGCGCTCGACGGTTCTCACTATAAACAGGGTATCGAAGCTATTGAACATCGCTGGGAAAAGTGTGTCGAGCTGAAAGGAGACTATGTTGAGAAATAAAAATTTTTTTCCCAAATTTTTTGTTTTCTTTGTTAGGTCGGGTACTTTTGGGACTACCCTCGTACGATGCATCGCAATTATTGCAATTTATTTTGTATACTACATTACTGTGGGTGGTTTTTGGCCTGACATCCTTATGTGTTTTGATATAATACGCATTTTATTTGGACTGAAATAATGCTGGGTCTACAATGAGTTGGTAGTCGGTAGTCGGAAGTCGTAAGTCGTAAGTCTTAACCTAAATCGGTGACTTTACCAATTTTTCGCATCTACAATGAGTCGCTAATCATAAACCGAGTCGCTCGGCTCGACCAATAGAAAGCGTGCATATGCGCGATACCTATACGTACATATGCGCGGAACGTAGCCGTTTATACCGGTGACTGTTGGTGAAATTTGATGAAATTGGTGATCATTTATCATTTGAAACATTCTGTAATGATAGTTTGTGATGAAAATGGATGATGAGGATTTAATTATAGTTCTTACGCTAATGCAAATGATATTATTGTCCTTGATGGTACGAACATATCACGTCTCGAAGAGACGCAATGGTCGGAGGTTAGTTATTCTCTTATTACCTACTATAAATATGAAAACGATGATTTATCTAGCTATTGGAAAATTGAACTAGGTGACTAAATACTCTTTATTTGCATAATACTAGATGGTGGCGTAGACCTGTGAATAGATTATTTGTCCAACAAGGGGATTTCATGAACTTGTTTCATTAACTGAAAGAAGATCATGAAGAATTTTACAAATACACGAGAATGACTCCCGCACAATTTGACTGGTTGCTAGAAAAAATTGACCCCCTGTTGAAGAAGAAGAGTATGCGACGACCTTTCCCACCAGAGCTCCGTCTTGCCCTCACTTTGGGGTAAATTGATTAATTTTATTTTTATTTTGTATGCCATAGTGTAATAATCAGAAATTATAATTTAAAATTATAATATCCAAAATTAAACAAAAATCAAAAGCCAAAGAGTCCAATGCTGGATGTCCTTGCAAAATATCTCAAAATAAAGTATTCATAAAAACAAACATTTCAGTCTCAATTAGTCCTTCTTTAGTGTTAGTAAGATAAGAAATGAAAAAATTAAACTATATTTAAAAGTAAAGAAATTAAATACGCACACATTCTAAACCACAATTATTAGCATAATTTAATAAAAAGTACAAAATGAAGATCTCACTTTTTTATTAAATTATGTTAATAATAATGATTTAGAATATGTGCGTCTTAAATTTCTTTACTGTTAGATTTAGATATTTAATTTATTTCTTATTTTACTAACATACTGAAGAAGGCTTAATAGAGGCTGAAACATTTTTTTATCAATTTTTTCTTTTGAGGTATTTTGCAAAGATATCCAGCATCGGCTCTTTGATTCTTGATTTTTGTATAATTTTGGATATCATTTGGGTCTTTATATTTGAATCAAAATTATTATATTTATTTCAATGTTTTAGATACCTTGGTCATGCCGATAGTGTGTGGTAAAAAAAATGGAGCTTTCGTATTGGACGGTCAACTGTCTACAAAATAATCCCGGAGACCTGTGTCGCAATATGGACAGCATTGCAGCCCATATACTTACCAACAATGCGAAGGAATGACTGGCAACAAGTTGCACAAGGATTTCTGCATCAATGGAATTTCCCCAACTGCTTGGGAGCAGTTGATGGGAAGCATATTTGAATTCAAACTCCTCCAAGAACAGGATCACAATATTATAATTATAAAAAATTCTTCTCAATTGTGCTTATGGCAGCCTGCGACGCAAACTATAAATTTACATGGGTGGATATAGGTGACTATGGTATGTGTATTATTGAGATATTGTGTGCAATTAAGAGGCTTTTTTTAGATTTCGAAACGAATACCTCCTTAAACCTATGATGACCCCCTTAGACCTATGATGCTTGCGTGCACTAAATGTGAACTATTAATTTTTTTCAGGTGGCATTTCTGATGGTGGAGTGTGGGCAAACTCCGACTTTGGTCGTAGTCTGGAGAGAGGACAAGTTGATTTGCCTTTCCCTCAGTATTGGCCTGGAATGGTGCAACCAATGTCCTTTACATTTGTCGGCGATGCTGCATTTCCTCTTAGAATCTTCATGATGAGACCTTATGCAAAACCCAAACGACGGAGAAATCAGGGACAGCAAGAAGAAGAAGAGGAAATGAATGAAGATTATAACAGAGATATTGTTGGGGGCCTGGGACTGCGAGAACTGATCTTCAACTACCGACTCTCGAGGGCTAAAAAAGTCATAGAGAATGCCTTTGGCATTCTTGTTTCAAAGTGGACAATTCTGAAAGGTAGCATCGCCTGCAGTCTGGAGACCTGCGAAACAATAGCCTTGGTGGTGCTCCATAACTTCCTTCTGTTCTCCGAAGAAGAGTTGCCAATGCAACAGCAACGGTACAATGTTAGAGGATTGACTGACCAGGAAGGGCCACATGGTGAGCTATTTCATGGCGCATGGCGTCGAGAAGTGCCTGATATAAATATATTTCAACGCATTGGGAGGATGGGTAGTAACAATGCAGCTGCTGATGCCGTCAGACTTAGAAATAACTTAAGGGATTACTTTGTCAGTGAAGTTGGTGAGATTGAATGGCAATACAAAGGTATTCAAAATAATCCTATTATGAGAGGACCATTGTAGAGTTTATAACTGTCATATGTAAAGATTATACATGCCTTTAGGTACATAATTCACATAATTATATTTAGAAAGTTTTAAAAGAATATTTTTTTAAAAATAAATAATTGCTCTAAATAGAGGAGAAATTTTTTTACTTACACATTTTTTTTTCATATTTTGAGGAATAAATCTCCCGTTGAAAAGAAATATTTTTCTCCAAGGAAAGCTTGAGATTCTTAAAATTAATCCTAAAGAGTTTGTTCTAAAGGACATTATATTGCAAATTACATTGATGTAGAATATATCATTTATTAATAGATTTGCTCTGACAATTATTGTACATAGAAAATAAATTATGCTACTTAATTTATTGTATAATTGACTGTTCACTATGTGCCTCTAAAAAATAATTACAAGTAAAATTAAACATTGGACGCCATCTTGGATCTTTGTGCGAATCAGACGTTCTCACGAGTGCTTCCGACTAAAAGATCTACCCGGCCTTTTTTAGGGCCATCCCACGTGTTATTTGAGTCTTCAGTGTGCTTCTTCTACGTGTGCGGCCATCCAGACATATAAGAATTGGGTCCATTGGGACCACTCTCAGAAGGAGTCTTCGACACTCTTTAGGCTTCGTAACCTAAAGTATCTTCACATCAGTGTGTAACACAAAGGCTCGTACGAAGGTACGAGCCTTTGTGTTACACACGGAACGACCGTTAACGGCTATCACTGGCCTTTGTCTCTTTCTCTTTTCCACGCCGTAATAATCTCCACACTTTCACTCTGGCTCTCTTCCTTTCTCAAATCCGAGGCCTCCCCGGAGGAAAAGATCTCTGCACTGACTAAAGTGAGTATATAAATTGATAAAAAAAAAAATTTCATCTTTTACAAATATGAGTGAGATGGAAGTGGTCGATTCCATCGACCCGTCAAATTCCGCAACACTAGATTCTTTATTCAAAGAAGCGGGTATAAATAACAAGTACTCTGCCTAATCCCGGAAATGCAAAAGCCAAAAAACGGCAGAAAACTCAAATTGATAAGGATAATGACACCGACCAACCTTCAGCCGGGAAAGTTAACATCCCTGATTCAGGATCATCCCCTGCAACTGGCGCTTCCATTTCAGGATCAGCCATTATCATCTCCAAGAAAATCTTGGCCTATAGATATTCCAGCCTCAACCAGGGCCCTTACGACATACATATCCAACGGGCAACAGATCCTAAGGCACCGTTACATTCTATTACGGTAGGCAGGATTCTCACCACCCTAAAGAACGAAGACATCTTAGAAATTAAAAGGGCAGGATACTCCAAGGTATCGGTTTATCTAAAATCTAGAGAGGCAGCCAATAAATTGGTGGAAGACCATCGATTATATTCATACAATCTAATCGGATTCATTCCACCCTTTCGCACATCACGCAAATGGATTATAAGGAATGTCCCTCTCGATCTGTCAGATGAATCCATCCTGGAGAGCGTTAATAGTCCAATTACTATTATCGCCGTCAATAGATTGACTCGCAAAGTTGCTCGCAACCAAACCAAAGGCAAAAATATCGATAATAACTCGACTGAATACATTCCCTCTTACACAATAACAGTAACTTTTGAAGGCCAAAAAATTCCTAAATATGTTACTTTATTTCACGTCAGTTACCCAGTTTCTCCATATATTTCCAGAGTCTCTTTGTGCCACTCGTGCCTTAGATATGGACAAATAAAGGACCTATGCAAGAGCCAACCACGATGTGCGCATTGTGGAGATAAAGGACACTCATTCTCTAAGGAACATTGCCCACGCTCACAGGAACCTCCTAGATGTGTCAACTGCAAGGGTGCTCACAGGGCAGATTCCTTTTCGTGTCCTGAATACGCCATCCAAAGAGAGATCCGGGAATACACAGCGCACAGGAATGTCTCGCTGCTTGACGCCAGGGATATCATTAGAGGTAGGAGATCCCCTCCTGCTTTCTCCTCCTCCTCAGACGAATTCCCACCTCTCTCTTCCAGCTATAACAAATATAACAACTCCCCTACCTCATTCTCGAGGGCCTCGCGTTCTTTTGCTTCTCGCTTCTCCCCTCAATCTTATGTAAGGGCGGCAGAAAAGAGATCCAACTCCTCCTCTCGCTCATCTACTCTTCCACCTCTTCAGAAGAGTCGCTACGCCTTTTCCTCTTCCCTAAACTCAGCAAACCCCTCTTCCTGCAACATCTGTAACAACCACAAGAAATCCAGCAAGATCTCTTTTTCTAATTCCTCTTCCTCGTTAACTCCTTCTAGAAGTCACTCCGACTTTGACCTCGGTATCAATAACAACATCTCTAACCCGGAGTTCAACCTAGTTAGTCTGCTTCAGTCTCTTATGGCGGTATTATCTCCGACTTTTAACTCACTTGGTGTCTCGGAAGAGGCCCGTAGCTTTTGTAATCTTATTCAAAATAAACACTCAGACAAGGATCAAAGGTCCCCCCCTCTGAACGATCATCATGGACAATAACCTACCAAAAGATAAAAATACACTAAATATTTTTCAATGGAATTGCCATGGTTTGTTAAATAAAAAAGACTATCATTCAGATCCTCAATGACTACGACATTCTCGCTCTCTCTGAAACTTGGCTGTCGCCGGAAAAAGACTTTGCTTTGAAAGACTTTTATATCTTTCGTCAGGATGGCCCATCCCAAAAATCGGGTGGAGTGCTGCTGGCTGTGAGAGACTGGATCCCTTACAAAAAAGTGGATAATATCTTCACCTCTCCGGGGATTTTGGAGGCTACTGGTGTGGAGATAGTAACTCACTCTCAACCTTTGTATATAATAACTGTATATAGACATCTAACTCAACCAGTTCCTCTCTTGTGGGAAAACTTATTCAACTCTATTTCCTCCTCTTCTCGTATTCTAATCACAGGGGATTTTAATGCTCATCACACCTCATGGGGTTGTCATAGATATGACGGCATAGGTAAATCATTATTCTCAACCACACAAGATTTCTCCCTTTTTTCCATAAACGACGGATCTCCCACATTTATCTCACGCCCCTCTCAGGCTCCCTCTATCATTGACCTCACCTTTGTCTCTGTCAATCTTTCCCCATTTTGTTCCTGGAATCTCTTTAACGACTCCCTTAACAGCGACCATATTCCCACGATCATCTCAATAAACCACCCAGTAAATTCCGGTTCTTTCTTTTCTCATAAACTGAGTACCGCTGGCATTAATTGGAATCACTTCTATTTCTCTCTCTACTCCCAACTTCCTCATCTTGCAAGTCAAATCAACAACGACTCCATCTCTGAACTAGACAAATACGAAATCTTCCTCTCGACCGTAAAGAACACGGTCTCGAACCTCCAACCTGGTAAACGTCACAACGAAAAGAGAGAAAAAACAAAACGCATCTCCCCTCCTTCTCCATGGTGGAACACAGACTGTGCGGAAGCAGTAGAACACAGAAAACAGGCCTTTAGAACCGCAAAAATTCGACCTACACTAATTTCCTCAACCTCAAAAAACAGAAAGCCCTCTCCAGAAAGATCTTTCGCTCTGCCAAACGGTCCGCATGGAGATCCTTCTGCCAAACGATAACATCCTTTACCAATATATCTTCCCTCTGGAGAATGGTTAAGAGGTTTAAAAACAGACTCCTTGGCTCACTACTTTCACCACGTTCTACCAACTTCGGCATTCCTCCTGAAATCCAAAAACTTATCAATTCGATCTGTCCTTCCTCATGCTTACACTCTCTTCCTCCTTCCTTTTTCAACGACTCTCAACCTTTCTCTTGCAAAATTTTCGACACTTCGTTCCGCATCGAAGAATTTAATCATGTAATCCACTCTGTTAAAAGAAAAAATCCTCTTCTGGTAGCGAACAGATCGACTACAAAATGATTACACACCTTCCTAACGAGTTTCTCTCTTTACTCCTTTCCATTCTCAATAATATTTTTATTTCAGGAACTTTTCCTGACTCCTGAAGGCACTCCTTAATATTTCTCATCCCGAAATCCTCTCCAGGCAAATACCGCCCCATCTCTCTCACCTCTTGTTTTCTCAAGTTGCTCGAGAAACTCATCGCCCTCAGATTGGATGGCTGGCTCGAACGTCATTATAAACTACCCACATCCCAGTTTAGTTTCAGAAAGTTCCGTTCCTGCCAAGACAACCTCTCCATTCTTACTACGGAAATTCACACGGCTACCGCATGTTTGTTCCTGGACCTCTCAAATGCTTTTGACGACGTCATCCCTTCCATCTTAATATCTGATCTCAAAGAGCTTGGACTTCCCTCCGCTTTTCTACAATTTGTCTACAACCTTATACATTCTCGTAAATTACAATTTATATTCAATGGGGAATTATCAAAAGAACATTATTCTTACAAAGGAGTCCCTCAAGGCTTCATACTCAGTCCCACACTTTTCAACATCTATGTTTCTAAACTCAATAAGCACATCGGCGAGGAGTGCGAGGTGGTCCAATTCGCCGACGACATCGCCATATTTACCAGCTCACATCAAATTGACACAGCCCTTTTCAGATTAGAAAGTTCCGCCAGAATCCGCTTGTAAATATCTATCTCATAAGAGTCTTACTATTTCCCCCTCCAAATCCTCCCTAATCATATTCACCAAAAAGAACATCAATCCACTGGCCTACTCTATAAACGTCAATGGCGTTCCTGTTCACTCCTTCGCTTTTTGCAAATTCCTGGGAGTTTGTCTTGACTTTCGCCTATCGGGAAGGGAACATATATCATACGTATCAAATCGATGCTCTAAATTATTAAACATCTTGAGTATGCTGAGGGGCACCTGGTGGGGGAGGGGGGCGATCCTCGCTCCCTGCTACAAATCTACAAAGCCCTTATTAGAGGTTCCATGGAATACAAATGCCTAACCTTTCCTCTTAACAATTCTTCCATTATGAGCCAGCTCAATAAAATCCAATACCAAGCCATACGCCTATGCCTGGGATTGAGGAGAACAACCCCTACCAACATAATTTTGGCTGAAGCTGCTGAACCTCCGCTCAGAACCAGATTTGAGTATCTTACTTCCAAATATACCTTGAAAATCTTCTCTCTAGATACACACCCCGTTATAGACAAATTATACGCTCTTCTTTGGTACTCTTGTAACTCACGCAAAAAAGATCCCTCCGCTAAATTCCAACTTTTTAATTCCTTCAGAAATCTTAGCAAATACAAGAGATGGATAGCGAGATTTGACTACCCCGCAATTTACTCCATAGATCATGAGGCACTGATCTCCTTTCCGGATGTCATAATCACTACAGATAAAGAAGCTGAAGAGATTAAAAATTCTCCCCTCCCTCAGATCATGTTCATGAATATTTACAGTACCCTTCTCAATTCTCACACTTTTTTACACAGACGCCTCGAAGACCGCCCCGGGGAACTATGTGGGATTCGCTGTATATTCCCTCTCTCCTCATATACAACTCCTTTTCAAAACCTCCTCCTACTCTTCCGTATTCACAGCCAAGGTCCTAGCGATTCTGTACGCCTTAAAACACATCCTTTCTTACTCTGTCCTCCACTCCGTCATCTTTACTGATTCCCAGAGCGTCACAGAAGCACTAATCTCTCTGAATCTGGGCCATTCATACAACTACATCATCCATTCAATTAGACAGAAGCTACATAAAATCAACCTAGCTGGATTATCAAATAAGATCGTCTGGATACCAGCCCATTCTCTTATTCTCGGAAACGAGACCGCAGACCTTCTAGCTAAGAGCCATTACAGATGGACAGCTAGTCCCTGACTTGCTTCCTCATTCGGATCTCTTCACTATTCCTCGAGAAGATCTTATTAGAAACATGACCAATCACCTCAAAACACAAGGAACACATAAAGGAAAGACTTATTTTAACTCCTTCGAAGAATTTAAGCTCAAACCTTGGTTTAAAAAAATTAAGTCAGGTCGCGAAGGCATTGTCACCTGCTGCAGGTTAAGAAGCTGCCACTACGCACTCAATCACAGCTTTCACCGATGCAACCTAATCACAGACCCATCATGCCCCTGTGGCTTTCCAATTCAAGACGCTGACCACATTTTCTGGGACTGCCCTATCCCAGCTGATTCAAGAACTACATTACTCAATCGATTACTCAAGCTCAAGAAATACCCGCCATACAAAATTCAAGACTTACTCATCAACCCCTCCTCCGGGGTCATTCGGGTCTTACTCTCGTACCTCAAATCTATAAATCTGTCTATTTAGTTTTAAAAACCCTCAATCCCCTTCCCCACTCTTTCTCCCCTCCTCCAAAGAGACACAACCAACAATAACACTAATAATTTGCAATATCCTTCTCACGAAGGGAAGAAGATCTTGCTGCCGTCATTCACTGATTTTCCTGTACATCACACCAAGAAAAAAATAGAGGACTACCGGATAGACTGACTATCCAACGATAATCTAGATTCATCTCACTACCTGATTATTCACTCCTTTACCAGTTGATGGCCGGTAATTTTGGATATTCCAAAAGTTGGCCAATAAAACCATAGAAGAAGAAGAAATTAAACATTAAAAAAAAACAAGTTGAAATAAAGATACGCATACATATATCTTTTATAATTTGTACAAAATATGTTGTCAGATTTAATATTGTCATAGCTGGGAATCGAAATGTGTCACGAACTAAAATGTTTTATGTAAATCAGGATTAAAGTAATTTAATTTTTAATCACAGTGCACATATAAATTAATAATAAACAGGAATGTTCTCGTATACATAAATATGCTGCGAAAAACAGATATGTATATGTGTATATATATATATATATATATATATATATATATATATATATATTAGTTACATAAAAAGTTTCTTTGTTTACTTATATATATATACAGACATGTATGTGCGTATATATATATATATATATATATATATATATACGCACATACATGTCTGTATATATATATAAGTAAACAAAGAAACTTTTTTATGTAACAATATAGTAAAATAAAATTTTATGGCGTTATTAATGTCAATTAGATTTAATAAACAATATTGTTAAACTTAAAATAGATGACATTTACACACACATTTTAGATATATATATTTAGAGTTATATACAGGGTGTCCGGTAATAATCGCCCCACCCGTCGTGTGCAGGTAGAGCAGGTTAAACCGAATAAGAAAGTCCTGTACCGTTTTGCAATCTTCGCAAGAATTAATGAGAAATAAATTAAACAAGATCAGCCAATCCGCGCGAGTAAAAGCGCGCGGCGAGAAGAGACAGCCCACGCGGGGGTCCAGCGTTATGCATTGCTCGTATTTATCCATTGTCCTTTGTAGAGTGCTTCTCCCCGCTTTGTCGCGTGCGTAGCAACCGCGTAAACATTAGGCTTTTATTTTCGCCGCGCGACAAGAATCACGTAAACAGTAGGAGGTCTCTTCTCGCCGCGCGCTTTTACTCGCACGGATTGGCCGCTCTTTTTTATTTAATTTCTTATTAATTATTGCGAAAATCGCAAAACGGTACAGGACTTTCCTACTCAGTTTAACTGCCTCTACCTGCACGTGACGGGTGAAGCGATTATTACCGGACACCCTGTATATGTATACAAAATGAGAGATAAAAAAGAGAGAAAGAAAAGTTTGTAAAGCTTTTAATAAGTAAAAGTATAATTATACTTTTTAGTCCAAAAAAAATATAATTATATTTATATTCATAAAAGCTTTTATTATAAAAGCACACACAAAAAGTAATTTATGCAACAAACTGTAAACGACGCGTGAAGATTACGGTCCACAAAACAATGACAAAAACGAAATAAACGGAAACACAAATTTTCAATTAACTATTATAATTCTTTAATGTTCTTTAATGTTCTTTAATGGACAAAATGTTAACATGAACACACGACGATGAGAACTGTAAACAAAGCAACGACACTTAACCTTTTATAAATTGTCAAAAACACGTCACGACGCTGTCTATGATTTTTCTCTTGCTCTATCTCTCAGTCTTTCACTCTCGGATTTCACCATTTGACAAGAAATTTCTTGTCGAATGAACTCCCGTGAGATGGCTCACATTTTCACCATGATGAAAGTTACTGAATCGCGCCAATCGCTCACTTTTAGCATTTTCACTAGATTTTAGATACAGAATCGACCCCCAGTTGAAATGACACGCATTATAGCACTTTGCCCCTTCCATAGGTGACCGCGGAGATATGAAAATTTATATACCCAGTAAACTTTGATTAACAGTAACATTACATCAATGTTATGATTTTCTATTCAATGTAACTATTATGTACAACATGTGTTACATAGCACTTACACTGTTGAGTGAGAAATTGTAACATTGATATGATATTATTGTTGCTTGATGTTTATAGTGGGTATTAAACGTTATATACCCTAATAGCACATGTAGATTCTGAGAATGTTCGAAGGATATTGCAAAAGTAGAGAATATTATAAGGATGTTTTCAGTATATTAGGTATATTCTCAGTACAATCAGTACATTCATGATATCATGTGCTGTTATGCATATATAGCTTTCCGATCACTTACACATTGGCACTGCAAGATATATATGTGAGGTCCTTTCAAAGATAGCGGATTGTATTTTCTGGCTTCAATGCAACCTGTACTAAACTATAGCAATTTAGCAGTCTAGATAATATATAGAAGTCTGTGTATGAATCGGAAACACATAGGCAATACATAGCAGACCTTGTCCGGAGGAGGTTAGAGAGAGAAACATACTTTGCCCTCTCTCTTCTTCCTTTAGTACTTCGGTACACTTCAAGAGAGAGAAGTACTGAAAAGTATGTTTCTCTCTCTAACCTCCTCCGGACACTGCTTCTAGTACAGAAACTATAGGCAATTGCCAGTCCATATCTATAAGGTTTATGATCGGAAAGCATCTTTCTTCAAGGGTCGGCAGAGGATACGTAATCTACTATGGCCAAAATAAAGAGAAAATCGCATTCTAACTATTCGTAATTAGCAGAAAGCTACAGAGCGATTGTTTAGAAAAATGATGAAAATAAAAATTCGAAAACTGACAAACAATGTAGCTGGCCGCGGACCAACTGTAGTTGCCGCCGAGTTCGTATTGTATTTATTTTAAATTTTTAAGAGCCAAATTGCAAAATCCGGCTCAATAGCCCCAATTTTGCAAAGAATACGTCAAAACAAGTTTCATGAAAAAATATAATTTTTTTGAGGCGTAGTAAGAAAACTACGAATATCACTAGGTCTGTATCTAAGGTACAGCTAACAGCAGAACATGGAAAATATTTTATGGTAGCACATTGACCGCGTGACAAGGAGAGATGATTGCGTCGTCTTTGTCTCTCTTGCACCGTAGGGGAGAGGTTTATTTGGACACAGTGCGATTAGACACAACCACTTATCAATCGGTGCCTAGGGTAACCAGCACGATTGACCAATCAGAGAGTCCTGTGTTCAATTGATCAATGGCCTAGTTTACACCAATCGTTTGATACGTGTATCAAATAGTAAATAACTAGTAAATTGGTTTAGTCATTGACTGATCAGCTCAAATACACTACTTGATATAAGTATCAAACGATCGGTGTAAACTAGAAACCAATAAACCAATAAACAATGGGTCCAATTGAATCCACCCGCATTCGTGTAGGCACAAACATTATATATTGAGCACACGGAAATACCTCTAAATCTTACTTATAAATCTAAGAACTATTTCGGAAAACAATAATAAGAGAAAGGATAAGTGCAATCCAGAAATATTCAAATCATTTACTTGTTGGCATAAAAAACTGCGAGCGCAGATAAAACGGCAATGGCTGGGGTCAGCGAATGCTGGTTTAGAATTATCCTGTAAAGAGCTTGGTAATGGATATCCATTAGAGAATTTGAATAATTGTCCACTCACAATATACAATTAAATTTTGAAAACATTTTCACTGAGACAAATTTTGGATTAATTTTGCATAAGGCAAGAAAGGGTCCCCGAGGCTGTATATTTATAAGTCAGATCGAAGAAGACTGAATGTTCAGAAGTGTGGTACGGTAATGAAAAGACTGCCGCGGTAATGATGATAATGAGTTTCCGACTGTGACTGTTGTCTGAATCTCTTTGTTCCCGAGAGTTACTTTTGCATATATTTTTTGTCATTGCTCGTCCCTTCCTTACATACATAAAAAGTTCAACGAATCAAAGTTTCTAATAAAAATTTCCTGAATCGGGAGGCGTGTTTTGAGAATGGGAGGTCTTGAAGAATTCGGTATTGGTGGAGACTTTTGTTTTATGATATAGCCTTTAATCAATGGAGAGTCATAGGGTGCGGTTATATAGAGTGACACTTTTATTATTTTCTAAATTTCGTCGCAACGTAGATATTATATAAAGACGGTCTGTCAGGCGAGCGTACGTGTACAATCAGGTTAGCGTTTATTTTCTATTGAGAGGCATAGTTATCTCTCTAATTTATTACTGTTTGAGCTTTGTGACATTTTACTGAGAAAAAAATATCAGTTTTTATTTAAGTATTCTAAGAGCACCTGTCAGGCGGTTGACTTAAGAGTTTAGAATCTGAGTATCAGCGGTCTTTTCACCGGATGATTATATAGCTTTATCTTTAATGGGTTCCGTGATGGACTATGCGTGATTTTAGTTTTTAAAGGAATCACTACTCTCATGACTCCGTCGTTTTGTGACTTAAAGCGTTCATTTATTAGTTAGAACTGATATCTTACCCTTTTATTGAAGTTATAGTTTTAAAATTGTTGCAACTTGCCTGTCAGATTCCAAACTTGGTTTATTTCTTAAAATTTATAGATTTTATAGTGTCGAGGTATAGCATGAAAGGAAGAAAAGAATCGTGGAGTCCACTGGACGTAACATAAGAATAAAAAGAGAAAGAAAGAGAGGCAGATTTATTTTGCTTTAAGTTAATAAGAACCATTTTTTAGACAAAAAAATTACAGGAGTGCAAAATATTAATTGAATATGTTTACAATTGGGCATCGCGCGTTTAACAGCAGGAAACGAATAATGTTAAAATGAATAAACATATGAACGAAAGTTTGTGACGCGCGCGCTTAGTTCACAGACTTTATGTATATCTCGTCATTTCAAAAAATTTTGACTTGAAATTTTCAGAAAATATTTTCAAAATATCAAATTTAAATAATACAAAAATTGAAAAATCGATGTTTTGGACTCTTCTAAACGTTACTTCTAAATATGTAGAGAAAAGGGAAGCGGGGGTAAAATGACAAATTGCTAATTTTTCTAAAATAATAACAAATGAACCGATGCTCAACTCATAGTCACGACATACCGAATCGTTCAAATATATTATCTTTTAATGCATTTACCTAAATTCTTATATCTCAAGATTTGTCACGTATATTCTTTGACATGAAAAGTCTTTGTCACCTGGGGTGATTTAATTGCGAAGCAGCCGTACATCAGCGTTTGGAAAAATTTATACATTCAGTGTATTGCAGCAGTCGCGTACATTACATTCAGGGGCGGATGGTGACTTTTCGGGGCCTGATGCTAATACTATTTTAGGAGCCTTTTTTCCGGGCAGAATAGAAAATTACAATGACGTCAAAAAATAACAAAAAAATTGCTATAAAAACTAACTTATCTATCATAATTTAATTGTTTTCTCGTTATTTTGACATTATTATAATTTTCTGTTCTATCTAGATAACAGTTTATAATAATATTTAAACATTAATAAATATAATTCGAATAAAATATATTTATAATAAATTTTATTCATTGAATAAAATATATTCGTGAAAACTATAAACGGTTTACAGAAACATTAACGTTTTACAGAAACAAATTAAATTAATAAAAATAATTGACATAGATATTGTTGCGTCCCTGGATTTCATTCCCTGTGCCGTATTCGGAAAATCGTTGTCAAGAGGGTTGTTGATAAACAAGGGCAGACATCTTGTGAACGGTCGCCATTTGAGTAGTCTTTTGACAGCTGTCGTGTCAAACAGACGTATCTCTCAAACGCTCTCGTTAATTATTATTATTGTATTCATTGTTCTTGTTCTTACGTTATATTAAAGTTACGAGTTCTTTTCTAAATAGTGTTGTTTATTTACGGCGCGAGTGCGGCGATTGAGTGACGTTGTGAGCGCGCGTTGCGGTAGTAATTTAAATCGTCCGCGGACGCAACAATACTATTGATTATACTTTCTTTGTTAACAACTTTTTAATAAACAACAAGCGTCGACTAACACCTTCACAACATTCCCTGAGGATATTTTACATCCCCTCGATGTCCTCTGGACATCTTCTAAACATGTGTGCTCTTAGGGATTACTCAAGGTGATGATCTTGACAACATATTTCAAAATTATCGAAATCGGGAGGTGGTCCCTATCTCTATTGTATAATTACCAAATTAAATTCCGATTTTCACTTCAAATGAGCAGTACATGGATTATTTTCCGTCCAATGTCAAATAATCTGTTTAATATTCTGAATTCCTCTCTTGTTGGGACTGTATCAGAAATTAAACTGATAGAGAAAGATATACTTTGGATTTTATGTTAATAGCCCTTTATAGGCTTTATATTGTTACGTCCGCGGGGCGATTTATTTAAAATTGTAACACGCGTCCGCGCCGACACTCAATCCCCGCACTCGCGCCGGAAATCAACAACACTTAGTTTATAAAAGAACACGTAACTTTAATAGAACACAGAATCAAGAACAAGGAATACAATTATTAATTAACGAGAGCGATTTAAAGACACGTCAGTCTGAGTCGAAAGCACAGGGGCGAATCTCTGAGGCGTTGTTGATAAACAACCCCCGTTGTCAAGGGAGCGCTTCGCAGCTTCTACGGCTAAGATCTACCGAGCGTCCAACGCGGGCGTAACAATATGCATTCGTGGCGGAAACTGGAATACGAGATAGTTTCGCTTGGTTTCTCCGCATAGCAGCAAGCAAAGGAACACGTATGTAGCAATATTATATTGTAATAATCTTTTATTACAGTACTGTTGTGACGTTGCAAAATAATGCGTTTGGTATACAGTTTTATATCATATATGTAATTTGCATTATATTATTTGTTTCTCCTCCTCTGTTCGTAACCTCTTGTCAGAGAATATGGTGATCCTTCTACAACTCTACATATATCTGCGGTATGCGCCTTTTTATAGTTTTTCCGCAGACATACATGGGACCTACAGTTTTATGCTGGTTTTGAACGGCTTGATTAAAGGGGTTTTGTTGGCAAGATACTCTCGGCTTGCAATTGCCTGTTGAGCGGTGACGATCGAAGAGATCCAAGAGATGTGTTGTTTTTGGATTTAAATCCGGGCCTTCGGGCAGAAAGCGGACGCACAATTCTCTGCGCCACGATCGCACAATATTATTTGTTACTGCCATGTTATATTGCAATAAACATTGTTTACTGGGAATCGTACAATGCTCGGGAGCGATATATGCATAGATATAGAAAATTTATAGGAACTTGAATGATGATAATGTAATAATAATAACGATGACCAGATTTCTGAATAAATATTTTAATGCATTGAGACTCTGCATGGTAATATTTCTATTTATAGGACACGTACAACAAAAATAAAATACTTTTATTACATAAAATTAACTCAAGCTATCGATTAAGCTTATTAAAAACTCTATCGGTTCAGCCGTTACTGAGAATCCGATAATATAAGATACTCGCAACTGGGCCGCTCGTGTATAGATGCACGGTCCGTTTTGTTGTTGCTGCACGTGACTTTTTTTCTGCGCGCGACTTGACGCGAGACACTACGTCTCTCTTGATGTATAAATGTGTATGTATAAATGAGAAGACCATGGGCGTTTTCCAGCAACGAGACACAAATAGACACAGTGTCAGAGACTGTAGAGTTGTGTAAAGCTGCTTGTTGGAACATTATTTATTTTTCAGTACAGCCGGTAGTTCGCGCTTTATATATAATATAGTGATTTTTCTCGTAAAATTTTATTTTTACATCTCTTTATAATAATCTAACCTAACCTAACAGTTTCTAAAAATTATATAGAAATTAAAAATTGTGTATTAATGGCATAGTAAGTATAATTTACACAAATACATTTTGCGCTTAATATTTATTTTATAACAAATTATAAATTAAATATTTTAATTTTTTCAGATGAATAACGATAATAGATTTATTTGTCAATTAATGGAAAAATCTAATTTAATTATTAGTTCTACTTCTTCAAGTAGTAGTTTGAATGAATCAAGTAGTAGTGATAATACAGATAACATCAAATCATCAAGCAGTGAAGATGAAGATTTGTTACTATTTCCATTGTTAAAATTTTTGACAAGTAGTCAGAGAAGACACCGTATCGAAAATTATCTACAACTTATTAACTCTTGGTCTAATGAAGAATTTAAACAACATATGAGAATAAATCGACATACTGCACAAATGTTAATTGGTATAACAATGAATGTCTAAGTTTTCAATCAATAATTAAATATTAGTTACATTATGCAAAAGTATAAAATAATAAAATTTATTTTTAGATGAATTGGAACTTTCTGGTTATATTCCATTACATTCTTTTGGAACACAACCGGTCTCTGCAAAACTGAGCTTTTTATTATTTTTATGGTATATTGCAAATACCGAACCATTACGGACCTTGTCTGATAGATTTGATGTTTCAATTTCATCCGTATTTCGGATTTTACAACGAATTGTAAACTGGCTTCTGACTAAATTGGATACGGTTATCAGATGGCCACAAGGACAACATGTTAGAATTGTATGTGAACAATTTTCTACTAAACGAGGAATACAAAATGTTTTAGGAGCAATTGACAGCTCTCACATTAGAATACAAAAACCTGCGACTAATGCTCGTGATTATATCAATCAAAAAAAACATTTTTCAATTAACTTGCAAGCTGGTGTAGATGCAAATATGCGATTCACAAATATATATTGTGGCGATTCTGGTTCTTTGCATGATTCACGTATCCAGAAGATCACCAATGTATGAAACTGCATTTGCTAATCAAATACAATTATTTCCTGGTGAAACTTTTTTAATAGGTGACTCAGCATATCCTTCTTTGCCATGGCTTGTTCCACCATACAAAGATAACGGTCATTTAACTCAACAGATAGAATTCAACTATATGCTTTCATCAACACGAATGTCAGTCGAAAGAGCATTTGGCAATTTAAAAGGGCGCTTTAGACGTATTAAATTTTTTAATGAGTACCGTCAAATGCCATTTATTATTAATGTAGTAGTCGCAGCGTGTATATTACATAACTATTGTATCGATAAAAATGATACATATGATTTTCCTGAATATCATGACGAAAATATTTTAAATAACAATGTGATTATAGAACCTAATATTGGAGTATTAGATCGAAGAACTCGACTCTTCCATGAAATTTTTCCGCAGTAATATAGTTTTCTTAAGTTCTCTGGTTTAAAAATGCAATGCTTTAAACCTCAATTTGTTTTTATACACATGTTTATATACACGTTCTTTGACAAATAATAATGCAGAGTAATATAATTAGGAATAATTAAAACCCTATGTATCTTTTTCAAGAATAAACAAATGTTTATTGCACTACATATAATTTTATTACAAACATTCTGATACAATATATTTGGCATAAAGTTAATATCAAACTTAAACTTCTTGACAACTTGTTGTAAACTTATTGCCTCACTTAAACTTATACATATATTTAAATATAATTATATTAATTAAAAAATATAACAGAAGTAAATATTTCAGAAAAAAAGATTATTTTACTTAAACTTTGTACTTTTACTTTTATATTTTAACTTAAATTTTGTACTTTTACTTTTGCATTTTAACTTAACTTTGTACTTTATTAGCCTTGTAATTAATTAATCTTGTAATTTATCTTTTAATTAGATAATAGATTTGCACTGGTCTTTTTGCTCTGGGTGATTGGATTGGATATTAATGAAGATGTTATTTTTTGAAATGTTGAGTAGTTGATAGACTAGCTTCTTTACTGCAAGCTAAAATAAAAACACAATTAATTAAATAAATAAAGATTACTTTCATGAAATATAACATATATTTGTTTACCTTAATCTGATTCCGATGACACATTTTGAACATTTTCCTTGTTATCCAAATATTTTTTCAAAACTTTATATTTTTGCCTTTCAACTTCTAATATTTCAGCGTATAATATCTTTTTTCTTTTGGTTTGTTTTCTGCAATCTCGCGTCGCTGTTGAAGCTCATCTTGTTCTTTAAATGCAAGTTGTTTTTTTTAAATTTTAATAATTCTTTTTTGTTTTCCATAAAAGTAGCATTTTTCTCATCTTTTATACGATCACGTTCTCGCTTCATTGTTAAATGATCAAGCCATTGTTTTTCCAACTCAATTTTAGTTTTCGCGATTTTGGAAGCTGTTCCACAAGATGAACGTTTCTTCTTTAGGATTAATATCAGTCTCATTTACTGAAAGAGATAATGGATCTGCAGTGGTCTTTTTGGGTGATTTGCTTGAAGATTGAAGACGACTTTTTTTTTCTAAATGTTGAGTAGTTGATGGTAAACATGAAGATTCAAGAAGCCTTTTTTTCAGATGGTTGAGAAGTTGATGCTTTATCTTTTTTACTGCAAACTTTGAATGATACAGTATAGTTTTGATTGGTAATATCTTTATTTTTACCAAAAATATCATCCATAGGTTGAAACCATTCAAATTCAATATTTCCTCTCCCAGATTTAGAAAAATTGTCGATTACTTCTTTATATTTTTTTAGTAAAGCGTTCATTTTCCATCTTACTTGATCGCTTGTCATCTATAACAAAAATTAATTAATTTAATTTGTAGACAAAATAATTCAAATATAATAATATTATACAAATAAGATGTAATTTCTTACTTGAAATTTAATGAAATTAAATGATAAACCATTTTAATAGTTATAAAAAATAAATACCTCAATACCGTAATTTTCTAGTAAATCAATAGCAATTTCTTGCCAAATTTTTCCTCTTCTTTTAGGATTATCCAGCATACATATTAACTTTTGCTTCGTAGAGAGCCAGCAATGCTAAAATTGCATTTCGAGTCCAAAGAGCATCTGTAATAATAAGAACTTGTTGCATTATTCATATTTAATTAATGCTTAATTATGTACTTTATTATATTTTATACGTTGTTTTGTTGTTGAACAATTAGATGTGGACAATGATTCTTCCCTCTCATTGTAGAAGAATTATTAATTGCAGAAGAGTCATCTACACAAATTAAATCTGTAAAACAAAATATACTTTTTTTAATATTATAAACAAAGGTTAGAGATATTTACTTACCTTTATCATTCTCAGTTGTGTGTTTCTTCGTTGCAGAAGAATTAGAGTCATCGACACAATGTAAATCTGCAAAACAAATGTTTCAAAAATATACTTTTTTTTTACTATTAAAAACAGAAAAGTTAGAGATATTTACTTACCTTTATCATCCTCAGTTGCTTATAATATATTGTTTTCTAAATAAATAGATTTTTCCAAAAAACACAAATGTTTTGGGGCATTATCAAGTGAATAAATTTTGTTTCCGCAATGTTTGCAAAAAACATTTTTATAATTTTTACAGTGGGTTGCAATATACACGGTAACGTCGGAAATTCGATCAATCATGCGGATCCGACTCGATCCGATGATCTCTCAGACTCGTACAAGGAGCGCCACAAAAGAGACTCAAGTACATACAGTGTTTTAATTTTTACAACTAAAAATTTCTCTATGTTCGTCAAATAATTGGCAGCCATGAATTGAACACAAATTTCTCGACTCACCTTTTTAGCTGTGTATACTTGTGTCGAGTTGTGTCGTTGTAGGAAAGCATTGTGTCGAGTTGTGTTGTTGTAGGAAAGCACTGTGTGACTTTGTGTCGCCTGTGTCCCTTGCTGGAAAACAACCCATAATAATGACGATTTCACAGTACACACAGTAATGATACTTTATTGTTCTCGATAGACCAAATTTCTAGTGTGCGTCGACGGTCCGGCTAAAGATATGGGGTGCTTTCCAGCAACGTACACAGGCGACACTGTGTAACACAGTGTGCGACCCAGTGCTTTTCAACTACGACACAAGTCGACACAATCGTACATAGCTAAAATGTTGTGTTCGATTGTGTCGTCATTTTGTGTTACTCCATGAATACCAACATTTTTACATTTGGTATCATTTTTTTTCTACGAAGTGGTATTCCGGAGGTAAATAAGGAGTAGGAGGTAAACTTTTAAAAAAACTTAAAAAACTTAAAACTTTGAAAAAAAACTATGTAAAGTGAATGCCCTGCACTCTGGCGATGAAATAAAAAAACTAAGCAGTGTTCCAGTTAGTCAACACTGTGTAACACTCTGTGTTACACAGAGTATGACTGTGTTCCGTTGCTGAAAAGCACCCATGGTTGCGCGTCTATTGCATTATAATAATAAACTTTACAGTTTATTGAGAGCGATCAAATTTAAGCTTTGTACCACTTTCAGTATGATGAAGGGTCATGTAACTTAGGACAATTACATCAAAGATGCTGATAACTTAGTGTCACTACTGTGTATACTTATACTGTGACGATTTCTTAATCGAAAGTTTCCGCATTGAAATTTTAACATGTAATATTTCTGTTCATAGTATATGTAGAGAAGTAATAAAGACACTTTCCTTATGTAATTGAAACCCAAGCTATCGATTAATCTTATTATTAAACTCGATCGGTTCAGTCGTATATTGAAATTCGATAATTTGAGGTATTTGCAACTGGGCGGCTCGCATATAAATACATGATTTGCCTCACTATTGTTGCGCGTGAATTTTGGTTGCGCATGATTTGGCGCGAGACATTATCGTGACTCTTGATAGGGTGCTTAAAGCGCATTTTATAAAACTGTTATTTTAAGAAATAATATTATTATATATATTATATGTAAGTAAATTTGGCGTTAAAATTTTTAATTTTTTCCGTTATAAAAACTTCACAATTTGCAAAATCATTTAAAGTTGTAGATATTTTGAAAAAAAATAATTATAAAAAACCTAAAAAAATTTTTGCCTAAATGTTTTTTATTTAGCTCATTATTTCGACACTATTCGCTCGAAATTGAATATCGAGTTTAAAGGTTTGTTTCAATTTTTTAAATCTATTTTTAACTTTGTTTCAATTTTTGAAAATGCAATTATAAATATTTATAATAAAATACTTTCTCTTATTTTAATTTTAAAATGCGATTAAATACTTTAAATAAAATATGTTTTTAAATTTAATTATTACAATCAACTAGATAAAAAATGGCAATAAGAGTCCAGCGCAGTACGTAAGGCATATGTATTCTTTATTGCGAATATAAAATTATTGTGAATATAAAAAACAAAATAGCGTATGTTTCGGTGCTTTTCTTTGGGCTATCTTCAGCGCAAATAAAAATTAACTTAAATATAGATTACATTAGTAAGTTCGCAAAATAGTTACCGGTTATACAAATAAACATCATTGATATAAAATTCAAATAGAGATCTCTCACGTCATCCAAGTATTAATGTAAATGTAGTTACCGATGCATCCAAATTAGAGACCCTCTAAGAGTCTGGACACGACGCGATTTTGTCAAAATCACACGAGAGAGAAAGAAATATACTGTCTCTCTCTAACCTACTGACGTGTCTCTAACCTAAACTTAAATCTTAATGCATTGACGGGATTAAAATTAAGCGTATACAAGAGTACAAGATTGTGTTGAATATTATTAAAAAATGGGTAGATGTGCAGCCCCATTTTGCAATTTAATAACATTAAAGCGAATCATATTTTGGATTGTCATATGTTGTTTACAACAATTATTAGAATATTTATAGTCTTTAGATTAAAAATTTTTAATAAAAAAAAATGTACTACCTTAAAATATAAAAATTATAGTAGTAAATCTATGGCCATGCATAGCCTATTTTAAAATAAATTTTAAAAATATAAAAAAATTTTATTTATGCCTTTTCCTTACTCTTTTTTCCTATACTTGAATTTCCAAAATAATTTTGATAAAAGAGATTAAACACAAATAATTTTTATAGTATGCACTATTTAGACATGTAATGTAAAAAATCTATTTGCTAATATCTTTAAAATGTTTATTCTTTAATTGTATTGTGTAAATTTAAAAATAACACGAATATTGAGATTCGAATATAGGCGGGAGTTGACAAAACATGGCGAACCAATCAAAAGTGGCTGTTTGGTGTTCAGACTCTAATTAGAGGGTCTCTCATCCAAATCATCTCGAAGATATATCACTCCCCGGTTAATAGGCCAGGAAATAAATTCACAAATTATGTATATTGTTATGTCGGTACGTTATATACAGAGTCAATTTGAAAACTTTCAGCTGGGATATCTCAGGAATAGCCCAAAGAAAGAGACCGAAACGTACGCTATTTTGTTTTTTATATTCACAATAATTTTATATTCGCAATAAAGAATGCATGCGTCTTACGTACTGCGCTCGGCTCTTATTGCCATTTTTTACCTAGTTGATCAAGAGACACGATAGTGTCTCGCGCCAAGGCACGCGCAGCAACAGCGAGGCACCCCGTGTATCTATATGCGAGTCGGCTAATTGAGAATACCTTAGATTATCAGACCTCATTAACGGCTGAACCGATCGAATTCATAATAAGCTTAATCGATAGCTTGGGTCTTAATTATATAAGGAAAATATCTTTATTATTGTTCTACATGTATCACGAACGGAGTTATTATGCTGCAAAAGTCTCAATGTACAAATTTTTCTTTAAGAAACATCTTCCAAATTTTTTACAAGAAAATTTACTGAAAATTGAGATACAAGATGACGTTAGCAGCGCTCGCAGCCGATGGTAAATTATTGTTGTTATGTTATATAGTTATCGACCGTCGTCGGTAATTATAATATTCTAATACGTTAAAGTATAATATACTTAAAAATAACTGTGTTTTCTTTACATCAATTGATTCCTCTCATTATTTTGTGCATAAAAATATTGAGATAAGATTATTGAAAAATAAATATTTTACGAGATATTTCACACTTTATGTAAGATTATGTCAAAATAAAGTATAAAATATTTAACGCTAAATAAATTTTTTTGCGCGCAAGCTTTTATTTAAAGAAACATTCATTAAAAAAAATATTATCTTACCGCACGATTAACGTTTGTTTCAATCATTTATTCGTAAATATATAAAAAGTACAACTGCAAAATAGTAACTACATATTTATAAAGATGTTTAATATATAGTACAATATTATACAAAAAAGAATGATGTAATCCCTAAAAACTTAGTTTTTTAAAAAAAGGCATAAAAAAGGCGCCAATTACACGCGCCAGTTGTGAAAAACTATTATATGTATTTACAAAATAGTGTTATTTCAACTGTAAAAAACTACTGTAAAAAGCTATCTTCCAAAAAATAGTGTTATTTTAATTTACAAAATAGTTATTTCAATTTGCATAAAATATATAGTGTTATTTTAAATTTTTATACCGTAAAAAATATTTTACGAATTATTTTAATATTGTGTAAAATATATCCTACAAAAATAATGATATCAAAAAATTGCGCCAACTGAAAATTTAAACTTATACATATCAAACTTAAAACTTATATCTTGAAAAGCTTAATAAAAAAAAGATAATACAAAAGAAAAAACAAAAATTAAAAATTAATAGAAAAATTAAAAATTAGAAATTAAAACAAAAATTAACAATTTATACAAAAATTAAAAATTAATACAAATAAAAAAAATTAAAAAATTTTAATTAAAAATCTTGGCGCTGCTAAACTAAACAATATGCTAAAATCAACGTATTCTTTAATATATTTACATTGCAGTTATTAATATATAACTAAATTAAATTTAGATCTAAATTAAATAATTATTTGTTGGTTTAATATATATGCTTTGAAATTTAGCAGTGCCAAGCTTTTTTAATTAAAATTTTTTAATCTTTTTTATTTGTATTAATTTTTAATTTTTGTATAAATTGTTAACTATTGTTTTAATTTCTAATTTTTAATTTTTGTTTCTTGTTATATTGTCTTCTTGTCTATTAAACTTTTCAGAATATATATATAAGTTTTTATTTTTAGTTGGCGCAATTTTTTGATCATTATTTTTGTAGGATATATTTTACGATATTAAAATAATTCGTAAAATATTTTTTAAGGTTTAAAGTAACACTATTTTGTGCAGATTAAAATAACTATTTTGTAAATTAAAATAACACTATCTTGAAAATAGCTTTTCATAGTAGTTTTTTACAGTTGAAATAACACTATTTTGTAAATACATATAATAGTTTTTCACCATTGGCGCGTGTACTTGGCGTCTTTTTTTTACCTTTTTTTAATAAAGGTAAGTTTTTAGAGTTAGAATTAATTAGAGTCTTATAATTATATTTGTATTTTAATTATTACAATTCAAAACTTATTAGAATTGGTACAGATATAATTGCGTGTGGATACATTTTCTTGTATAAGAATTATTTTTTTAAAAATATATATATCATTATTCCTTATAAAGACAGACAATTGAGAACAAAAGATCAATTCAGAAAAGAAAGAAAGAAAAGAAATATATTAAAGAAATCAAATTCCGCAGTTAACTAATTTGAATAAATTGATTAACTGATTAATTTATTTTTTTTTTAATTTGAAATAAACTGATTGTGAGATTTTAAAATTAAAATTATAACAAAGTATGCGATAACAGAACAGCTTACAAGTTTTTTGCAAAAATAAATTACTCATATTTAATATACAAAGAATAAATATTTTTTGTAACAATATGCATATAACGTTACACATATTTTATTGTCCACAAATGTGTGATTGTATTAAGATCTTTATTAAATATTTAAAATACACACATTATAGCTTTATATTCTACATTGTCTTTCATGAGAGAGAATAGGTATTTACTTATAAAAGATAATTATAACATAATGAGAAATCTTTTTCAGTTGTTCTTAATGTTGAAAATGATAATGAAAACTAAAAAACACTAAGTAAGTAGTCATTCTTAATTTATGGTTATATATATATATATATATATAAAAGAGATTAGCAAAATATACAGGGTGCGGCATTTAAATTGACACATCTAAATATTATAAAAACAAAGCATTTTATAAAAAAATGTTTAAGACAAAAGTTGTTTGCTTTTGAGGGGGGAAGAAAATAGCATTATTTATTTTTAATTTGATGGACGTTTTGAAGGTCATTTCAAAGTCAACTTCATTTTTTAAAATAAAAATCTAAATTTTTTATAATAGATTCTTAATTTACGCAAAAAAATAAACAACTTTTGTCTGAAACGTTTTTTGATTTAACCATTATTTTTAAAGATATTTATCAAAATTTAATTATATTATTGCAATGTTTAATTAATTATTGAAGAATTAAAGGATAATAATTTAAGTAATATTGATTATTATCACAAAGCATGATTGCAATGAATGAGTAATTGTGTGTGTGAGTGAGCGTGTGCATGTGTATGAATGTGTGCGTGTCGCGTGTGTGACAGAAATCAAACGTACATGAGCAAGTCAAATTGAACATGTATTTTTCATAAGAACCAGATAAAAAATAACAATGTAATGCTAACACATCTATTTATTTAGAAAAGAAAATTCAATACGAACTGTCAATTGGCACATACGTGATCGCGCAAACATTCATACACACAATACTACTTAAATTATTATCCTTTTTAATTCTTTAATAATTAATTAAACATTGCAATAATATAATTAAATTTTGATAAACATCTTTAAAAATAATGGTCAAATCAAAAAACGTTTCAAACAAAAGTTGTTTCTTTCTTTTGCGTAAATTAAGAATCTGTTATAAAAAATTTTGGTTTTTATTTAAAAGAATGAAGTTGACCTTGAAATGACCTTCAAAACGTCCACCAAATTGAAAATAAATAATGCTATTCTCTTTCCCTCTCAAAAGCAAACAACTTTTGTCTGAAACATTTTTTTATAAAATGCTTTGTTTTTGATATTTAGATGTGTCAATTTAAATGCCGCACCCTGTATATAAGGAAAAACAAAATTTTTTATATCGAAATGTTAGTTAATTTATTATTATTATTTAAGGAGATTAGATATGTTATTAATATAATTAAATTTATATAAGCATGTGACATAGTTACATTTATATGAATTATAGAATAAATTCAAATTGTATTCATAAATATCCTGTTTTATTAATATTTTTTTAAGTTTATATAATAATGATTTCTAGACATCAACTATTCAATAATTTAGTTTCAATTAATGTAAGTACAATTTAATGTAAGTAATTTTTAAATTTCAAAAAGACAGATTGCTTTTATTTTATTTTTAGTTTGATTTTATAATCCAGTTTATTCTTTTTAATTTAATTCTAATTTTAATTTGTTCGTTTTAGTTTTTTAATTTTTATTAATTTAATTTTAATTTTAATGTAGTTCAGATTTTAATTTAAATTTAATTTTTATCTTACTCAGTTTAGTTTATAAGTTTTTATTTTCTCAGAAGTTTGCCATTATACATATATACTCTCTTTATAATATAAAAGTTGTAATTTAATTCACAAAAACTGATATCTAAAATCGTGATTTAACTAACGAAAATTATCATGATTATTTAAAACTTCGTTTTTTTCTAAAAATAAGAGAAAGGTAAAAGGATTAAAAGTAATTATTAAATTAGTGCCATAATGTGTATGTGTGTAGAATTAGATGTATATGTATGTATATATATATATATATATATATATATATATATATAAAATATCAACAAAAATGTACCCACGTGCTGTATGAAATATATTAATATATCATAAATAAATTCTCTATATTTTGAATACTTAAGAAATATCGTGGGATTTTTACTCTTGATAGGAATAGAGTGCCGCATCTCGTTAAAAGAAAAACATAGTAGCGAAGTGTTGGAATACCACAAATATCAGGCGGTTGCTCCAGAGGCCAGAAGCAAGTGGCAAGTGCCAGTTGCTCCGCAGCACTCGTTACGGTTGGTCACTCGGAACGCTTGGTGCTGTCTCTTAAAAGGATCCTTCTCGGCAGTCTAACCTTTCGGTCATTCTGATTATCTAGAGAACTCGCGCGGAAGATTATTAATTAGAATTAATTAGAAAACTGTGAAGTTTCAGTATATACTCTGTTCGAATGAAGAAGACAAATAAATAAGGAACATGCTGTGTGTTAAGAACGTAGGAATGTAGTGAGTGCATGTGAATAGTGTCGTGTATGGGCGTGTTTTCCAGACAAGTACCTTTGATCTTCGATTGTTCTCTAAAAACGTATTGAAAAGATTCCGGAGAACATGACGTTACCGACGATACGCGTCGCTATATTCTTGTTACTCATCGTTGATCTTCATGCAACTAACACCGTGACATCAGCTAAGGTATTCAAATTTTTTTATCTTTGTTTATTTATAAATTGATTCAATTCTGTCTTTTATGTCTTTTATGTAAATATGAGATTTTTATGTTTCTTTTATGTATATATAGGGTATTGCAAACTTTTATAATAACAAATCCAGTTTACAGTTAATCACATTTAATATTAGGCATGTGTTTTAATTGTCAGCTATTAGATCGATATACGTTTGAATATTGTATCTCTAATTTGTTTAATCTCTCGAATTATGTTTTTACTTACAATAATAGTTTAGAATTTTTTAATTCTTGAAGTGTTATAATCTCAAATTAAAATTTTTTATCCTTACCTCTCTTTCTCTCTCTTTCTCTTTTCTTCTTTCGATTTTGTAAAGCATAATAAAATAAAAGTGTTTGATTAATTTATATAAATCTTTTAAGTTATTACTACATATTCTTAAAAAATTTTATTTTAAAGAATCTATAATAGGGTTACGTTTTTGAATCGTGAAACACAATTTAATTATTTAATTATATAATTATTTATTTTTAATATATTGTTTTTAAAATTACTTAAATCTCAAACTATTAAAACTTTTGAGAAATAGCTTTTAAACTTTGTAGTTTTGTATTTTTAACGTTCTGGATTTTTAGATTTTTGAATATTTTTATTTTCAAGTTTTTCGAATTGTGATTTTTATATTCATAAACTATAGATTTTTGGATATTTATTGATGCGTAGACATTTGTATCTTAGTTATTTGATCTTGAAACACTTACATGTTTGTTCTTTAAATTGCAGTCTTTTTTATATTTATACTTCTATAAATTACCAGAGATATTTTTTAATTTATATATATATATATTTGATGCATTTCTAATGAAAAATTGTTGATAAAAGATCAGAGAAATTGTTGAATTAACAATTATTTTGGTATATATAGATTTTTAGTTTTTAAAATATTTGTATCATTAAAAAACAATGTACTAATAAATTTTGAATTGTAAAGTTATATTCTTATAAATCTATAATTTTATAACATTGTAAATATTTTAATATTTTAATTATTGCAAAAAAATTATCTGAATTGCTGCATAAAATAACACATTGAAGATGTTTCTCAAGTTGTCAGAAAAATAATTGCAATAAAATTTTGTATAAAAAACTGCCAAGGAAAAAGTGATTAAAAATATTTACTTTAATTCGAATATTTACTTTAATTCATAAAACCAATGAAACAAGTTTTAGGCTTAGTAGCTATTTTTAAATTATGGAAGCATTTCAAGGAAAGAATTATGTAGATAAGTGACAACTCGAGAGAAGAATGTTTAAGCATATCAGTCAACGACGCATATAACGTAAAAGCAGAGAAACATTTGAAAGAAGATGAACGGCCATCTTTCCAGGAATTAGCTCATAATCTCAATGTTTCTTTGTCTGGTTGCTTGAGAACATTAATTTCGGCCGTCATTGTATACAACACTTAACTGACACTTAAATAACTGTTGATAGCACAACAATGAAATATACGAACAAGATACACATTCTATTACAAACATAGTGTTGGAAGAATATAACAATGATGCTGATTTGCTAATTTTTATCATATTTACTGAGTAGTATTGCCAATCTATATATTTTTGGAATAGTCCTCGAATTTGTAAAATTTTTAAATTGTAAAGTATAAAAATGTAAGTATAGTATAAAAATATTTTTATGTTCTCTTTTTTTGTTTAGATCGATAAGAATACGATATCTGTAATACAATGCACATTAAATACACAAACACTGTTAAAAATATATAAAATATATATATTCAGTATGATATATATATATATTAACAATATTGTTGAAATAATATATTGTCGGTGATGTGTGTTACATGAATTACATGATGTGCAAGCAAATCATTAAATGATTGAATTGTAATTAAATAATTCACAAAATAATTACATATTTTTTTATAACTTTTAATTCAGTATTTGAAACTTCCAAAATAAAAATCTAAAACATAAAATATAACATAAAAATATTATAAAACTAAAAGTAATATATTATAGCACATATTTAAAACAAAAAACTTGAAACAACAGAACTGTCATTGTTCTTTAACTTAATTTTTGATTGGCGATAACTTCATGCTGGCAACACGAAAAAGAAAAAAGCTTAGGATTTGGCTTTGATGATTTGCTTTTAATGATAGTGATCACATATGTTTATTATATTTAAAAGAAACATACAACCAAAATAATTATATTAAGTTTTAGACTTTTGAAAATGTAAAAAACTTATAAATAAAAATATATGTTTGTGATTTCGAATATATATAATTGCTCTGGTTATACATGTTTGAATTGCAAATATAGAAATCACTTATAAAAATTTATTTTTATAATATATATCTCTTTTCTCTTATTCTCTTAAAATTGCATATTTTTTGCTGACTTTAATTGTCGAAAATTTGTAATTCGTAAACGTTTCTGAATTTGTAAATATGTGTAAGTTTAAATAAATATAAATATAAATATATATATATATATATATATTTATATATATTTATATTTATATATATGTGTGTATGTAAATATAATATTTATATAAAATCTAAAAATTACACAAGAATCCGAAGATTAACAAATATAACAAGTAGGTCTAATAAATAAAATAATCTTCTAACAATATTGATATTGATTGATTTTTATGAAGCAAAAAAATTATCCTTTATATTCAATAAATAAATTATTAATAAATTAATATTTCTTTTTACAGACATACAAATAGCGTAAAAATTTATTGATCTAAGATAAATCATATGATTACTTGGTACTATAGAATTTATCAAGAGACATGATGGTGTCTCAAATATAGTGTGAAATACATAAAAGCAATGATAGATTGATTGTAACTAATTTTGTGTAATGACACATCGTTTATCATCGAACGCTATCGCTTTTCTTGATCCGGAATTTTTCTATACTTTAGATTGATATCAGAAAAGTCTAACATCACTTTTGTCGATATATATAATACTCGATGCAATCTTTCGGTTGCGATTAGTTCGAATAAAATTGATAAACTCAGTCCTGAGATTTGAAATATGAATTGTCGAAAATTTCAAAATATTTCGGTTTTATATATATGCATATATATACACACATATATATAATATATAATATATATAATATATAATATATAATATATATATATATTATAATATGTGATAAATCTAGCAAATAGAATGTTTCAAGATAGACAACATAATAGAATTTATTAAAATATATGTAGTTTAAAAATATGTATATTTAATATATCTAATATTTATACAATGTTTAATTACGTTTAATAATATTTAATTTAAATATAATTAATTATAATAATATTTAATTATATTTAAATACGTTTAGGAATTTAAAACTTTATGAGTTAACACACAACATTCAATTTCCATTTATGAATTCTGTTTAATGTGTTGTTTTATAATTCGCTAATTCAAATAAAAAAGGTATAAAATTTTTTGATATTATGATCTTAGAGAATTAATAGAAGGTATTAAAATATCTAACAAAGATCTTTTTAAAGAAGTTAAAAATACGTACCAAATATATAAAAAAGTATTGAAACCTGTGTATGTTGCAAATAAAAGTTTAAAAAATAAATAATTATTCACCGATTCGATACGATCATCGACTATAATTGACGGCTGCTAATTGCTCATTTATGTTAAGCCTCGACTATAGTCGACGATACAAAAAAATTGTCCATCGCCTAATTTAATTTGCAATTAATTAAAGAAATTATTAGAAAACAATTAAGGGATTAAAGAAAAAATTATCATCAAACTTATATCAGAAAAATTTGCGACTCTCAGCCGCTAGGTAGTGCTTCACGCGACATCTACCGTACCAAAAAAATTCTATATCGTTAAAAAATAAAAAATATATGTAGATATATTAATGCAACTAGCGAAGTAATCGATAGTGTACTATTAGTTTATAAATCGATGCTAGACTATGTAGAAAGTTTTAATTTATAAAGTATATTTTACGATATGTATAATTTGAAAGAAAATTTCTCGCGTTTTAAATTACATAAAATGATCTTAAAACTAAAGTAAAACATAAAAATTTAGTATATCCAGCATTAAACAATAAAACGCGTAATGTTACAGATCATATATACATATGTATTTTTACAGATTATATCTATGTATTTTATAACATTTATATTATGTATATCAGAGATGGGAATTAGTTGTAACTTTCGGCCCGATTTTCGTGATTGACGCCCACTACCGTTCGCGTGTTAGCAACAAGTTGCCGGACGCGCGTAACTAAGGCGCGTGATACTCATTGTCAGCCTCAAGAACGCCCGTATCACAAGTGCAATGGCATCATACTCTCTTAGATTAATTATTATTAATTAATTAACGTATATATTCTGTAACAATTAAAAGGTTCTTGTAACACTTTATTTAAAGCTTTTGATTCTTCATTATAATCATATTAAATTGTGATATTAATTTATATGTGATTTACGTTCGCAATAGATATTAAAATAATACAATTGATTGACAGTATAATACGGAAAACATGACTTTAATTATTAATATAAAATATAAAATATTTTTTTTTTTAATTTTAATGAGAAAGGAAGACATGCCTTCCCAAGGGAATATGATTTTATTGCACTTGTAATATCTAGGGGAGTATGATCTTATTGCACTTGTGATACCTAAGGGAGTATGATCTTATTGCACTTGTGATACGGGCGCTCCTGAGGCTGAATATCGCGCGCCTTAGTTACGCACGTCCGGTGATTCGTTGTTACATGCGAGCGGCAGGTGGGGGCGGGGGCAATATTCATCACGAAAATCAGGCAAAAGGTTGCAACTAATTCCCACATCTTTGTAGATTCAATAGTATTAAAAAGAGATCGAAAATATTATTCACCACTCTGCTTTTAAAGCAGAGAATTGAGACAAAGAATAACCAAGAATATTCATAGTCAGCAGAAAATATTTCTTATGTAAAATCAGTAAGAGCTGAGTAGATAAAAATAGCCTTCAGAGATAAGCATCTCATAACAGAATTTAGATGTCAGAACTAGTTTAGATGATTTATCATAATGCAAAGCACAATACAGAAAGCATCAGAAATACTTTCATATCTGGTTTAGACATTTTCGAGTTAGACGCATTATGTCTAGATATTCACAAATCATGATTGTTGATTCTAAGATAAATCAGCAAATTTATAATAAGTAGTTTGACAGCTGTTTATAATAATACACTTCTAAAAAAAATTAAAGCATCACTCTGAATTGGTCGAAAATTGATGAAATTCATCTATAGGAGAAAGGGGATGTAAGATGACGACCGTAAGGTTGATTTTTTTCTAATTTCTACGATGACGTAAAAATTAAATGATCTAATTTTTTCAGATTCACTAAAATCTTGCTTATCATTTAAATATTGAAAAATTGATAAATATAAATTAGAGAATTTTGTAAAATTAGATTTTTTAGACATAAATCGGAAAGGCTCTGAAATCCAAACATGAAATCAGTACAAAAAGGAATTAATAAGAGCCAGCGCGCGGATATTATGCGCAACAATTTTATTTCTAAATTTTTTTTAAACGTTTCGGTCTTTCCTTTGGACCATTCTCACATATCTCATACTGAGGATGGTCCACAGGAAGGACGGAAACGTTTAAAGAAGAATTTAGAAATAAAATTATTTATAAGTATATAATCTATAATAAAATAAAATTAAAGACTAAACAAAAATAATTCTTAGTTATTTAGGGACACATTTAAAATCAAATTAAATTAAATTAAATGTCATATTAAAAATTGGAATCAAATAACATTACATTAAAAGATACTTATTGTTAGCTCTATTTTATATGGCACGAGTTCAAAGATTACATTATATTACATATATCTCATATCTAAGATATATATATATATATATATATATATATAATATCTAAGCATATATTTTCTTACATATTTGATAATATAATCTAACTTTTTTATTTCAAAAATGAAATAAATCCGTAACTTACATATAGTAAGATTTACTTACATAAGTGACTAATATTACGCACTAACCATGAGCAATCCAATGTAGATTAATGAATATATAATCTCTGTAGATTAACGAATATAACCTATAATTTGTATATACGAATGCATCATCTTGCTCACACATGATGATACTCATCATCTTATTCTACAGTCATATTTATTTGTCAACCATATTTATTTATCCATCTCATAAAAATTGCTAATTTGAAAAATGAAAAATATTAATAAATTATTAAATGCGTTTTCAGCTATATTACCGTGATTTTTTAAATGAAGATAGTGAAAGTATTTACTATAATTACGTAATTCCTTATGAACAAACATCAAAAAATTATATAAGCGCAAGTACATCAAAAAAACATTTTTTATTATATTATCTACTTTTGTTGATAAATTGAAATCAAACTACAAGAGATTATTTATTATTATCAAAACTCTAATGACTCTAAAACTCTAATGAATTGGGCATCAGTTTGTCACATATGTTATTATGTTAGAAAAATTAGCAATTCGTCATTTTACCTACTTTGTGGGGTAAAATCTTACTCCCCTTTCCCCTATGTAACTTTGTGAAAAATGATCATAGAATGATGTTTCTGGAAAGAAGAATTTTAAAGCTTATTAAAGTCTCAGCTTTCAAATGCTATTAAACTCTTTTCTCGACAATGATTTTTATGTAGA
Source organism: Lasius platythorax (assembly GCA_963971435.1). Taxonomy (NCBI): domain Eukaryota; kingdom Metazoa; phylum Arthropoda; class Insecta; order Hymenoptera; family Formicidae; genus Lasius; species Lasius platythorax. The sequence continues at coordinate 16,319,965 of OZ020537.1, forward strand.
TGACACTGAACAATTGTTTTACTCTTTATTCAAAATAGAAAGAATCTTTATTAAAAACACGTATTTTCTCTCTCTTACAACTTCCAAAGGCAATAGCACATTCTAGAAGTACAACAGCGGCTTATAGTATAGATCAGTTCCACAGAGATGGCGCTACATGTCTTTGGTTTAGAAATTAAAATTTAAAAAAATATTTTTTTTTATAATTTTCTAACACCTCCTAATTTCTGAATCTGATAACATAGTTACTTTTACTTATTAGATATAGAACATAATAAAAAAATATTTTTAAAGGAGAATATACAGAACTATTTTTAAAAAATCATTTTTTAAGTAGAATACAGAACAAAAATTAAATATAATTAAATAAGTTTTATACATTAACATGTTTTTAATTTTTTAAATTTATTTACATTCAAAGGTTTTATTAATACATCCGCAATTGCTTCCTTTTTACAATAAATCGTATTTTTCTTGTTAAACAATTAACAACGATAATTTCATTTACCCTAAGCTTGCAGTATATAGTTATTTCACTCGAGTTAGAATTTGCTATATACATGTATTTAATTCCGAGATTTTTAGTTCCGCTTAAATATCGAAGTATTCTCTTCATATTCACATCTTGATTGGATTCTCCATATGCCTATTACCAAAACCTACAACATACGCAATGTCGGGTCGAGTCTTGATAGATAGATTTCCTATTAGTTCACGATAGAGTAACTTTTTGTTTGCTGTTCCTTCTCCTCCATATTCATTACTCAATAGGGGTGTTGGTGCTGGTTTGCATTTTCCATTGTTAAAATTTTCTAGAACGCTTCCTATGTAATTTTCCTGATCTATTATAATGTGGTCTGGTTTTTTATCTATTTCAATTCCGAGGAAAAACACTGGGTTATCTTCAGAAGATTTCAAACTGTTTTCCAAGATTTTCCAATACATTATTAATTTCTGATTCATTGTTTCCAATCAATATCCCATCATCCACATAAATACTGAGCATTATATAAGCGTATAAGCGTACGTATAAGCGTATCAGTATCATTTTTAAAAATATAATTTTCAGTTTTAAGAATATGCATTCTGTTGAGTTTCAAAAAAATTAGTGAAAGTTTTATTCCATTCTACGGTGCTTGTTTAAGACCGTACAGAGATTTTTTAAGTTTACATTGTTTTTCTCTTCATATCCTTCTAATAGTCTCATGTAAAGTTTATCAGTCAAGTCTCCATAAAGAAATGCAGCTTTTATGTCAAATTTTTTGATATAATAGTTGTGACAAGCTTCTAACATAATTCTTAATGCACTTACATTTACTACAGGACTAAAAGTTTTTCTTTACAATCTATCCCGTATTTTTGTTCACAAGCTCTTACCACAAAAGCCTTGCTTTGTTTTTTCCATCATCTTTTACTCTGAAAATCCATTTGTTGGATAGAATTTTCTTATTTTTACTATTATTATCCACTAATTTCCATGTCTTATTTTCCTTCGATGATTCTTTTTTATCATTTATAGCTTTCAACCATTTATTTTTTTCTCACTATTTATTGCTTCTTCATAGATTAAAAGTACATAATCATCAAATTTCTTTGGTAGTTTCACTTCTCTTCCTTTTCTTCTTGTCACTTGGCTTTCTTTTAATCTTAATGTCCCTTGTTTTCGGTAAGTTCTTCTTCACTCGTCGTCATTTCTTCCGTATTTTGTTCTTTATTTTCCATGTTTGAATAGAATTCTTCTTCTGTGTCTGATTCTTCAGCCTTCTATTTTTTTGTACTTCTCTTTCTTTCGTGTTTTCTTTTTTTTTCTAATTTTACTGTTACTTCATTTTGTTGTTGTGTTTTATCTTCAACTCGGCCTTCAAAAATAACATCTCTATGTACTATAATCTTTTTCTTCTCCTTATACCACAATCAATAGCCATTCAATGAGTATTCAACAAAGGTATATCCTTTACTTCTTACATCAAGCTTTTTAAATATCTAAGAACTTTGTCATGAGCCTTGCGGCCAAATATGTGTAAATTTGATAAATTTGGTTTTTTCTTTGTCCATTTTTCGGCTGGTGTTATGTCAACTGTTTCAGTTGAACATCTGTTTAGTAAATAGGTTGCAAATCTTAGTGCGTATTGCGATACGCGCGTATCGGGCGTATCAAACTCGCGACCAATGACAGACGATCCGCCATTTTTGATACGCCGACGATCCGCTGAATTTAATTCGAGCGGATCGTACACTCATACATGTGTAACATGTGTAGTGTAGTCGTATATCGTTACTCGTTACGTATTATCGTTATTTGCAACTAATATATTAAATATTTTAAGGATAATGAATATGGAGGACAAAGAAAATACAACACCTGTAAGTATTTCTAACAATATTATTTGTGCTTTTTAAGTAAGATTTAATACATCCAAGAAGAGGAGAGTATATGTAGATCAGAACATACAATTTTCAGAAATGACTATTAACATAAAAATTGAGAGTTTGATCCAAAAATACGATAACATAATATTGCCAACATGGTACAATCTAATATAATTTATATAATTAAGAAAAAAAGACGGAACAAAAACTTATAACATGCAGTAGGAATGGAAATAAACATCCAAGAGATAATATACACACTAATCTACTCGTAATTTAATATATCAAAATTTATTTACTTCTATTTACTGTAAACTATTTTTTGCTATTTTCTTTATTAAAATTTTCCAAAGAAACAGTAAAATGTAATATCAGCAGTTTTAAAACTTTCACCTTTTTACTTTATTATTATTTGTAAACAACTGGCTTCTGCAGACTTCACTTTTTAGGTGCATGCATTTAGGTGCTTGTGTGTGTATGTTCAGTACGCCGGAGTTTGGTTCCTATTGTCCCATGGAGCGAATTACGCGGAAGCGGAACCAGCGGATCGCTAATCACGGGACTGTTTCGACATATTCTTTGAAAGAGTTCTATCGAAACAATCCCGTGATTGGCGATCCGCTGGTTCCGCTTCCGCGTAATCCGCTCCATGGGACAGTAGGATACATACTCCGGCGTAATGAAAACAGCGGAACATCTGTGATTGGTCGCAGAGTTTAATACGCCCGATACGCGCGTATCGCAATACGCGCCATGGGACGTCACCCTTACTGCTTCACTCCAGAAAGTTTTGTCTATTCCAAAAATAAGTGCCCTTGTTTCCTCCATAATCGTCCTATTTAATCTTTCGAATTTACTGTTAAGTTGGAAAGAATAGGGTATTGTGATGTCCATTATTATTTCCTTTCTTTTATACCAGTTCCTGAAATCCGCACCAATATATTCCCCTCCATTGTCGTTTCTGATTTTAGAAATTTTTAGGTTATGATAAGCTTCTACTTCTTGAATATATTGTTTCAAGTATTCTGTGACTTCAGACTTCTTCTCTAGCAAGTATATCACTGTATAGTGTGTAAAGTCATCCAGATAAGTCAAAATATATTTCTTGTCCCAAGCAATAGAATCAATGGGACCACATAAATCCGTGTGTACTATTTCATGCGGTTGCATAGCTCCAGTTCTTGTTGAATTAAATAGTAGTCTGGTCTGTTTGGCTTGTAGATGACAGGTTTTGCATATTTTATTGACATAATCACAGTCAGTTTTGTTTATATCAATTCCTGTTAAAAGATTTAATATTTTTTCATATTATTTATTCTTATGTGTCCCAATTTTCTGTACCACAGTTGTACTTTTTCTTCTTTTGTTTCTGTCAAGAAGCTTTCTGTCTTTTTATTTAAATTTACAATGTACAAACCATTTTCCTTTTTTGTTTTTTCAAGTATTTTTCTATTGTCTTTCATTATTGTTACTTTTTCTTTATCAAATATTACTTTTCCTTCCACTTTTTCTGTGATCGCATGAACAGACAATAGATTTTTATTTAACTCGGGAATATATGGTACGTCTGTCAAAATGCATTCATTTCTTTTAATTGATCCAAGTCCAACACTCTTCATATCTTCACCTTTTTTGGCAACTGAAATCTTTGAAGTAGTGTTTTTTAATTTATTAAAAATGTCTATGTTATTGCGACGATGATCCAGAATCCACCACAAAAATGTTATATTTTTCTTCTTTCTTTTCCCTCTGTCCTGTTAAAAATGCTGAACAAACAATTTTCTTTTGAGTGGTTAGTCTTTTTATAAATTGAACACTTTTTATTATCATCATTATTATTTTTGGTACATGATCTGGCAAAGTGGCAAACCGAGGCCACCACATTTAAAACATTTTTCTGCGGTTTTTACATTCTTATTCTGGAGTTGGTTTCTATTTCTTCTTTCTTCACTTGTTTTAAATGCAACTGCACTTTCTATTTCATTTTCTTTGGTTTTAGCTTCCTCTGCAAGTAATCTGGAGATTAACTGGGCAAGAGTTCTTTCTGTTTTTGGGGTTGAATCCCACGCAGTGCTAAAGTATTTATGGTTTTCGGGTAGCGTCAACAATATTTTAGATATTATCATTTTATCATTAATATCTTGGGTAAGGTTTTTTAATTGATATGCCAAGTTATCTATTTTATTTATGTGTAGCGACATATCTGTTCCTTTTTCATACGATAGATTACACTTTTGTTCATCAGCATCCTTCTGAAAAATGCTGCATAGTTTTTGGTACATCTCTTATGCAGTTTTACAGTTCCACATGTACATAGGTACCTTCTTATCAATGGTGGTGATTATAAATTTTTGTGCCTTTGCATCCCTTTTCATTCAGTCGGCCCTTTTATTGAGGCCCGAGTTTCGATAGTGGGGCTCAACACCATTAACAATTTTCCACGCTCCTTGGGATTTAAGTATTAATGTTATTTGAAATTTTCAAACTTGGAAAGACTCATTATCCACTAACTTCTCAATAGACGCTAGTTCTTCAGAAGTTATACCTGCAATTTTTCGTTTTTTTCTCTTTTTCCCTTTTAAACAATATTTTACTTCTAGCGACTTATGGAATAACCCATAACCTAAACAATTTGTAACGATGCATCCCCCATCGTTACTCGGCGGATGATCCGCCGGAAGTCTGCCGCTCAGCGAACACCAGCCGGGCAAAGAGCAGAGGCGCGAAGCAGACGGGTGAAGTTAACCCTTCGATATTAGAAATAATTATGTTTTTTTATATGATTCGATTCTGATTTTATATGATTCGATTCGATTGCACATTGTTTGTACACGTATGCACTTTTTTATTTTTGTTTGCACACCTCTAGTAAAAGAGTTATTAAAAAAAACTTTTTTGGGGGGGCAACTTTACATTAGCTCACCAATTTTTACAAAAATGGTTTTCAATTAATCTAATCGATAGATTTTCGTTTGCATATTTCTAGAAAAAGTTATTTAAACATAACACTTTAGAGGCTATCTTTACATTCAAGAGTATTCAAATTTTGCGAAAATTTTTTCGTAATAAGCTTAATCCATAAATTTTTGTTTGCACATTTCAAGAGTCTATCATCGTTAGACGTAATATTTTAAATAACTCTTTCTAGAAATGTGCAAACGAAAATTCTAACTGTTTTGAAATGTGCAAACAAAAATCTATTGTTTAGGTTAATTGAAAATCATTTTTGTAAAAATTGAGGCTAATTTGAAGTTGGCCTCCCCCCAAAAGTTCTTTTTTAAATAACTCTTACTAGAGGTGTATAAGCAAAAATAAAAGTAGTGCATTTATGTGCAAATAATGTGCAATTGAATCATGTAAAGATTTAATTATTTCTAATATCGGAAAAATTTCGAACTTTACCCGTCTCAGCGCGGCGCCTATATCACGATATTATCATCTCATTTTCCCAAAAATCGAATCGTGGAAACATAATATTAATATATGTACATGGATGGATTTAGCATTTGATGCTCTTCAATTTTTTTTGTTCTTACAAAATTCTAAAATTTTGCAAAAATAATGGGTAGGGGTGGGGTAAATTAAAAATTTGACATTTTCGAAAAATGTGATTACACCATTTTAAAGAGTATAAAATACCATAAAACTTTTGTATAAAACATTTTTTCATATAACTTATATTTTTGAAGATATTCGCTAAAAATGAAAAAATCCGTTATTTTCGAGGGGTTGTTTTAACCCCTAAACGTTGAGATACGCAGCTATAAAAAAATCGGTCTAATATTTTTGATGCTCTACAACATATCTAAAGCCTATCAAAATCGGTGAGGGACATTTCTGACCGTTCCCTTGTTAGTAAGTAGACCGTAAATCACACCCTCAACTCTTATCCGACGTGCCTAACAAGTAAACCTCAGGGAACGTCAGATGCCGATTTTTCTCAAATTTTTTAAAGTTGTTTCTCATGTCAAAGTATGAAGAAATCTTGTCAATGTTTTTAGCTTAAATTGATTTTTCATTTTTTTTGAAATTTTTTTAATTTTACGCAAATACACGACTTTATACATGTTTAAAGCAGTATTTCTTAAGAATGAATCTATCCGATTTTTTGAAACTCGGCACACATATAGAACATCAAAATAATAATTTATCTGTTTTCTTCCTATCGGGCATTAAGCAGTTTCAACGGTAATAACTACTTTTCGAATTCTTCCCTATTTCTATACAAGTGGTTCTGTAAAGGAAAGTTGAAAAAAGACGAGCCACGTATGTACATGTCGACGCCGAGCGCACCCCTACCATTCGTTGTTCGGCATCGACATGTACGATGTTGCAGCGGCTCGTTTCTCGAAACACTAACTCGTACGCAGCGATATATGTAAATGTAACTAAACTATGCCACGTAACACATCAAAGGAATACAAAACACAAATTTTATATATTTGAAACTTGGATATTATTTCACAAAATGTGCTCCATAAATCGATTCAATATTTTGCAAATTTTGGACACAAAATTATCAGACAAGCCAATATTAATAAGTGATCGAAATGAAATATGTAGAAGAATATATTGCTAAATGTTTATATAATATTATCATTCAATCTGAAGACTGTCCCGATGAAATGATTACTATAACATTAGATTAGATTAGGATGATTTTGTAGGATTAGATCCTGATGAAATTTTATCGTTTATCTGATTGTGAAGCGCGGAATAGTTTTGAAGAAGAGGTAGATTGGTCAGATGATTCTTTGGATCCTAAAAAAATCAAAAGTGTATATTGAATATAACAAAAAAGTCGAAGCAATATTATATTGGAGATCTCACAAGAAAGAGAGGTGCAGGCCATTTTCTCAAGTGGTTAATAGATATAAATATGTTCCTAATGAATGTGCTTTTTGTACAGATAGGAAAATCAAATAAAAGAATATGGATCACGAATAGATAAACTATATAAAATTTGGAATTTCGTATTAAAAAAATTTGAAAATCAAAGCGGTCAAAAGAATAATCTACGATTTTGATATTAAAAAATGGGCATTAGGTAAAGCCAGAGAAATTAGATTAACTCAGTTTACAGCATCTAACACATGGATACTAGCTTTTAAAAAAGAAGCGAAAATAGTAAGTCAGAAAGTTTTTAAATACGTTTCTCCAAAATTTTCACAAAATGAGAATAATGTTATTCGAATAGGTCAAGAATTTTTAACTACTGTTGAGGAATCAATATCGACTAATAATGTTTATAATACTTTCATTTTTAAGGGAATCCTAAAGGGGCTGCGCACAATAAAAGGAATAAGAAACAGGGAATAGAGAACAGAGAATAGAGAACAGGGAATAGGGAACAGTTCAATATTAACATATGAAACGTAATTTAGTAACGCAGAATAGAGGAACAGAGGAATTGTGCTAAGGAACAATGATGAAATTTTATTCTATATTTTATATATCATGTGCATTATGACGCAGTGCATACATTACTAATTATTCTGTCAGTTAAAAATTGTTTTACAGTGAAAAATGAGTGATTACGCGTATAGTAGTCAAAATCCATATTTGAATAACGACTCAGCAGATAATGAGAGTGAAATATGTTGATTTAACTGAAAACAACAAAGATTGTTGTTCGCTGTTCCCTATTCTCTATTCTTCCATTGTGCGTAACGGTATTCCTTGTTCCCTATTCCCTGTTCCTGTTTTCTGTTCTCTATTTCCTGTTTCTTATTTTTTTTATTGTGCGCAGCCCCAAACTGACGGCCTAACTTCGACGGGTTAGCGCCCTTATCTTAACGTAACTAAAATTGACGATATTACCGACAGTATTACCGTGAAAACGCAACTAAAATAATTATTTCGTCTCTCCGACTATAATTTACAGGTTAGAAGTTGAGGTATCTTTTCTCTGGATTCTCGAGTATCACGATAGATTTTATCGCACATTTGCGAAAAAAGCTATAACGTCTACTCGGATTTGAACCCCAGTCCGTATGGTGAGAAGCCTACGCACTTACACGACGCTATCTCGCTAATTCCTTGTTTCGTGTTTTTCTCTTCCTCACATGCTGCTCACACATCACTCGTGTCTCCATTCGCTCACTATGACACTTTCATTCGCTCACGTCGCTTTTATTCTTTCTGGTCTTCCCTCTCTGTGTAAATAAATAAATAAATTATTAAAATAAATTAATTTCTTTTTTGTGCATGTATTTTGATTTTATAGTATACATTAAAAACGCAACTAGCTTTTTATTTTATCATTTTGTATAAATACACCTATATAATACAATCTATATGTGGGCAATTCCATATGAAAAATCGGACAAAAATCGATCTTCTTTGACCTCGTATTTTTTAAATCGAATGAAACTTTTTTTACGTGAAATATACATAAAATAAAAAGAAAAGTATTTTTATATTTGCCCGAAATATTTTTTGCAGAAGTTATAAACAACAAAATTTTCGTGAAAAAATAAAGAAGCTGTTAACATAAAAAATTAATAACTCTGGTTATATTTATCGTAAAGATATTTTAAAAATGTATTTTAAAGCTAAGGAGAGAACCTTTTTTATGAAAATAGTTTAACTTACAAGAAATTGCTAATTACAATTGTTATAAATAATTCAAACGTTTAATAATTTTTTTCAACAAAAAGTACACTTTTTAAAATAATGCTATTTCATTTTCCACCTTATTTTAAAAATGTACATATTTTTTATTTTATGGAGAATCGATTGACTATTTTTTATATATTTTTAATAAATGAGACGCTGCGTCGTGCTCGCGTCACTGACTCGATCAAGTAGCGTCGATTTCTTTGGAAATCTTTTGTAGGAAGAATGTACAATATAATATACGTCATAATTTATAATGTTGAATGTAATCAACATTATACAAATCATATTTTCGTTATGAATATTACATTTTAAAAATTGTGCGTTATTTCTGGTAAAGTAAATCATTACTGTATAATTTGACCGTTACTTTTCCTTTCCGTTTTGAATTGCAGGGATTTTCCGGGAAATACCATGTTATGCCCTAATTTTTCTTCTTTCGGCGCTCTACAGCAAGCCCGTCAGTCTTTAACACATTGCGGACCAGAGATTTTATTGCTAATTTTTTGCGTCAAATATTTTTAAGTTACTTATGGTTTGTTAGTAATTAGAAGTTATTGTCATGTTAAATATTTCATTTCAACAAATATTTTAAAATTACAAATATTTAAAATTACATATATGTAATCATATTCCTGCAATTATATATATGTAACCATATTCCTGCAATTCAGGACGGAAAGGAAAAGTAACGGTCAAATTATGTAATGATTTACTTTACCAGAAATACCGCATAATTTTTAAAATGTAATGTAATTCATAACGAAAATATGATTTGTATAATGTTGATTACATTCAACATCATAAATTATGTCATTCATACTGTACATTCTTCCTACAAAAGATTTCCGAAGAAATCGACGCACTACGCTATTTGATTGAGCCAGATGCGAGCACAGCACAGCGTCTCATTTATTAAAAATATATAAAAAATGCTCTATCGTTTCTCTATAAAATAAAAAATATGTGCGCTTTCAGAATAAAGTGGAGAATAAAATAGCATTATTTCAAAAATTTTTAAATTGTACTTTTTAATGCAAAAATTATTAAACATTTCAATTATTTAGATAGATAGATAGATAGATACTTTATTGGGCCCCTAAGGGTTACAAAATCTCCAACTTCTCCATACAAAGAACAAAAAATACAAAAAAAAAATACAAAAATTCCTTAATTCTAATTTAATTCTAAACTTAATTCTAAACCGCTCCAAACGCACGCGCTCTCTCCGGGGCTTCCGTTTCCTTCAGAGTCAATTGTGCTCCAACTATACCATCATCCATTCCTAAAACTCCTAGCCTTTACCTTCCCACTTCTCTTTCCTTATCTCCCCCCTCCCTCTCTCTCTCTCCTTCTCTCCCTCTCTCTCTCTCTCACACACACACTCTCACTTTCTTACTCTCTCTCCCACCCTCACCCCCCTCCAACTCCATTCTTCTCTCTTCCCTCCCCCTCTCCCATTCCCATCCACCCCTTCCCTCCTCTACACCCCTCATCCCTTCACCCACCCCCACCTCTTCCCCTTCACCATTCTCCCATCTCCCTTCTCTAAACCTCTCCAATTCCCTCAGCCACTCTTCCCCCTCCCCCTCCACCCCCAGCACCCTCCCCATCATTTCTTGCCAGCTTCCCTCCGCCCCCCATCTTCCGCAGTCCTCCCACACATGCTCCCATGTCTCCCTTCCTCCCTTAAAAGTCCTACACAATCTCTCTTCCTCCCTTTTCCAATACCTATTTTCTCTCATGCCATTACCCAACCTGAATCTCGCCACCCTCTGCCATCTACTTTCCCCCCAACCCTTCTTCAAATATCCCGGTACCCCCTCCCCTTTAACCCATTTATACCACGCATTAAATTCCGAAGCCCTTATTTTCTCCCACCTTACCTCCCTTTGCTTACCTCTCTCTATCCCCTCTACCCTCTACCACCCAAATTCTCCCTTCTCCCTACCTCTTTCCACTTCCCCCAAATAAAATCCTCTTTCTCTGAAGAAGTCCCTTCTCTCTTCTTCCCAACCCGACAACCCCTCCCCCCTTCAATACCCTTCTCTTCACCTCCTCCCAACACCTCGCCAACTCCCCCCTTTCCCTTCTTCCAACCTCCTCTCATATTTCCATGCCCTTCTCCCCATTCTCCCCCTCAACATATCCCTCTGCAGTTCCTCCATAACCATATAACCCGGTGTCCCCCAATCCACTCCCAACACCCACCTCAAATATCTTTCTTGCAACCTTTCCATCTTTTCCCTCTCCTTCCAACCCCAAATCTCTACCCCATAACTCACTACCGACCATACCAACGTATCAAAAAGCCACACCCTCTTCCCCCAGTCCCCTCCAAACCTCCTCTTCCCTACCCCCCATATTTGCCCCAGAATCGCTGCCCCCCTCTTTACCCTATCCTTCACCTGTTTTTCCTGTCTCCCATTCCTTTGTATAACATACCCCAGATATTTATATTCTTTTACCTCTTCTATCTCCTTCCCTCTCCATCTCCACTTCATTTCCTTAAACCTTCCCCCTCCCTTCCTACATCTCATCATTTTCGATTTGTCTGCATTCAGAATTAACCCTTTTTTTTCCAAATACCGTTCCAATCTCAACAACACCTCATCCCCCCTTCATCCTCCGCTAACAGCACGATGTCATCCGCGTACGCCAGTGTATACACTTTTTCCTCCCCCAATCTTACCCCTCCTTAACTTCCTTTTCTCATATCCTCCTCCAAATTAGCTATTAACAAATTAAAAAGCATCGGGCTCAGCGGGCACCCCTGTCTCACCCCCTTCCCGTCCAAAATTCTTCCCCTACTTGTTCCCTTACTCTAAAGCACGTTTCCCTTATTACATCCTCGCATCTTTTGACCAACCCCCCTCTCACCCCCCTTTCCCCCAACGTCTCCACCAATCTCCTCCTGTCAACCAAATCGAACGCAGCCTTCAAATCCACAAAAAACAGCACCATAACCCCCCCTCTCATATTTATTTGTCTATTCAACAAAAAATTTAAGACATATATGTTATCCATCGCCCCCCTACCCTTCCTAAATCCTGCCTGGTTCTGGGGTAATAACCCTTTTCCCTCTACCTCCTCTCTCATCCTCTCCGCTAGCACCGACGCATATATTTTATATATCGACGGTGTCAGCGTAACCCCTCTAAAATCTGTCACCTTCCCCCCTCTTCCTTATCGGCACTACAATCTCTCTATTCCAATCATCCACCCACCCCTCCCCTCTCCACACCCTGTTGCACATTTCCCATACCCAAACATCCATCCCCTCCCTTCCATACTTCCAGACTTCCGCTGGAATTCCATCTATACCCACCGCTTTCTTATCTCTCATCTTATCTATCGCCCTCCTAACCTCTTCTTTTCCCAGTGCCTCTTCTCCATCCCCCCTCATCTCTCCATAAGCTCCCAACGTCACCTTACCTTCCACTCCTCCAAGCAACTCTTTGAAATAATCGTTCCATTCCCTCATCTCTATCCCCTCTCCTGACCCACCCTCACCCTTCCTCCTTTCTCTCCTTACTATCTCCCATACCTGACCCTCCGTCCTCGCCTCCTGCGCCAATTTCTCCCACCTTTCATTTTCCTCTCCCTTCTTCCTTAAACATAACTTCCCATATTCTCTTTTTCTCTCTCTATATATTTCACCATCCCCTCCCTCCCTCCTCCATCTTCTCAACTCCCTCCTTACTCTTCTTTTCTCCTCGCTGCATTCCTCATCAAACCACCCACCCCCCTTCCCCCTCTCCCCACCCCCTACCCTATTTCCCTTCCCTAAAATTTCCTTTATTTTCTCTCTCATATTTACCCATTCCCTCTCAACCGTCTCCCCACTTCCTTGCACCTTGCCCATTTCTTCTCTGAATTCCTCTCTCCCTTCCATCGACCAGTCCCATCGCCCCTTCCCTACTCCTATTCCCTTGGTCCTCCTTATCCCTTCTCCTTTAACCCATACCGACAATGGTTGATGATCCGACTCAACCCTTTCCTCTATCTCTAACTTCCCAATACTCTCCCTCACCTCTCCACTTCCAATCACGTAGTCTATTACCGTCTGCCCCCTCCCTCCCGTATAGGTCCAATTTCCTTTTTCATCTCCAGCAACCCCTCCATTCATAATCTCCCACCCAACCTCTTCCAATTTACTTATTAACAATCTCCCATCCCCATTTACCTTTTTATCTATCGACACCCTTCCCCCTCCCTCCACGTCCCCCTCCTCTCTAACCTCTCCACCTAACTCCCCTGTCCTGGCATTAAAATCCCCTCCTATCATTGTTTTAATTCCATTCCCATTTTCTTCCATCCACTCCCTCATTATCTCCAGCTTTTCCCCCATATCACCTCTTACATACACTCCTACCAATCTCCATCTCTCCCCCCCCAACTTCACTACTCTCTCTAACATCCCCTCATACTCTGTGCTTTTCGTGTGCTCTACTCCAATCTCCCTCCTGATCCCCACCGCCATTCCTCCCATCGCCCTCCCTTTCTTGCTCTTCCTCCTCGCATGCTGCACATCCCATCTAAAATCCTTCGGCAGTCTCCTCCTAATTTTCTCCCATCCCTTCTCGTCCAACCACGTCTCCAAAAGAAAAATTACATCCCAACCCCCAATTATCTTCCAAAATTCTCTATCCTTGTTACCCAACCCTGCCACGTTCCAAAACCCCACTTTGAACCCCCTCACCCCCTCGCAACTCCCTCTCGTCCCCCGCGTCCTTCTCCCCCCTACTTCTTCTGCCTCTCTGCTCACCTCATTCACCCACCCACCCCTTTCTCCCTCCGATCCCCTTTCCCCTTTCCCATCATTCTATCTTTCCTCTTCTCCCCCCTTCAGTCCCCCCTCATATTACCCCCTCTATCTCTGATCCCCCCAAGCTTCTCATCTCAGAATTACCATTCCCCGTTAATGTTAATCTTGTCAAATCCCATCCACACCTTGCCTCCCTTCCTCTCTTCTTCCCCGCAATTTTTCTCAAACACCATCTCATTCTCCTCTCTTTCCACGTTAAGTCTTCCTCTACCCACACTTCACTTCCTTTCAGTAATCTTTTCTTCCCCATAATCTCTCTCTTCTCCTCCTCACTTCCCAACCGAACCACCATTAATTTACTCTCCTCCGCCCCTCTTTTTATTTTTCTAACCCCCTCAATATGCACCCTCGTCTCCAGCTTTTTACATAACTCTTCCACTTTCCTCCTAGCCTCCTTTCCCTCTGTTCTCAACCCACTGACCAAAATATTCCTCTCCTCCCTCTCTCTCTTCTCCATCCCCCACTCCAGCTCCTTCAGCCTCCTGCTCAACTCCATCCAATCTCCCCCTCCCTCTTCATCTCCCAGCTTCCCTTTCTTCCCTTCCACCTTCCTCAACCTTCTTTGCACATCTTCCAGCCCTCTGTCTAACTCCTCCACTTTTCCTTCCCCTCCCCCCTCCAATTTTTTCTCCAGCTTATCCAGCCGTCCTACTATCTCCTCCTTTTCTTTTTTCCAACGCTCTTTTCTTAGTTTCCATTCCCCCAATTCTTTCCTTATATCCTCCAAACTCACCTCTAATCTTTCCCACCTGTCCCTAGATTCACTAATTAACCCTCTAATTAACCCCTCCAGCATATCCCCGTTCCCTCCCATCTTCCTCTCTGGCGACCTCACCGTCTTTTTACTTGCTCTAAACGCTTCTTTGTTTTTCCCATCCTCCTCCTCCAAATCCCTCTTCCTCCTTACAAAATCCTCCAAATTCCCTAAACTACCTCCCCGCTCCCTCCCCGCCTTAATACTCTTGCCCGCAGTCTCACCCCAGCCCTTCCCGCCTTTCGCTCCTGCATTTGGTTCCATTTCCCCTTTCAAATTTCGCGCCCTCGCTAAGCCTTAGCACTAAATCCCCGGCTCTCCCACAGATGTCCCCACCTCCCGGTAAAATCTCTCTTCTGACACTTGCCTCGGCCATAGACTTATATAATAGACTGAGCGTCCCAGTGGCAGCGTTGAAGCCGACATGCAAGAGAGAACGATATACAGCGGGGTGTAGCTGTCTCTTTCTAACAGGGTAAAGTGGGAGGTTCTTCTCCTCTTCTCCTTCATTGTCATTGCTTGTGCGTGCTTGTGCGATATCCCCTCTTCTTGCCCATAAAAAGAGACAGCTACACCCCGCTGTATATCGTTCTCTCTTGCATGTCGGCTTCAACGCTGCCACTGGAACGCTCAGTCTATTTATATAAGTCTATGGCCTCGGCCAACCGACCTCAACCCACCGCTTTTTCTCACCACTCTACCACACCCTCCGTACACCCTGCTGCCCTCCCCACCACTACCCTTGACCCTGCACCGCACTCTCCTTCCACTCCACACTCTCTCACTCTCACACTCCACTTACTTCCCCAAAAATACTCTTCTAACAAGCAACTCCAAAAATGCCCTGTCACTCTGACTCTTGCCGGAAACGGAAGCCCATTTCAATTATTTATAACAATTGGAATTATTAATTTCTTGTAACTTAAACTATTTTTATTAAAAGGTTGTCTCTTTAACTGTAAAATGCATTTTTAAAAATATCTCTACGACAAATATAACCAGAGATATTAATTTTTAAAGTTAACAACTTCTTCATTTTTCACGAAAATTTTGTTGTTTATAACTTCTGCAAAAAAATAAAACAATTAAAAAAATACGTATTTCCTTATTTTATGTATATTTCATGTAAAAAAGTTTCGTTCGATTTAAAAAATACGAGATCATTTCTTGTCCGATTTGATGTGGAATTGCCCATGTATATTCTCTATATTTGTAGCAAAAATGATCCTTTGACAATTAATCACAATTGTCAGCATACAAATAAAATACTTTATTTCGACATACAGTACAAGAATAACATTCATATTTTTATAAGCAATAAATGTACATTTATGTAAGCTTGTCTATATTTATAGAAAAAACAAGCTTTTCCTATTAAAACAAAAATTGTGAATTTTATTCTTAAATTATACGTCGAAGTAACTTAGTTTTTCCGCCATCATGCATATTTTATAATATGAATAGATAATATATATAATATAACTTTTTTTCGGTTTCAAAATTCATAAATAGGTGTAAACAGTGTGTGATCAATTGTCATAAATATTATTTTTACTGCAAACGTAAAGAATATATGTATATAGGTATAGATTGTATTATATAGACGTATAGAGCAAAACAATAATGTAATTGCATATTGTGTATATGTATACTATAAAATATTATATGTACATATTATAAAATAGAAATGCAAACATGTAAAAAATTAATTTATCTTTATGTAGAGAAACGAAAAAAGAAAGAATAAAAGCGACTTATGGAAATGAAATAACAAGCAAGCAGAGAGAGAGAGAGGGAGAGAAAGGAAGAGAGGGAGAGAAAGGAAGAGGGAGAGAGAAAGGAAGAGGGAGAGAGGAAGGGAGAGAGAGGGGGAGGGGAGGGGAAGGGAGGGGGAGAGGGAGAGGGAGAAGGAGGGAGGGAGAGAGAGAGGGGGGATTTGATTGATTGATCTTTATTAGCTTTCTTAGCTATTTGTAATACAGATCTAGTTTACATGAATTATTACATACTCTTTTAACGCTCGTTTAAACGCTTCAATTGTTTCATTCCGTCTCATTTCAGCTGGTAAGGCATTATACATTTTCACTTCTTTATAAAACATACTCTTCTGCGCACTCGTAGTTCTGCGAAATTGCATTACAATATCCCCGGCTTGTTGTGTCTGTCTTTCACTCTCATTTTCCACTATTGTTAACCTATTTCTTAAATGATCCGGTAACATACTCTTTAAAATCTTAAAAATAAATATACACACATTATAATATAACCTCTGTCTTATGGACATAAACTGCAGCGCTTGCAGCATACGCTCCACTTTGGTATGTCTATCACATTGTAATATGACCCTCATGGCCCGGTTTTGCGCTTTTTGCAATTCATTCAGCTGTGTTTCTCCCATATCAATTAACAGCATCGCACAATACTCAAAGTGAGGCGCTATGATTGTCTTGTATATAATACATCTAGTATATGCCGATATGTAATTACCTATTCTATTTAAGAAACTCACTTTTTTCCTTATTTTCTTTAGCATATAATCACAGTGGTCCTTAAATCTTAGTCTATCGTCAATAATTATGCCTAGATATTTCATTCTTTCCACACGCTCTATTTCAGTTCCATCCAAACATTTCAATGTAATGTTACCTCTCAGTTCTTTTCTTATACTTCTAACTATCATATATTTCGTTTTTCCTGCATTCATTTTTAACTTATTTGTATTCATCCATTTTTCCACTGTAACAAATGCCATATTCATTTTTCTTTCTAATTCCGCACTACTCTCTCCAGTCACATACACCAGTGTATCATCCGAAAACATTTTTATGTTATATCCTTCCGGGCAGACTTTAATTATATCATTTATGTATATTATAAATAACAAAGGTCCTAATACAGATCCCTGTGGTACTCCATATTCTGTGGCTAATAATGTAGACCATTCATTATTAAATCGTACCTGTTGTGTTCTATTCTTTAAATATGATCTTAACCATTCTAAAGCTGTTCCTCTAATTCCGTATTGATATAATTTCTCTAACAATCTTTCCCTATCTATTGTTTCAAATGCCCGCTTGAGATCCATGAAAATTACCCCCACCATTTTTGCTTCACTAACTATCAATTTCCATTTGTCAATGACTGTTTGAATCGCTGTTTCAAACGAATACTGTTTTCTAAAACCTGATTGATGCTCTGTTATGATACAATTATCTTCAAAAAACGTCTCAATTTGTTTTTTAACTACTAATTCTAATACTCTCTCGAATATTGGTAACATATTTATAGGCCTAAACTCACTTGCTTTCCTAGCTTTCTCTATTTTTGGAATCGGTATTATCGTAGACGTTTTCCAACCTTCTGGACAGCAACCTTCCCTCAAAAAGATATTTATTATATCAACAAATTCCTCTTTTATTACATAAAATACTGCTTTAAGTATATTACTAGTTATTCCCTCTTCCGTACCTCTCTTTTTTGGTAGTTCCATAACAATTTTTTGTAAATGCTCTATTCTAATAATCTCAAAATTTTCCATAATTCTCTCGCTTTCAATAACAAAAATAATTCTTTTACCCGGACTTTCTAAGTTACCTCTATTTATAGATTTTACTATGTTATCAATACTCTGTATATAATATAAATTAAATTTATCAGCTATATTGCACCCTTCAGTATTATCTAATATTTCAAAATCTATATTCTCTATTTCCTTTGTACCCGTTGGTTCGCCTCTTAGTATTTCTTTCAGGGTATTCCACATAGATGTCGGATTTTCCTTGTTATGATCTATCATATTTTCATAATATTCTTTCTTTTTTGTCCTGATTAGCTTAACCACTGCATTTCTTTCGATTTTAAACTGTAACCAATTTTCGTCCATATCGTCATACAACGCTTTACTGTACGCCTCATCCCTTTTAGTCGCTGCTTCTCTTATTTTATCCGAAAACCATTTTTTACCTTCCCATATTTTTGGAATTCTAAATTTTTTCTTAGGCGCTGTAGCGTCCAATGCATCTACTATATTATCAACAAGTTTCTTTGCTCTCACACTGACATCTATATCTTGGCTTTTTTCTAAATTATTTTCCACTAATTTAATAAATTCATCTACATTAAATTCTTTAAAATTCCTAGCATTAAATTCTCTGTATTTATTATCAATTTTACTCGCATTAAGTTCAACTTTTAACCGCGCATGGTCTGTTATTTTAGGTTCATGAATTACCTGCGCTACTATTTTATTATTAGCGTAAATTAAATCTATAATTGTCTTACTATCTTTCGTAATTCTCGTCGGTTTATTTACATATTGTTTCATGCCTAAGCTCAACATTGTCGTCTGCAACTTTCTTGTATAAAACGAATCTAACATAATATCTATATTAAAGTCTCCTATTACTATACATTCTCCTCGTATTATTAACTCTTCTATTATATCCTCCAGAAATCTCACGAAATCACCGTGCGATGCACTCGGTGAATGATATATTACCATTATTACTCCTCTATACAAATTATCTTTCACTTCAATCGCAGCACACCAACAATTCGAATCTAACTTTTTTACTAATACTATCTCATATTTAATATCATCTCTTACATATAAAACAACCCCTCCTGTATTTCTATTTTCAGCATTACATCTAATCATACTATATCCCGGTACGTTCACTTCACAGTCTTCAATTTCAGCAGTCACTCTGGTTTCTGATAACGCTATGAACGCAGGGTTCACTTTCTTCATAATCTGATGCTGTATCTCGTCTTTATGCGCCATCAAATTTTGCGCATTTGTATATAATATTAGTTCCGTTTCCGTCTGTACTTGCTATTTAGCATCCTCCCAGCCGGCTCTCCTCTTCTCCTCCTGCATCGCCCTCTTGAAAGTCGGACATTCCGGATCAAGTGCGTCATGTTCATCATTTATTTTCAAGTTGTATGTTTGAATCTTAAACATACAATTTATACATCTTTTCTTTGTCGCTGTACATTCATTCACATTATAATTTCCTGCACATTTGTGACATGTTTCATTACGCGTACAATTCTTTGCAATATGATAATAACCCCAGCCTTTAAAACATCTTTTAATGTTAATGTGATTGAATGCAGGACACTTTCTCCATCCTACATTCAGTTTTCTTTTGCTCAGCATTACTTCATGAGTCTCTTCATCAGCTTCAATTATTACGATACCTTCTTTTTCTCTTCTTCCGGATTGACCTTTATCATTTCTTTTTTCTTTAACTATTTTCTTCACTATTCGCATCTGAACTCCTTCATTTTTCGCGTCAATTTTGTTCTGCTTCTTGATTGTATCTATTAAATCATCATCATTCAACTTAATTTCTTCCTCGCCAATATTGACAATTTTTATTTTAGGTTTTATCCGCGGTGACTCAGTAACTTTGAAATTCTCGCCCAGCTTGGCTTGTACTGTCGCCTTTAGTTTTTCCATTTCTTCTCCAGTCTCACAACCGAGAATCACTGTTTCCTTACTTCCTTTTTCTACCTTCGTTATTCCCATAGCCATGTTCTTGATATCTACCTTTTCTTTTATCAGTTTTTTAGTTGCTTTACTCTCCTGTTGCACCTTGGGTTTGACAATTATAATATTTTCTTTTTTCTTTTCTTTAACTGCTTCGCTATAGCTTCTTTGCGCTCCTCCTGACGGCCCACAAGCTCTTCCCTGTATCATTCTTCTCAAGTTTCCAAGTTCTTGTTTAATATTTCCCAATTCTTCTCGAACTATTTCCTTAACCATCATCTTAATTTCCTTCTTACATGCTGTTTCATCTATCAATTCTTTCACAATTTTTACAAACCAATCTATTTTTACGTCAATACTCGATGGTCCACTCACTCCTGATGTTCTACTTCCACTGCTTGATGTCGTAAACGAACCTATAGATCCTGTAGATCCTAGTCTATCCCTGCTGCTCCCGCCACTGCCGATGCTTTCTTCATATCTGCTTCACTTTCAATTGTAAACTTGTCAAATGGTCTAGGACACGACACCAGTTCACGGTTTTTATCATAAATCTTATGCTTACTTACACATCCTGGATGGTAAAAAAGCTTAACACACGACTTGCATGCCACAACCTGACTTTTTATTGCCTTCTTACATGCCGAACATCGATACTCATCATATTCATCGTTCATATCGATAATTACCGGCCAAAACCGTTAATATCAGCATAGGCGATCAGTCACCTTTGCGTCCACTTTCACACGTCAGCACTTTTTGTCCACCGGTAATGTCTACCTGTCGTAAGAGACCTCGATGTATCATACAAGAAATGTAGTTCTTACGCTCACACACTAGCATATCCCGACTAGATAACACTCATAGTTACTCCCGGTCTATGCAGCTATTACTTCGACAACTTTTAGTCACTCTTTCACACTATTGAACCGCTTAAAAACTACCACTTTTACGGAGCGATGTTTGACACGTCTTCTCCATCGAGAGAGAGGGAGAGAGAGAGAGGGAGTGAGAGAGAGAGGGAGGGAGAGGGAGAGGGAGAGGGAGAGGGAGAGGGAGAGGGAGAGGAAGAGGGAGAGGAAGAGGGAGAGGAAGAGGGAGAGGGAGAGGGAGAGGGAGAGGGAGAGGGAGAGAGAGAGAGGGAGGGAGGGAGAAAGAGGGAGGGAGGGAAGGAGAGGGAGGGAAGGAGAGGGAGGGAGGGAAGGAGAGGGAGGGAGGGAGAGGGAGAGAGAGAGGGCGAGAGGGGGAGAGAGGGAGGGGGGAGAGAGAGGAGGAGAGAGGGGGTGTGAGGGTGGGAGTGGGAGAGGGGAGGGAGGGGGAAGGAGGGAGAGAGGCACGCGAGTGAACGTGTAAGCGAGTTGTGAGGCGCACAAAATAGAGTGAGCAATCAGAGAGAGACAGTGACCGTATGACCAAGAAAAAGAAGATACGACACATTGCAATTAGTTAATGTATACATGTATGTTACTCTCACACGCATGAACGAGACAAAGATAGTATGTTTGTGTCTGTCCTCGTCAACTAAACAGATTGCAGCTCTGTCTATCGCAACATTACGCAACTAATCTACTGTTCTGTTTTACTCTTTAGCCTCGATCTCGCACACACACATATGCAGGAAAATTTTGCGCACGCTAATCTTTTTTACTAGGCTTCTAAACTCATTTCTAAAAGTTCACTTATACTCCTTCATGCAATTTCGAGTTAGAACTGATCTTATTTTGTATGTACAAACTGCAAAACTTTTATATTAAACAAGTATTGTTTCGATCTGACGCCAGAAGCTGATAAAAAACTGTAATTTTGTAATTTTGAAGGGTTTTTAACATAAAATTGAACGGTCCCCACTTTGTTACTATGTGTACTTTAATCTTGGTGAAGCATTTATTATTCTATTTAACCAATGAAAAGATTAGCGTGCGCAAAAAATAATCGTTTTGGTCGGTAAAACAGATGACTTTAGGATCCCCTTAAACGCGTGATGATTTTGTGCCTAGAACTTTCCGCCGTTGTTTTATTGGTAAAATTGATTCTCGCTCTCAGAAGCAATTTAAACGCAAACAACGTTCCGATTCACCTGTGGACCGATTCCACCGTAACGTTAACGTGGATCAAGGGACATCCTTTGTGGTGGAAGGATTTTGCACGGAACCGAGTTTTATTTAGCCAAGAACTAGCTTGCACATTCGCGTTGGCATCACGTCGCGGGGAAAAAGAATCCGGCTGATTTAGTGTTGCGCGGAGTCCTGCCACAATGCCTTTTACAAAAGCAATTATGATGCTCAGGCCCCCAATGGCTACAAAGGCACTTCGCTGCATGGCCCTCTTTCACACGGTTTTCGAGTCGGAGATCGATCTCGAAGAGTGATCGAAACTGCGCTACTACCACAGCAACCGAAAGATTAGATTCCGAAATCTGGGACCTGATTCGTCGATACTCGACACTCACGCAACTTTTGCGCATCACCGTGTGGTGCATGCGTGCCATTCAACGATTCAAAAGAAATAAAGCCGATAATTCTACTCAAATGCCTCTTAACGCGACGGAGTTAAACCAGACATTACTCTTTTTGACCAAGGTCACGCAACACACGCATTTCTCAAAAGACATCGAAACGCTTGAAAGCCGCTAACAACATCAAAATGATTGAAATTCTTCAATACGGACGTCGATTACGCCGGTCCAATTATTTGAAAGATGTTTCGCGGACACGGTGCTAAAACTTATAAAGATTATTTCATAATTTTTGTCTGCTTCGCAACATCAGCCATTCACCTCGAAGTAGCCACTGACTATTCCACGGATCGATTTATCGCAGCCTACAAGAGATTCACAGGTCGCAGAGGTCTGTGTTCCACTATAATTAGCGATTATGGAACGAATCTTGGAGCAGACCAAGAGTTAAGACGACTCTTTAAGACAAGCTCTCGCGAATGGCAGAGCATCGCTCATGTTCTTACTAATGACGGCGTCACGTGAAGATCCAACTCGCCATCTGCACCGCACTTCGGCGGCAAGTGGGAAGCCGGAGTCAAATCCGTAAAGTTTCACTTGCGCCGAGTCATTGGCTACGCCATTCTGACGTACGAAGAGATCTTTACGTTTCTAACGCAAGTCGAAGCTACGCTACGACCTCTCTGCGCTCTTTCGGATGACTCCTCAGATCTCACAGCTCTGACCCCGGGTCATTTCTTGATCGAGACAGCACTCAACTCTATCCCGGAACCATCTCTTTCGGATACTCCACAGGGTCGATTATCCTGCTAGCAGCTTCTGCGGCAGATCACAGAGGCATTCTGGTCGAGATAGTCCTCCAAATATTTACAACATTTTCAAACATCGACTAAATGGTTCAAACAACAATCTACTTTAAACATTGGAGCGCTGATCCTTGTGAAGGACGAAAGATTTTCGAATAATCGACGTACATCTGAATGCCGATGCATTAGTTCGTGTCGCTACTGTCAAAACGCAAAACTCAGTTTTAAAACGACCGATCGTCAAATTAGGTGTGCTTCCGAATCCAGTTTAATCCAGTTTATTGATTATTATATATGCCTTAATCATGTATATTCGCGGTTATGTTTCGCCAATCTGACGGTTGCCAAGGCGGGCGGAATGTTCAAAATAATTAAAGTAATTAGTCTTCAAATCATGCATGCAAATCTAATATAATCTTGTCATTATAATTAAGTCGTCTTTGTAGTTATAAAATTACGTTTCTTGATTTTCGTTATTTCTTAAACACGCTTAAAGACTTTATATCAGCTTTAAATCGCTCGTCGTTCGGTGTGTTTACATTTTTTGCAAATTGATTTTCATCGATACATCACTCATCAGCTGTTTTCGCGCGCCTGTTGATGTGTTTCGACCGACAGTTCTTATGTAACCGTCTCTAAATTAAGACTTCTAAGAATCTCAGCTCTCTGTCTTTTCTTTTCTTCGCTAATCAATCTTTAACAATTATTTGACGTCTCTAGCGCATTCTCGAACTCTCGCGTCATTCTCGTTTAATTAAATCGAATCTTAACAGCTAGTAAATGTTAGAATTGTATTTGTGCAATAAGCAATTTACTTGTAAAATAAAACAGACACAAGGATTGTACAATATTTCTCTGATTTATTCTGAGCACGACATAGAGCTCTGATACAACAAAACGGAGAACCGACCTGTTCAAAAACATTAAAACATAAAAGTAATTTAGACCCATCAATGCTACCAACTACTAAATAAAGAATTTGTCCATTAAGTAACTAAACATAGAAATATAAATTCAAACTACAACGGGCTAATAAGAGCCAAACGCGGATGGTCGTGCATTAGTTTCAAAGAAAATTAATTTTTGAAACTGATTTATTGTGCACAGGGCACATATTTTGCTTGGTTCGATACCAAGACTTTTTTCTTTTTTTTAAATTAAATCTTAAAAATTTTTAATTGTTAAACATAGAAAGGCACTTTATATGCAAAATAAATGTTGAAAATAATTGCTATATATCCAATAGTAAACTACCATCCTTTTTCTCTCTCTAATTAGTGTGCTAGTCAAGTTAAAATATTTCAACTTTTCTATTTCAAATTGAATCTAAATTTTGTTAAAAAAAATATATTTTGTCATTTTAAAAAAATTTTTAAAAATCGAAAATTTTTGAAAAAAATTGTTTTTTGCCAATATTGTCATTTTGTCAATAAATTGTTTGCCTCTGTTTCAAAGGTTTAATCAAAGAAATAATTAAAGAAGAGAATGCCGCGTTGGTCGCATCTCGAAATTTTGCGTGTGGGCCATTGAACCATGACAAAACCAAAAAAAGCTGTTTTTTATATCTCAGTAAACAATTTTTTTGCAACTTTAAGTATGTCATTTTTTAAATTTAAATCCATGTAAAAACTAACATAAATTTATTTATATTTTTAATTATATTTACATTGTCGAGTAATTTGTTGCAAGCAATTGTTGTGCCCGTAGCCGCTGAGAAAGGAACTTTTCGAGATTCGTGCGCCCAAAGAGTTAGAATCTACACACTGAATAAAGACACTCCTTTTTAGTAAAAGGGTATATTTGCTGCCACTTAATCACACAATGTGAATTTACATGAATCTTCGCGGTTATAATATTCAGACGCGATACGTGCGGTACGCTTCACTTTTGAAAGCGATCGCCCGATCTTCTCGCTATCAACTTATACAAGACACAATTAGAGAGAAAGGAGTGTGATGATCCTGACCGGAGTCACGTGTGTTCCGTTTCTAGTTCTCTGTTTATATTATGGTTTACTTTACAACTTTCTCTTCCGCTGCTTGCTGAACTTCTGAGAACTGTGCCTGATCATTTTGCTTTATTATATTTTATTTTTATCCACGAGTAAGGGGGTATGGGCTAATTAAGAACCAAGCGCGGTAAACGGTGCGCAACTTATTCTTTCTTGTCAAATATTATTTATTAGGTTCCAATTTTAAACCATCATCAGCAAATAAAATTAGATTGATCGCGGTTTGCTGTGCATGACTGGGTAGGAAATATGACCGTGTGTATTTTCTTGATTTTTTATATATTTCTACAAGAATAACAAGTGTGCGTGTATATTTTTCTAATTGTAAATAGTTAATTTTTTTAGATAATTATATGTGGAGCGGAAAAATATCTTTTATGTATTTATTTACTATATATGTTATGTTCAGTTTTCTGCATGTATTTAATCTGTCTCACTGCAAATATATTGGAATTTATCAGCAAGTATCAGTTAATACAATTGAATTTTTTTTTATTATAGGAAGAGTGTAGAAAAAGGATAGCTGAATGCACAATGAACGGTGGTGGAAGTACACCTGTGTGCGGAAGTGACGGAATCACATATTCCAATCAGTGTCAGATTATTTCTAAGCAATGTCAAGGCGTGTCTATTCTTATCAAACATACTGGGCCTTGTCCAGGTTTGTATTTTTAACATCATAAGTAGAATATAAATGTTGATAACGAAAAAACAGAATATTTGTGATTATGCCCAACTTACAATTCATAGATGTCAGCAGACGCACAATAGTTTAAACATTTAAAAAAGTAACCAAACTTCAAAATCTCGTTAGATTTTTGAAAAGCATGTTCTTAGATTGTTGATTAAGAAATCAATTTTTATTTTTAATTTTTCTGGGAATTTTAATATTTTAATCTATTAAAATATAATATAAACATAGCAAAATATTTTTTTTCTTTTTTATTATAATATATTTTAAAATATTAGAAAGATTTTAAATAAAATGTCATCTTTTGCATACCACTCGCTGAATAGTCACTTATCACAATATTAGTCATTATTGACTTTTGACATATCCTATAATACTTTTTTACTCAACATTCGATATTCTTTTGAATTTCGAAGTGGAATGTTAAGTGTTCTGTATGAGTATTTAAAAAACTTAAGATGACCTTTATATTTCGATAAAGCAAGAGAGCAAAGAAAAAACTGATTACTGTAATTATATTACACCAATTGATACCATGCACATGTTATTGTTATAAATTTTTTTATACAATAAATAATTTGAGTAATTTAAAGTCAGGTTAAGTGATATATCCTATATACAGGGTGGTCCTGAAATAGTTGGTCAAAATCAGGGATTGGATTGGGCTCGTCATAAGGATGAAAAAAGTTCCCATAAACGTTAGTCCAAAAACGCATTCCTCAGGAGTTAAGACTCATTTAATTATTAATACCTGATTCAGAAAAATGGAAGTCCATGGAAGGCAAAAACTTTATTTTTATTTACAGAAGTTGTAACTTTTTTCATCCTTACGACGAGCCCAATCCAATCCCTAATTTTGACCAACTATTTCAGGACCACCCTGTATAATGTATAACTTTATTTCAATAATTAAATATTAAACATTTAATTTTCAAAAGTTTAAATATTTTCGTTTAGATAGAGATATCTAGATTATAATTATCAACAAATTTATATTATTGAAGATAATAAAAAATTATATAAAAAATTCAATAATTCTGTTAAAAAAAATATATATCAAAATTTTTTTATATTTTACTTTAAGCAATAATATTTTTATAACTCTTACTAGTTAAATTAATTGAAAATGTTTACAGATTATACAATAATTTGAAAATATTGCCATGTACAAAGGTGAGAAGTAAATTTAATAGAAATAATAAATTATATATAGCATACATATACATACATATACATATGCGCGCGCACATGTATGTGCGTATGTGTATGTATGTATGTTTTTTTACCCTTCTCCACCTCTTACCGCATCTTCGGGATTGCTCGCGTATTTTGTCAGGAGTGCAGCCAGTACCTTCCTCTTGGCAATAAGCGGCATTACCTTATGCTTTCCATCCTGTTCTGCACGGATAGATTAGGAATTCAAAACCGCTTCCCGCAATGTTTCGCGTTGCCCGATCACCGTTCCTATAGCCGGGATTTCTCCGGGATACTCCGTTATTTCAGCAATCTATGCTCCTAATCATATGAAATCTAGCCTCTTTTTCTAATACAGTAAACTAATTAATCCTCCTTTTGTATGTGTCAAGATGCATTCCGGATCTGTTCTTCCATCCTGTCCAATCTCTGTTATCTTTCATCCACCCCTTTTTGCTTTATAATCGTTTGTATATACATCGTAATGGTATTCAATTTTTTTCTCACACTCTAGTATCAGTTGCATCATATTTTTTGGAGTAATATCCGATTCAAGTTGTTGCTCTAAGTTCCGTCTTGCGTCCGCCTACGCCTGGCATTTAATAACGTGTGCTCAGCGTTGTCCCGCATATCACCACACTACTCATAGATTTTAGTGTTCTTCTTCTATACGCTTCAGATAGCTCTGGAATTTGCCATATCCAGTCATTGCTTGTGTAACATAGTAACTCAGCTGCTCATGCTGTCTCCACGGTTCGAAACGCCGGATGAGGTAGTCTACCGATCCTTCCAATTTTCCTTCCAATGCTGCTGCCAAGCTGTATACACCTTAGCTAGAGTCTTCGTCTTTCTTTCTTTACGTGTCTCTGTTATATCGTAACTACCAGTCAGCTTACCCTCGTGGAACACTTCTTCTTCTGCTAATAAGTAGATAGGCGGCGTATCTTATAACACTTGAGCAGCGCTAGTTGACACTGTTCTATAAGCAACAATAGTTCTAATTATGCTCATTCTTTGTATGGGTGTCTTGCACAATAATTGTTATATCCGAGACATCTGGCCCATACAACATAATGCTATGTGCTATGGGGTTGTCTCAATTGCGCACATTACCAATCGGACACAAAGATATTTCCCGATCGGACACAGTCCCGATTGAACACAGTTGCGATCGGATACAGTCCCGATCGGACACAATCCCAATCGAATACAGTTCCTATCGGACACATACAGTTGTATTCGGACACAGTCCTAATCATACACAATCCCGATCGGATACAGGCTCGATCGGACACAGATCCAATTGAATAAAGGGATTTCACATGGGTTTGTAATTTTCTGTGCAAAGCGAGGTCCACCCATATCGACCGGTGCTTTCAGTGTGTGTCGAGATCAATAATTGTACAATTACACATAGGTTTACAACTTTTCGTACTTGTCCGATCGAGTCTGTGTCCGAACGGGACTATGTCCAATCGGGACTGTGTCCAATCGGGAAATATCGTCGTATCCGATTGATAATGTGCGCAATCGAGATTCACTCTGTGCTACGGTATTATACAGTATCCTTTTAGATTGGCCAGCCCTTCCACAATTGAGTATGATTTGAGCCAACATTGTGACTGTCGTGGCAGCTTTATCAGCTGTTCTATTCACATGCGTGCGAAAAGTGAGCCGGTTGTCGATCCAAATGCCTAGATCTAATAACACGCCGAAGAGTTATTTCATGTCTCTTAACAGCAACAGATAGTTTAATAAAATTTCTTCTTCACATAATCAACACTGCTTCGCATTTGCGCATCGCACTTCAAGATGTTGAAGATAGAATCATGATTCTATCTTCCAACCAGCACACAACTTTATTCATAGCAGTGGTCACGTTACGCTGAAAATTGTCGCTTCTGCAGTAATAACTACATTAACGTCCGCGAAGACGATTATTTCTGCATCCGATGGTAGTTCCATCTCTAATAACTCGTCGTACATGACATCCCGAAGCAGAGGCCTTGACGCAAGACCGAGCCTTGAGATTCCCCAACTGTGATATGCCTCGCTATCTCGTACTGTAGTCTCTTCTTGTTCAGATAACTTGTAAGAAATGTCATCATATAAAGTGGAACCTGTTGATAGGCCAGCAATGCATTCAATATATCATTCTACCTAGCAGATTTGAAAGTGTTGCTGACATCTATTGCAATCAGCAGCCAAGAACCACTTCTCCATCGATCACTAGCGCACGCTGATTCTGCCAGTCTCTTAACATGCAGCACCGTGTCGACAGTAGATCCGGTCGAAACCATACTGTTAAATATGTGCAGCCGCAAGTGTAGCAATGTCTCCAATAATTTTCCGGTAACAATAAACCCAACGGCCTATATGACAAAGGCTCGCCACCAGGATTTCCTTCTTTAGATATCACCACCAACCGCTGCTCCTTCCGTGCTTCGCAAAAGATATCTTGCAAGAGGCATGTATTATAAAATAGTAGTAGTAGGTCGGGACAAGCCGATACCGCTAACTTGAGCACTTCAGCTAAGACTACATCCGGACTTGGAGCTTTCCTCGCCGTAATTCGTGCAGTCGCTCTCTTTAGCTTTCCATCATCAATAGGAGGCACGATAGCCTGATCAAATTCCGGCACAGTCCACTTAATTGGTTTCCCAGTAGGGAATAACGCATCAATAATCTACTCCATTCGCTCTCGGGTCTCCACGTTTATTTGGCGCATACCAAATTTCTTCATAATCCTATAAGGAGCTTCCCATGGATCATCCTCTATCTCTTTACAGAGGTTTTTTCAGCATTGCTGCTTGCTATTTTTTATTTCGTTGCGCAACACCTTGTGAGTCACATGATATATCGCGATTCTTTCCGGCGTCCGCTTCTTCTGTGCTCTGTGACGCGCCGCAAGACATTTCCGCCGGAGTTCCGCGATCTGGCCGTTCCACCAATATACCACTCACTTCTGCGTTTGGGTATAGTAATGTCGCATGCCCTGGTCAATATGCCATATTAGCTTTGGGGTTCAATAACCTTGCAAGCGTGCATCGTAGTGTTCAACGCTCCTCATTCGAGAGATATTTTACAAGCTTCATTATCGAGTTGGTGCGTAAATCAGCCAAAGGATTTATCGCTCGAGCGATTGATAATCCATTTTCCGATCTGGAAGGAAATATATGAATGATCGCTCAAGATAATCAAGAATTGTCCATTGTTGTATTCTAGGAAGTAAACTGGGAAGCACTCTGGGAAGCACAAGTGGCGTCTATTCAGGATCTGGTAATTCCTCTTATTGTTAGACGTGTAAGTTTGCTTCCTGTATTGGCTGGGTATAGATCACTTTGTGCCATAGTTTTCTTTAACGTTATGCCTCTCTTATTGGTAATTGGAGCACTCAATGCTACAGTCCAAGCATTAAAATCGTCTGCAATAAGCACTTTGCCAGCGCCAACAAAAACAGAGGTAGCAATTTTTCAAACATTTTACAATACTCTAGGTATGGTTTATTCGATGAGAAATAACACGCATAAATGCATAAATCTCCAATGCGTAGGCCGTAAATATCAGGTCGTCAATCCAATAGCACTGGTGCGGATAAACAATTACTGCATGCATATATGGCGGCCACGCCCGTAATATCAAGTACCAATTCGCCTGATCAATGTTCGGTAATAATCATTACATCTATTTGCCTATCCAGTATTGTCTGATGCAACAAATCTTGTGCTACTCGACAATAATTCATATTCATTTGGAGCAGGCGAATCATTTCTGCATTCTCTTAATCTCTGCTTGATACGCTTTATATTTGGCAATCCTTGCCATATGGTTGGCATCATGCTTCCCCTCGCACAAGAAACAATGTGATGCACTGGAGCAGTTCTTCGCCATATGCCCATCAATCCCACTCTGCAGTATTTCGAATAATCTAACTGACTTTTGCATGCAATAGCAATATGGCCATAACCTAAGCATTTAAAACATCTCTTTGATCGCTCTCTTATCCGGCAATGCACCCATTTAACTCGCAGTTTAGATATGAGGAAATACTAACTAGATAATCCTTCATACATACGTCCAATACATAAGTTTCAATTATCGAATAGGCTCCGTAGGAAGCGTCCCAGTTGCGCACAGTAACAATTGAACACATCACTCATATCGACCGGTGTCTAGGGTAACTAGCACGATTGACCAATCAGAGAGTCCCATTTTGAATTGGCCAATCGGCGATATGTCCGATTGGACGCCACCCGGCTTCGTATAGCGGATGCGCGAGCGGTTCTTCCACGTTAAATATGCGGTTTCACGCGGATTTTGCCAGGAATTACTCTGGACTTATCTTCCCGCTTATTACTTCCGCAAAGGTCAGGTACTAACATTACGCATCCATCACGGTCAGAGGGGGCTACTACTGTCCCCTTGATTAATCTTCGGAGAATACCCACCAACCACATCCCATTCACATATCACTCATACCGCTCTTCTTAAAGTAAAAAGGAACTGATAGTTGTACACTCCCAACCATTAAAGAGGCAGCAGCTCACGGGGATGTAGGTATGTATGGATGTGTATGTGTATAAAATTAATTATATATAATTCTATTAATTTTATTTCTAACTTTGTTTATAGCAATATTTTCAAACTAATGTCTAATCTGTAAACATTTTCAATTAACTAGTAAAAATTCTACAAGTATTATTGTTTAAAGTACAATATAAGAAAAGAACTTTGATATATTTTTTCAACAGAATTACCAAATTTCTTATATAATTTTTTATTATCATCAATTAATATAAATTTGTTGTTAATTGTATAAAGTAGTAAACGAAAATATTTAAATGCTTTCGAATCAAATGTTTAATATTTAATTATTTAAATAAAGTTATATATTATATGTATAAGATGTGTCACTTAACCATATCAAATTACTTATAAATTGTTTTTCGTATGAAAAAATGTATAAAACAACAATTGCACGGTAATTGGGACGTATAGAACAGTAATTAGTTTTTTTTGCCACTTGTTATCTTTTTTATCGAGATATAAAGGTCATCTTCAGTTTTTTAAATAGAATAGTATTTTCCTTCAAAATTCGAAAGAATATTGAATATGTATGTGTGTTGAATAAATGAGTATTAGGTTAATACCTTAATAGGTATATCAAAAGTTAATAATGACTAATATTGTAATGTGTTTATTCAGCGAGTGATACGCAGAATGCAATGTTCAGGAATTGAATATCGCGGAACATGCGCAGTGAGCAGTCTGCATTGTTATACGTCTGTTATATGATTGTATGATACTATATATTTATTAGTGTGTATATTTATTATGTTACATTTATTTATTATTTATTATTATTTTTATTTTCCATTTTAAATAAATTTATTTGGTCGCTATTATGTCGCTTATCGGTGTTTTATATTTCTGCGCGTAATTGATGAGTATTCGAGTGATCTGGGTAGTTAGAGAAAGACACACACGAACATGGACTAAGTGGTGCTAATACAGCCCACAGTCGAGAAGAGAGGATTTAGTGCAACAGATTATAGGTCTAGTATCATGCTTCCATTACGCTCAAAATCTCAAGACATCGGTAGATAAGTTTAACGGTCATCAGTAAAGTCAAGTCAGTGATTTTTGGTGCGGAACAGACAGATATATAAACTGTACAGTTCGAGGCATTTCAGCAATTTCAGCAAGTTTAGCGGATACAGCAGTGAGCGGAGCTAAAATTCAGAATGACTGATCGAGACCTGGTTCAGATCAAAGCTCTGTCGGAAGACAATTTCATGTCGTGGAAGTTCAAGATGACACTTCTATTTGAGAAGCAGAACATCATGCACGTGATGAATAGAACGCTTGTTAAATCGGGCGATAAAAATTCGGACATGTGGATTGCATGGCGGAAGAAAGTTTAGTAAAATGTTATATTTTAGCAGGTTTTAACAATCATTTGACGATGTATGTACTAACGTGTAAGACTGCAGAGGAAGATGTGTGCGTTGTATAAAAAGAAATCGGCAGCAAAGACCATAATGCTTCATAAAAAATAGCTAAATCTGAAGCTAGATTTAGCTCTAAAAGTCGTTGACTATATTGTTGAACCGATGATTCTGGCTCGTCAGCTGGCCGAACGGACGAGATCTTCGATGAGCTGATGATGATGATTATTAATGGTCTGTTATCAAAGAAGAGCTTTGAATGATAAACAAAAGGAAGAACGGACAAGTTAAAACTCAAGAAAGAACAGATTTCAACGAAGGAGCTTATGAAACCCAAAGATCGTCGCGTTAGCTACATGAAGTCAGGAAGTTCAACGCAAATGTTTAGGAAAAAAGAGATTCTGAACATGGTACTAAAAGTGCTGAAAAAAAAGT
The DNA here is from genome assembly GCA_963971435.1 of Lasius platythorax. NCBI lineage: Eukaryota > Metazoa > Arthropoda > Insecta > Hymenoptera > Formicidae > Lasius > Lasius platythorax. The sequence goes on from OZ020537.1 coordinate 16,353,569, forward strand.
TTAGCAGAAATTTCTTCTGTAAAAAGTTAGATTATCAGAAGAATTGTCGTGAATACGCTGAATGGCTAAAAAGAAGTCAGAATCGAAGAAAACAAAGCCAAAGATCAAGCAATTGGAAAGCAGTGAGGAAGAGAACAGCGGATTATTCTTTGCAAAGTCTAATATTGCGGAAGTGCAGTTCAGTGAAGCTGAAATTTGATTCGCAGAGTCAAGCATAGCATGCACACAGAGGCGCATTCTCTTACATGTATCATGATCGTTCAGTTTTCTTGAACATTGACGAATCTGAAAACAAGATTATTCTGGGCGATGAAGTTGTCGGCAAAGGCGAAGTGCGCATCAAAGTTCAACGAAGTAACCAATGGAAGTGACATTTTGGTAATGTTTCGGTAATGATCTACGTTCCTGAACTGTGAAACAATCTGTTCTCATATTCAGCATGTATAAATCATGACTACGAAATCATGTCGGACAAGAACAATATCAGGATTCAGAAAAATTAAATGATTGTTGCGGTTGGAATTCAAGAACTTATATAAGCTGCTGTTCAGGATGATCCGAAGATGCCTGTATTGTTGAAACTTTTGAAACTGCATGATTGCTGAACTTACACCTGTGATATAAACGTGTTGAGTCATGCGAGTTATTCAGTAATGATGAAAATATTAAAAGAAAATCCATTGATTGATCTTAAGAAGGAAGAGCTGTTAAAGTTCAGTTGCAAAGCGTGTACATTTTTGTAAAAGTACACAGAGAAACATTCAAATTGCGCGAGGACAAGGATCAATTCATTCATTCAAACGTGGCCCATTTTCAGCGACAGCATACAATGACGCCAAATATTACGTATTGTTTAAAGAAGTATCGTCACAATGCAATAGACGTCGAAATGTTCGATAAACTTAAGGAATTCAGCAACATGGTATGGAATCGTTTTGATCGTGATGTTATGTTGCTGAAAAGTAATAATGGAAAAATTAAGCAATGCTGAGAAGTGGACAAATCTCGCGAAATTGAGCACCACACTGTATAATCTGGAACAGAACAGCAAGGGTAAATCCGAACAATTATGGAAATGATTTGGATAATGATATTCAGACGAAACATGCTGAAAAAGTTGTGATGCGATGCAGCGACAATGACGGCGCATGTGCTGAAATGTTTAGCAATCAGTGAAAGTAACAAGACATCGTATGAACAGTAGTTTAGGAAGAAGCAGGACCTGATAAATCTGAAAGTATTCGGTTGCAAGGCGTACGCGTATGTACCGGAAACTCGACGACAGGAACTGCAATGAAGAAGCATGACAAGCATGCTGAAACTTTAATGCTCTTTGGGTATCAAAGTAACAGCAAAAATTGCCGGCTAATCGATTTGAAAACGTGCAAGACGGTGGCGATCAGTGTAGAATTCGTCGAAGGCAAATATAAATTCAACTTCAGAAAGATAGTAAGAACTGATAGTGATTCAAAAGATGATGTTCAGCAAGTTCAAAATGTTAAATGAGGATTACGGTCTGCTGAAAGCAATGGTTGAAAATGTAGAAAGTTTAGCGATTCAGTAAGAAGTCGCGAAACAATGACAATTACGTGATGAAGTCTGAAACAGCCAAATCGGTGAAGTTCATAAGCGCACGTGACGATAGAAGTTGAGCCAAAGAATTATGATGAGGCGATGAAGGCACCGGACGCATAAAAGTGACAGGTAATTGGCGTTAAGATTTCAGCACAGTTGAAACATGAGATATGGCGCGATACTGAAAAGCCTGCTAGAACCTATCTCGTGCAAGTAGATCTTTAAAAAGACAATTACATTAAGTACACTAGAATGGTACAAAGTGTAGTTACACGTGGATTCACACAACAGTACAACGTCAATTATGGAGATACGTATGTATTTTCAATTCAGTACAAGAGTATCCCAAAAAAGATATCTGGATTGAACTGACTGCTGGTCCGTGGGAAGACAATAAAAGAATCGTTAGGTTGCAGAAATCATTGTACAATATGAATAGCGTCCACATTGCTGGAACGAAAAGTTAGACGCGGTACTAATCGAGTTCAGCGTGGAACGATTGGATGTTGATAACTTCATCTATATTGGTGCTGAGCGCCAATAAGTTACATGTTGGCGCTGTACGTTGATGATGGGCTTGTGTTTAGTAAATCTGATTTGTTACTGCTGAAATTTCTGAACGAGTTCAGCAAAGTGTTTGAAATCAAAATAAGTGAGCAGAATTATTTCGTTGGACTGATTGGAACGAGGATGGAAGTCAGATTAAGATCCATTAGGCGACCTACATCAAAAGGTTGGTGGAAAAGTTCAGGATGGTCAACGCGAGAGGATCAGCAGTCCCGGCCAATTCGTACATTCGATTGTCAAAGGAAACGTGCACGGATGCTGAACGGCAAATGATGCTGAAAGTTCCCTATGCATCGATAGTAGACTCTCTGCAATTCGCGGTGAACGTTCCGCGATTCGATATTGCATTCGGTGTGAACGTTCTGAGCCAGTATCTGCAGAACTCGAGTATGGAACACTGGAATGCTACAAAGCGTGTATTCCGATACTTAAAGGTGGGAGGGGTACGTTTGGACACCGTACATTGGACACGTTGCAATTGAGCACAATGCAATTGGACACAATACGTTGCGTTTCGTCCATTTGGACACAGTGCATTTGGGCACAATAATTTTGGACACAGTAACTTTTAGACACATCATGTATATATACACATAATTTGTAAATTTATTTTAAAATTTATTGTTAATAATATTTTTACATTGACGTATCTAAAATTGGGCGTCGTTTATTTGGATACTGTTTCTTTGCGCACTGTTTATTTGGACACTGTTTATTTGCGCACTGTTCTTTTGCGCACCGCTCATTTGCGCATCGTTCTTTTGCACACTGTTCTTTTGCGCATCATTCTTTTGCGTACCGTTTAATTGGGCACTGTTCTTTTGCACACTGTTCTTTTGCGCACCGTTTTATCAGAGTGAGTCCCGTTTGTCACAAGCTCGATCGGAAACAGTTTCTGTCGGGAGAAGTTCAATATGGAATAGGTATCTAAAAGAGGATTGTCCCCATTGCGTACATTATGGATCAGACACAGCGATATTTTCCGATCAGACAGAGTTGCGATCGGACACATTCCAGATTGGACACAGTCCCAATCGGACACAGATCTGATTAAACAAATTTCCACATGAGTTTGTAATTTTCTACGCAAAACGAGGTTCACCCATATCGACAAGTGCTTCCAGTATGTGTTGAGGTCAATAATAGTACTATTACACATAGATTTGCAACTTTTCGTACTATGTCCGATCGGTAATGTCTGGGGACATGATCGGGACTGTGTCCGATCACGACTATGTCCGACATGCGTAATGTGCGCTATCGGGACTCACTCTCTAAAAGCTACTGCACTTAGTGTGTCCAAATGCATTGTGTCCAAACAAATGGTGCGCAACGTATTGTGTCCAATTGCACTGTGCCCGATTGCAACGTGTCTAATTATGGTATCCAAATGAAGGCCACTCCTTAAAGGTACCGAATATAGAAGAGACAAGCCGCCTCTTGGAGTGTGACGTCATTTTGGCTGCGTCCGCTTTGGGCGCTTATGCGTTATAAGCGCTTACGCTTATAAGCGCTGTTTTCAACTGTTTCCTTTGGTTTATGAACGCTCACATCAAAACAACTAAAGTCGTTCATTTTGGCTGTTGTAAGCAATTATAAGCAGGCAAAATTAATGCGTGCAGTATTTACACAAGCATTAATTTTATTGGATTTGCTTCATAAAGATGACGAATATCGAAACTTTCATTATGAAAAATTAGAAAAGATGTGCATATTTCTCGCTTGCCCGACTAGAAGAGTTAAGAAGCCGATACCTCGATTAAAAAATGTTGTAGAAGAGATTGTTCCAACTTATAACAAACAATTTAAAGGGCATTTTAGGTATGTATAATAATGGTTCCTTTACAAAAAAATGATTAAGTACCTCATTGCTTTCAAAGTTTAAAGAAATTAATTTAAAATTAATTAGTTTAATTAGTAAGGAAAGTAAATTTTATTAAGTTGTTATTTCATAATTTTCGAAACAAATATTTTTTTAGAATGCAGCGTTGAACTTTTTATTATATTTTACTTATAAAACCTTCGTTAATAAGGTTCAAATCAGGTCATAAAACAATATCGCTTAACAAACAATTTTTGATTGCTATATGGAAAATGGCTACACCAGATTCATACCGGTATGTTAAACGATGTCTTTAATTACTTTTGCTTCTCATAAATTATTAAAAATCTGGAATATGTATAGTTTTCCTTATTTTGTATTCCTATTAATTATATTAATAAAAAAGTTCTTATTATAATGTAAGTTCTTATATAAGATATAAATCTTTTGTTTTCTTGTTGATAATAGAACAAGAAAGTTTTTATTTTTGTATAATTTTTAATGTTTTGTACAACAAATTACTTTTCAAGGTACTTTTTTCCTATAATAATAAAACACTATGTTCAATATGTACAAAATCTTTTTTAACAGATCCATTTGTTAAAAAAGATTTTGTACATATTGTATATATTGTATATATTTAATGTTGGGAAAGCTACTGCACTAAAAACTGTAAGAAGAGTTGCAAAAGCTATTGTAAATCTGAGTCCTCTTTTTATTAAATGGTCAGAAGGAGAAAGAGCACAGGAAATTTTTAAGGGATTTGCTACGTGTAGTGCTTTTCCTAATGTAATAGGAGCAATTGATGGTACACACATTAATACTAAAGCACCACACAGCAATCCTAAATGTTGTGTTAATAGAAAAGGATATCATTCTATACATTTGCAGGTAACATATGTATCAATTAGGTGGGAAAAAGCACATATATATATAATTAATTATATACTTTTCTATTTATTTATTATAGATTATTTTTGATCATCAACTACGATTTACTCATTGTCTTGCTGGACACATTGGTTTTATCCATGTCCAACGAGTATTTCGCTTATCAGAAATATATGAATATTTAGAGAAAATCCAGAAAAATTCTCAAATAACATTCATATAATTGGCGATGCAGCTTATATAATCCATAACCATTTAATAGTACCATTTCGAGATAATGGACATTTAACAGAGAAACAAAAAAGTTATAATTTTTGTCACGCATCTGCTCGAATTACAATTGAGCGGGCATTTGGATTACTGAAAGGAAGATTTAAAAATCTACTCACTATTCTTGATATGGAACGTATTGATCTAATACCAGATTTTATTATCGCGTGTTGTGTTTTATACAACATTTGTTTGCTACAACATGACTTTTCAGTACCAGAATTAGATATGATGATGGAAAGTAATTATAACTTACAATACACAAATCAAAGAAGAGATAGAAATGCAGACCATCTCAAACGAGACATTATTTGTAATAATTTATTAATGCGAAATATATAACAATGTATATATTATGTGATTTGTTATAAATGTAATATTTAATAAAATTTTTCATCATGTATTTAAAAAACACAACCTACCCTAACCTAACCTTAACCATATTTTATCATTTCTTGTGAGAAATTTAATATGGGAAGAGCCACAGAATGTGGGGGCTGTAAGGAGATTAATTAAGGCGATTGTTAATACTTTTTATTTTGTAAATATATTTTTATTAATAAAACTGCTTTCTTTTACATTAGGAACTGCTTTCTTTTACAATTATTAGGAACTTTATTATCAATAAAATAAATTTATAAACTTATTTTTTATAAATTACAAATAAAAAAACTTTATTAACCTATCTAATAAATTAATAAACTTATTTTTTTCTAAAATATTTAACATTTTATCAAAAGAATTAAGCAGCCTCTGGCTGCTAATTCTATATATTCTTTATGTCGCCTTTCTAAGGCTCTTTCTGCAATTCTTCTTTCTTGTTTTAATTCATCTATTAGTTGTATTTCTATAGGAGCTGTTTGCCGAGTTCTCTCTAAATAAAGAAAAAAAAAAAATATTAAAATCATTGAGAAGTTCAACTTAATTATATTAAGCTATTTAATAATTATAATTTACTAAGCTGTGAGTTTTCATGTTGATCGAAGCAACTATCAACGCTGGATGTACTGCATTCAGATGATTGCGATCATGATCTTTTTCTAGTTTTTTTTATCAGCGTCACTGGATGATGACTTTTAACGTGTCTTCAACCTGTAAGATTGTCTGAATTCCGTTCCAGGAATGCAAACGAGAATATTAGCTACTTATTAACGCCTCACGTGGTGGAATGCGTCAGGAATACAGAAGGGCAAAAAGGAAAGGGTAACGGGTGCAGCAAGCCAAACACGTGGATGATGCAATAGTTGTCTTTATATTTAACCACTAGCACACAATAACCGCAAAAGTACAAATATCGGGAGACCGACGACTGAACGAATACACAGTTGCGCGCGTAATTAATACAAAATAACCGCGAACAGGAATGAGCGGGTGAAACTATAATATCTAGAGAGACGACCATCTCCGTGATGTCTCGACGAACAATGGATGTCGAGATCACGCCACATTCAGTATTGTGGAAGAATAATAATTTTTAACTATTATTTTTGTACAAGTTTACTATTGTTTCGATAATAAATCAACGACAGGATCAATTGAAAATATTTGTTATCTAAACATTATTCTCGACTACCCGAACGGTAAGAAAGCATATGTTGCACAGTAGGTCATACAGTGATGCCAGAAAGAGGTCGCGGCTCACTGGCTCGGTAGCGGAGGGGATAACGCATACAAGCGTGAACCGCATACATGTGATGCGCAGAGCGCTCTGTTCACACCGTCATTTTGAATTTCGCAATTATAACTGCAGATTCGTAATCAGCAACCTCAAAAATTACTTAGTACAGACTTTCACTGAAAAAATTGATTATTTAAAAAAGATTAAGTATGCAGATGCCATATTAAATTCGCCATTTTTAATTTCGTAATTCTGACTGCAGAATCGTAATCAACCTTAAAATCCTATTAGTACTGACCTTTGTTTAAAAAAATTAATTATTTCGAAAAATATCGAGTATACAGTCTCCATATTGGATCTGCCATCTTGAATTTTGTAATTCTGACTGCAGATTAGTAATCACCCTGGAAACTTACAGAGATACCAGAAAATTGAAATCGTATAACAATCTACACATGTATATTGAGTTTTCTGAAAAACTTTCTCGAGGTTACTTAAAAAATGGCTCTGTTCCAGGTGCCATGTTGAAGTTTTCCAAGAGCGCCAAAAGTGGCATTTAATTCTACATGAAAAAAGCTAAAATTTGACCCCTTATACGTTTATGTAGATTTTGACCAATTTTGGCTTGAGCCATTTGCGTTTTCTTATGGAATGACATATATACATACATATATACATATATACATATATATACATATACATACATATACATATATATATATATATATACATTAAGTGCTAAAAGTACCGGAACAGTTAAATATCTCGAAAAATACACGTTTTAGCAAAAAATTTTTTAAACAAATGTATTAGAATTAAAAAATGTATTTACAGAAGTCATTACACATATCATGTACACACGTACACGCCGTACACAAATGGTGTAAATCTGACCAGATAACCTCCACGCAGTACATCTCGAGTAATGTTAATGCAGACAGTACTGTAACTTTCAAGCCTTATAATTCGGAAAGTATTTAATGGAAATAAGCTTGATTATAGTGCTTTAAAAAGTTTTCGAGGTAAGCTACAAGTATATGCAATGAATAGGTGTTATCATTTAAATTTTTGAAATTAATCTTGATGCACAGCTTTTCAAGATCAAATAACTTCCATCGGCTAATACATTAAAAGTAGCAACAAAAGCAATACATAATCCTTTTGCTTATTTTAGAACAAATTGAATCTAGAGAAAACAAAATCTATTGAATAATGATATGCTATTTCTGCGGTTTTCATGGATCCTAAATATAAAATCTTGTTAGAGAAAACAGATAGAGAGAGCTAAAAACCATTTAAAACGTGTGGACCAAAATTATATCGATACAAGATTACAATTTGGACTCAAATTGTGATAGAAATTCTCCTTCAATCTCAAGCGGAATCTTCAATCTCAGATTCTACATATGACAAATTAGAAAACCTTCTCAAATTAAAATAACGACATCATGATACAACAAATTTATCTAGAGAGAATCGCATTTGTATCTTCAATTACGATGACTTGAAACTGAACTTAAAACATAGAAGAGAAACATAGAAAGAGAAAGAAGCAATCTGAGAAGAGAAAGCATAAATCTGAATTATATAAATTAGCAATGGTTGTCCTGTCTGTACCTGCAAATTAGTGTAGAACGACTGTTTTCTGAACTGAAATATATTTTATCTCCATTAAGAACAAACATCAACAATAATATTTTAGAAGACCAGCTGCTTGTTAGAGCTAACAGAATATTTTCCTGTAAAGATAAAACATGCTTATGTTTCATTTTCTTTTTGTTATTATATTATACATATATAAAAATTATAGGTAAACCTATATATTAACGGTCGCAGATGTCATTTCGAAACCGTGTACTTTTTAACACGGTTTTTTTTAAACCTATAAAATGCCAGCTGCGGCCGTTAATATACATATAGAATAATATATTGTATTTACCGATTTCTTTATTATGTCTCATAACTTTAATTTTGTGATTTAAATGTTTAATGAAAATAAAGAAAAAAGCGAAGCGGCTATTAGAATTAATCTCTAATAACTGTGACGTAGCTTCAAAAATTTTAAAAGTAAAAGAAAAGGAACAAGAGCAATACCAAGTACAAGTGCGTAAAGATCGAACCGACTAAATTTACAAATCTCTTGATGAAGAAACTATTCTGGGATAAAGAAAGTAAACCACTTGGTAATAAAAGAGTTTGATAATAATATAATATGCTATATAAAATATGTATGTTAATTTTGTTTGTAATAATTATTTGGTAATAATAAAAAAGTAGTTTCATTTTACTATATCTTACTTATCATTAACTATACGTTGTATATATAAATATTCAATTATTACGTAAGGATACACACACTCACACACACAAAATAAAAAAAAATCACATTATCTTAGATTAAGAGAAATTAAGCCAGCATATTTGGTCAATTGTGCAGCACGTTTTTATGTAAAAAAGACTAAAATATGTAATTGTGAGATAAACATTACTTTGAATAAAAAATTAAAAAAAAAATACCTCTGAACCATAACCGTAATCGCAAAAAACCCTAATTAAAACGGTTTCGGTTCTGTTCTCAAGGTTCTGTACCCGAAAGAAACCGAAGAAACCGAAATCGAAACCGAAATCGAAACCGTTATTAAATGTCTTATTAGACCGTAATTATAACCAGATCGAAATTTCGTTTCGGTCCGGATCCTGATATTGAGCAATGACGAAGATTTGCCAGTCAACATGTTTAGTATCTAATCCATGATCGCCGCTGGGGCCATGTCGATCCATTGCTTCTTTGATTAATGCATCGAAAGTGCTGTCGAAAGCGCCATTAATATCTATAATAGGAAAATACCTAGAACATATCCCTTTATTACTAGCTGGATCTCGATTCTGCTCATAAAGTGGTATAAGGCCGTTTCAGTTGATCTCTCCTCTCTATAGGCATATGCGAGAATACCAGTGTTTGGCCAACTAGAAGACCTGTTCTAAAGAACCTGTCAACCAGCCTCTCTAGCGATTTTAACAGGAAAGACGTTAGGCTAATAGGTCTAAAGTCTTTGGTCAGAATATGGCCATTTCTGGCAGGTTTGAGTATGAATACAACTTTGATGTTACGCCAAACCTGAGGGATGTGTCTAAGGACTATACTGAAGATTTTGGTTAGGGAACCTAGCAAGACGCATAGGCCTTCCTGAAGCAGCACGGGATATATACCATCTGGTTCTGGAGCCTTAAAGGAGTTAAAAGACTTAATAGTCCATTCGACTCATTGAGGATGAACTACCTTAGCCGCGAGTGACCATTTCTTTAAGTAGTTGATTAGGGGATTATCAACATTCCTTTCCACGATAACCTCAATATCTTGGGTTTTTTGTTAAATTTTGTTTGAATTGCCTCAATGTATCCTTTAATATGCTGGAATATTTCTAATTTGTGTGCTATTAAATATAATTCTGTATATCTACTGAAATCATTGACCATAGTTAACACATATCTTTTTCCATTTAGAATAATGGTCTGCATGGGTCTGCCGACATCACTGTGTACAATTTCTAATGTGTCTCGCGTCTGTCAAAGATCTACTTGATCTTTTTGGGAAAAAATTTTTTGTTATCTTTCCTTGAACACAGTCACTTCATACACTTCTTTGATTTCATATTCTTTGATTGCAATTCCGTATGCCATATCTTCTGTGCCTAACTTCTTTATTGCATCTGGATCTCTATGTCCTAGCTTTTGATACCGTGTATGAATACATTTGTCGTTATGCTTATTTGTCGACGTTAATACTTTATGTTTAGTTTTCAGTCTATATAGATTTCCTGTGCAACATGTAATGGCAATTATTTCGCCATCTCTCATTGTATTGCACTTTTTTTTTAAATGCCAGGTTGAAATCGTTTTAATTTTCTTTACAGATAGAAGATTACCATACAATTTTGATACGTATAAAACATTTTTAAGATAATTATTTTTTAAATATTTTTGCTGGTAATGCATTTGATTCTTCCTGATCTTATTCTTGTCACCTTAATTCTTTGTTATCTATGTTCATAAACTTTTCATTAAAGAAATCTCGTTGTTATTCGTCATATGACATGTGGCATCAGAATCAATATACCATGAGTTTTTAGTTTGTCCTTCTAAATTTACGTTACAGCATAAATTATCATTATCAGTTACCTTATTTGCTTTTTCGTTTCTTCTTTCCAGTCTTTATCCTCTCTACACTCCTTCTTCGCGTGGCCTTTCTTCTTACAGAAGCAACATTCCATAGTACTATTTTACTCTGTCTTCTTATATTTTCCGCTGTCTCAAGTTTTTAGAGCTTTATCTTGTGCTTCATTTGTCATGGAGAAATTACTCGTTCTTTTGCGATATTTATTGATGAGCTTTCCTTTAACTAAACTAAGCGTTAAATCCTTTTCTGGCCTACTGTCAAATGTATTTATAAGACTGTTATAAGATTCTGGAAGGCTACCAAATAACATTACGGTAAATAATTCTTCTTTAATAGTTTCTTCAATGACTTTTAACTTATTCTTTATGATGGACATATTAATAATTAATAAGGTGTTCTTCAATATTGCCATTTTTTACGAATTTCTTACTACATAGATTCTTTAGTAGAAATATTTTATTGGATAATGATGCTTTTTGGTGATAATCTTGAAGAGCTTTCCGTGTTTTTGCCGCTGTCGTCGTATCACAGATATGTATAAGTTAATCATATTCCACGAAAAGTCCAAGTAGTTACTCTCGCTTGCGCATTTTTGATTGTGCTGACTCTGATTGACTCACAACTTCCTATAAACTTTTCGCGAGTGGTAATTTGACTTTATATTTCCACGACTTATAATTATCATTGTTTAATTTCGATATTATGACACGTACTGGTGTCTTCGCCATTTTTGCCCCGTCTGATTTTTGGGCTCTCTTTTTACCTTCTATTATATTTAGTTTTTCTTATTTGTCTTTTTCTTGAGCTAACTCGATTAATTTGAACAATCTAGACTCATAATCTGACAGAAGAAACTTTATATATGGGAATTAATTTAGTCCTCCTTTAATATGCACGTAATGTTTTAGTATACTCAGTGTATATCACGCAGCTGCAAGGTTGTAACATAGAGTATGTGAGAGTATCTAGACGATCAACCAAGAGATTGACGGTGAATTTTAATTATAGGTGACGTCATTGCAATCTGGCGCTCAACTTGAACAGAAATTAAACAAATATATGATTGCAACGGCCACATAGAATTGTGTGCTACAGACGTTTTCTTCACTTCTGGCAGAATTACTATTGTTTCTTGTTACAGGACTCCTGCTGGGCCGAGAATCGGAACTGCAGATTGGAGATCTTTCTTTGATCAATTCCAGAATAAGGTTATTATTGGAGGTGACTTTAATGTCCACTACCAAAGTTGGGGAGATTCTATTGTGCGTGTAGAAAGTAGTCTCTTGGAAGATCTGCTTGATTATAACCTGGTCTGTCTAAGCTCGGGTAACCCTACATTCTACGAATCGGTAAATATTGACTCAGAATTATGTATAAACTTAACCTTCTCTAATCTTTGTATGAGTATGGAGAATAGTCGGTGTAGATATGTGAAGCAGTGACTATTTCCCTATCACAATAGCGTGGTCTTCCCAGTATATCCCGTATTTATTATATAATAGAGCTTCTATAGTGTACTCAAGTAAAACAGATTGATGTCTTTCTTAGAGAAATGTCAAAGAATCTATATTTAATGACCAATTTTTTAAAGAACAGTTTTCTAATTTTCAGATTTAATGAATATATGAATGTTGTTCTCAGTCAAGAATGCTACTCTGGACAAATAACCTTCTGAGGAAGGCCATGCTAAACTCCTTCAAAAATGTTCTCATCTCTGTTTATGATAGAATAACGATTGTAACGAATTAATTCAAGCAAGAAAAGAAGCCCTAGTTACTTTTAGAAAATATCGAACTTGGGAAAATTTTATAAATTATAAAAAATGTAAAATAAGAACTTGTTCAAGTTTAAGACAAATTAAGAAAAATTTATTTTCACTTTCTGTAAACGGTTAAGAAAATACACCAACTCTATTAAAATATGGAACACAATCAAAGGTTTCAAAAATAGATGGAACTTTCAAGAAATGAAAAACATACAATACCCAGAAAGAAACTAACGTAAGAAACTTAAATTTGGAATTATGTCCATTATGGATAATTTCTGCATTTTCGATTCTAGATATTCATCATTTGATCTCTTTCTGGATACTTCCCTTTTAATATATGAATTAGAATTTGTTACTAATAATCTAAAGATTAAATCTAGTCCAAGTATCGACGGACTTAATTGTAAAATCTTTTCCTCACTTTCTCAATCAGATCAGGTTTTACTCTTTGATATTTTGAACAATCTTTTACATCAGGAATTTTTTCTGGAGTGGAGAAGGTTCCTAGTATGTTTTATTGCAAAAATGGATAAAGAAAAAAATGAGACCAATATCCTTAGCTTCATACATATGTAAAATCCTTAGATTAGAGAGATTAGTCTGTAATCATTTAAATTGGTGAGCCGAGTACTACTATATAAGTAACTCTATATAACCCTAATTTCAGTACGGCTTATGTAAAAATAAATCCTGTATATACGAGATGTAATAAAAAAATATCCAGACTGGTTCTGTTATTAACAAACTTTATTGATTATCAATACAAACATTTTATCTCCTTCAAAGTATCCTCCTTCTGCACCTATACACTTATGCCAGCAATTATGCGACTATTAGAAACATTTTTTGTATGAATTTTTCGGAATATTCTTCAGATGCTTCTATTCGCTTGAATCGTCGTCAAATCTCTTCCCTTTCGGTACCATCTTCAATTAAGGAAAGAGCCAGAAATCACAGGGAGCTAGGTCAGATGAGTATGGTGATTGTCGAATCACAGGGATACTGTTTATTTGCCAAAAAAAAACACTACACGGAATGAACTATGTGTGAGGAACAAATTTTGCAGAGATACGTCGCATATGCAAATCTTCTGTTTAAATCAATTAGCACGTACTATAGGATATATAAGCTCTTTGGCAATTCATATTATCAGTCGTCTGTTTTCACGGACTAATTGATTCACGAGAGCTACTGAATTGTCGTTTCTGCTCGTTGATGACACCAGATCGTGGATCGTCATCGGTTCTCTGTCTTCTTTGAACCTTTTGTGCATTCAAAAACGGATGTACGGCTTGAAGCATTCTCCCCATAAGCTGTTTTTAACTTTTCAAGAGTTTTCGCACCATTTTTGCCAAGTTTAATCCAAAAAATTAATGCACGCGTACTGTTCTTTTTATTCCGACATTTTGAGCGAGACCGAAATGCGACAAACAACGAGAACACGTGTTGCTTCGATGCTAGCTGAAAGGCACTAACTAACGGTCTTCGATCGTCCTTTGTGCTTTGTAGAGGGGGAATGTCAGATAATATTTCGACAAAGAGCCAAGTCCCTATTACGTATATCAGGCCTGCGGCCGGTTTGCACTTTTCGGCCGATCTTGCCTACTGCCATCCCCACTCCTCTTGTTTAATAGTATCTAGGCTGCTCGCGGAGACGTAAGACGCTCGATCTCAGGGACGGTATTAGCTGTAAATCGTATGGGGCTTTGGCGTGTATTGTCCCGCGCGCTGTTACAAAATTATTATTATGTTATTATTATTAATATGTTATTATTATTATTAGTATATATTTAAATTTAACGCCAATAGATTTCCACATCACCCTTGAGGTACTATTGTTAATGCGTTTTTTTTTGAGTGGTTTCCCCAGTAGGCCTATTCCACTAAAGTTGCAAACTCTATTTACATTTTGTTGCTTTAAGGATCGAAACATCAACGTCAATTTTTGAAGAACTTACTCGCATCAGCGAGGATAACGATGTATCATTTAAAGAAGATCGTACACCCGACTTTATATGCTTCATTTTTGAAAATGAAGATTCGCATAAGTACGTGGATCCGAACATTGAAAATATTTTAAGTCCGAAATTTCGCAATTGTGGATATTTGGCTTTATTCAAAATTTTAAAAAATTCTACACCTATTTCTGGCCGCAATTTCAGTGAAATATCACTTTGTAAATCGCACAGTTCTAATTGAAGGTCGACACTCTGTTCAACTATTGGAACAGTTCGAGGATTTTCGTAAAGCAGAAGGTCTTTTCTTAACACTTCAAAATCGCGAAATCGCTGATCGAATTGTGCAATCAATGCATTGATAAGATGCACATATTTTTTAAAGTCACATTTCGTGCCATGTTCTTCAATGAGAACGTTGCAAGAAGGAAAGAAAAGAACACTATTTCTTTCCAAATGATTTAAAAATACTTTTAATTTTGCACGGAACGAATTGATATGACTCACTAACTCGGATATTGTTTGGTCAGTCTGTTGGAGCTTCAAGTTTAGAGTATTCAGGTGATTGGTCAAGTCTGTGATAAAAGCTAGTTCGCAAAGTGACTCCACGTCTTCGAAAAATGGTTTAAATGTGTCCAGTTTTTCGATACACATTTCTTGTATAAAGAGATATATTTCATTTCGGATAGCAAAAAATTTTTGCAAAGTTTTTCCCGCACTTAACCAACGGACTTCACAGTAAAGAGGCACATCTTTATAGGTCGCATCATACTCTTCGAGGAAACTTTGAAACTTGCGATGAAGCAGGAATTTGTTGCCACCTTTAATCGCATTTACGATTGCTGTTACTGTCTGCATAGCGGTAGATAGTTTCATACTTTTCCCGCATAAAGCTTCTTGATGTATGATGCAATGAAGCAAAGGAAATTTTAAATTTCTTTGCTTTAATTGTCCTAAAAGTCCAATTTTGGACTTTACCATAGACTTTGCACCATCTGTCACTATGCACGAACATTTTGAAAAATCGCCATGAAATTTTTTAAGAGTAATCTCAAGTGCTCTGTAAATGTCAATGCCGGTTGTTGTCCCGTGTAATGGCACGAAATCTAACATCTCTTCGGTACATGAAAAATCATCTTGCACGATTCGTAGAAAAATGCTTAATTGACTTACATATCGAACATCCGTGCTCTCATCGAGGCACAATGAGAAGTACATAAGTGCATGTTGCTAACAACGATTTCAATTTTTCTTCGATAGAACAGGCTATCATAATAATTCTTGATCTCATCGTGTCACGAGAAAGTGGAATATGTTATTAATGTCCTCAAGTGTCACAGTATTTCCAAATGCCGTCACTGCTGCGAGAATACAATCTTTTATGAAGACACCATCGGTAAACGGTTTTGAGTGTTTCGCAATGAGATACGAAATGGCATACGACGCACGAATCGTTTTGTCTTGAATATCTTCATTATCACAGACGTTCGAAATTGCATCAAAACGTTGCTGATACACTAATTTTAATGCTGCAATCAAAGCAGATTTTTCGTGTCCCTCATACACTGAATACTCCTTTGAATGTTTACACTCATAATGTCTATGAATCACATATTTTTTCACACACGCAGGTTCAAATCCACATAAAAGACAAACTGTATGGTTTGCAATACATGCGAAGAAACTATCTTCCCATGTTTGATCAAAATGCTGCTTATAATTCTTTTTAGTAGCCATATTTTCTCAAAATTGGCATGCCAATATGTACTACACACAAATTGCATATCGTACAGATACACGAATTGACAACGCACGATCAATTAATTGTGTTTTGTCAGAGCGCTTCTCAAGTATTATCAATACTCATTACATTTTTCGAAAACGTGGAGTCATTTT
This sequence comes from Lasius platythorax, assembly GCA_963971435.1. NCBI lineage: Eukaryota > Metazoa > Arthropoda > Insecta > Hymenoptera > Formicidae > Lasius > Lasius platythorax. The sequence goes on from OZ020537.1 coordinate 16,370,108, forward strand.
GCGAATAAAGCCAAATATCCACAATTGCAAAAATCTGTATGTTATGCAATTTGTGTGTAGTACATATTGGCATGCCAATTTTGAGAAAATGGCTATTAAAAAGAATTATAAGGAGCATTTTGATCAAACATGGAAAGACAATTTCTTCGCATGTATTGCAAACCGTACAGTTTGTCTTTTATGTGGATTTGAACCTGCGTGTGTGAAAAAATATGTGATTCATAGACATTATGATTGTAAACATTCAAAAGAGTATTCAGTGTATGAGGGACACGAAAAATCTGCTTTGATTGCAGCATTAAAATTAGTGTATCAGCAATATTTTGATGCAATTTCAAACGTCTGTGATAATGAAGATATTCAAGACAAAACGATTCGTGCGTCGTATGCCATTTCGTATCTCATTGCGAAACACTCAAAACCGTTTACCGATGGTGTCTTCATAAAAGATTGTATTCTCGCAGCAGTGACGGCATTTGGAAATACTGTGACACTTGAGGACATTAATAACATATTCCACTTTCTCGTGACACGATGAGATCAAGAATTATTATGATAGCCTGTTCTATCGAAGAAAAATTGAAATCATTGTTAGCAACATGCACTTATGTACTTCTCATTGTGCCTCAATGAGAGCACGGATGTTCGATATGTAAGTCAATTAAGCATTTTTCTACGAATCGTGCAAGATGATTTTTCATGTACCGAAGAGATGTTAGATTTCGTGCCATTACACGGGACAACAACCGGCATTGACATTTACAGAGCACTTGAGATTACTCTTAAAACATTTCATTGCGATTTTTCAAAATGCTCGTGCATAGTGACAGATGGTGCGAAGTCTATGGTAGGGTCCAAAATTAGACTTTTAGGACAATTAAAGCAAAGAAATATAAAATTTCCTTTGCTTCATTGCATTATACATCAAAAAGCTTTATGCGGGAAAAGTATGAAACTATCTAGTAACAGCAATCGTTAATGCGATTAATATCCGAGTTAGTGAGTCATATCAATTCGTTCCGTGCAAAATTAAAAGTATTTTTAAATCATTTGGAAAGAAATAGTGTTCTTTTCTTTCCTTCTTGCAACGTTCTCGTTGAAGAACATGGCACGAAATGTGACTTTAAAAAATATGTGCATCTTACCAATGCATTGATTGCACAATTCGATCAGCGATTTAAACTGTGCGATTTACAAAGTGATATTTCACTGAAATTGCGGCCAGAAATAGGTGTAGAATTCTTTAAAATATCCACAATTGCGAAATTTCGGACTTAAAATATTTTCAATGTTCGGATCCACGTACTTATGCGAATCCTCATTTTTAAAAATAAAGCATATAAAGTCGGGTGCACGATCTTCTTTAAATGATACATCGTTATCCTCGCTGATGCGAGTAAGTTCTTCAAAAATTGACGTTGATGTTTCGATTCTTAAAGCAACAAAATGTAAATAGAGTTTGCAACTTTAGTGGAATAGGCCTACTGGGGAAACCACTCAAAAAAACGCATCAATAATAGTACCTCAAGGGTGATGTGGAAATCTATTGGCGTTAAATTTAAATATATACTAATAATAATAATAACATATTAATAATAATAACATAATAATAATTCTGTAACAGCGCGCGGGACAATACACGCCAAAGCCCCATACGATTTACAGCTAATACCGTCCCTGAGATCGAGCGTCTTACGTCTCCGCGAGCTGCCTAGATACTATTAAACAAGAGGAGTGGGGATGGCAGTAGGCAAGATCGGCCGAAAAGTGCAAACCGGCCGCAGGCCTGACGTATATTAATAGAGTTACAAAACCAGTCCGAGTATTTTTTGATCATACCTCAGCCTAATGATCTTATATGCTAGCATATTTAAAGCTAGCTAAAATTTAAATTTATTGAAATTAAAATTAAAATTAAAATTTATTATTTAGCTAAAATTTAAATTTTTAAACAGGCAAAAACACGTCTTATTCTTTGACATTAAAACAGCTTACGACAATATCTTATCTGACAAACTATTAGATATTCTCATTAAATTGAAATTTCTTCCAAATACCCTTAAGTTTATATATAATTTGGTTTTATATCGCCAACTCTACTATAAATTTGAAAAAGTGGACGAGATCTTATGGACCTATAGAGATTTTTCTCAAGGAAGCGTACAAAGTCCAATTCTGTACACCATTTATGTATTATAATTAAACGAAAAGGCTCTGACATATAAATTTAGGTAGGAAAAGGATAAATAAGAGCCAGGCGCAGAAATCAGGCGCAACAAAGTTGTTTTAAAATCTTCTTTATTTAATTTGATTAACAAAAAAATTCATATGTCTTGATCCACATTCCCGTCTTACGTTTTTTATAAGTCCTCAAAGCGATCGAAAACGAGATGAACAAGGAGCAAGGAGCCTTGTTCTTCATCTCTTCGATTGCTTTGAGGACTTACCAAAGATGTAAGACAGGAATGTGGATCAAAACACAAGAATTTTTTTGTTAATCGATCTGCTAAAGATGGTCTAAAGAAAGGACCGAAACGTTCAAATTAAATAAAGAAGATTTTAAAATAAGTTTGCTATTAACCCTTTTCCTATCTGAATTTATATTTATGTATTAAGTTTATAGATAACATAAAACACATAAACTGTAAAATTCTTCAAAGTGGCGGAACTTTATACCGCCACACAAGAAAAGAGAGCGCGACGCCTGCAGGAGAGCAACCGCTCGAAAGCTCTCCGCGCGCACGGACAGCTTTCATGCGCCTAGGACTGCGTTCGAAAATATACTCCGAATGCCTTGATCCTCCCGAGGATCGTTCGAAAACACTCGAGAGCTCTTGGTGGATTCTCAATCGTTGCGTTCGAAAACACACTCGATCCACTTCGAGAGTGACTTTTTCTCCCTTCGTCGCGAGGTAGGGAAAAGAGGGTAAATGTAAATTTGGCGGGAAAAGAGAAAAAAGATGTCGTCTAACGCTATAGAAATTGATTCGTCGAGGTACCTGATTATCAAAGATCAGGATATAAATAAAGTGATTGCGCAGAACGGGTTTGCTTCTATGGGATAAAGTGGGTAAGTATTTATTCGCGTATTATTCTACAAAAGTATGCATCCTAACCTCACGCACACTATAGTATGCTCATCTTCGTATAAAACCTAGTATTTTATTAACGTATCTTTTAAATTGTTTATTAACGTATCTTTTAAATTGTTTTTGCAGGAAACACTACGGTTGAAGTGTCGGATGCCGCAAATTTGGCAGTATTTTGGTATGGAATCTAAAAAATCAGCTTGTGAGAATCATACAGATGTGGTTTCCGCCCAGACTCCATGTGATGAAAAGAAAGCTACTGCATTTTGGAAAGATGAGAACGCTGTAAAGACACTTATTTATCAGTGGGTCAGTGGAAGCAGCATTATCCTCTCTTTGAAAGTAGTGTCATTAGAAATGATATTGTATGGAGAAATAAGCGAGGAACTGAAGAAAGCTAACAGTGCGTGGCAATATACTGCTAAAAACTGTGAAAATAAATTTAAGGATATAACTAAAGTATACAAGCGTACAAAAGACCATCACAACCAGACGGGAGTGAAACCGAAAACCTGCAAATATTTTGAAGAATTAGAAGAGGTGCTAGGAAAAAAATCTTGCTTAAAACCTGTTGCTCTAGCTTCAAGTCTGAGGAAGAGACCTCACCCAACATCTTCAAGCAGTGCATCTTCTGACACTGACAACACAACCAATATTGATGACATACAAAATAGTGAAGAGATATCAATAAAATCAAAGAAACCAAAGAAGATGTGTATGGAACGTGAATTGAAAATGTGGACAAAAACCATGAGTGAAGAAAACAAGAAACGTGATGAAGCCAAAGAACGAAGACACCAGGAGTTATTGATACGTCAAGACAGAGCTCGATAAAAAAAACTTATGAACATTTTATGACGAAGCTCCTTGAAAAACTCTAAAGTAATTATAAGCTGTGCAGTTCTACTAAAGCTGCGTCGATATTCACTGCCAGTACTGAAAATCTATATAAAATATATATGAAAATATATATATACAGAAACTATATACATATATATATATATATATATATATATATATATATATATATCTATTTACGTCACGTACATAATAGATTTTCAATACTGGCAGTAAATATCGGAACGCAGCCAGGATATTGATATTGCAGTGCAGTGTGTACCTGTCTTAATTTTGCAATGTCAAGTGCTTTTATTACACAAACTCTGTATGCCAAATATTAGTCCTTAAAGATAGTCAGCATTTTATGTAGACAGAAGATTATTTTTATTTTTAAGATTTTGTTGCAATTGAAAGTCTATGGCCGGTATTCATAGTCCGTTCTTATTTCAAGACCGTCTTAAGTAATGTCTTAAGATGCTAATACGGCTCTGTAATTGGTTTATGACATCTTAAGATTGTACTTAAGACGGTCTTAAATATAAGAACCGACTATGAATACCGGCCTATGCGTGATACTTTATTTTTGTCTTTATTATTGACTGAAAATGATTTTTATTTTCGATATTTTGTTGCAACTCGTGATAGAATGAGACTGTGATATTGAGTTACATTTCTGTTCCTTTGCAACGTAATGTTCTGTAATGGCTCTATGATTGTGTTATAGATGTACATATATTGCCAATAGCACTCCACATTATGAGAAAACTGCGAATGTAGAACCTTTCCAACCATAGTATCATTTCATTTTCTTTCATGCAATTAAGGTGCAGTTTTATTCTAGTTTTATTCCCTCATTAAGGAGTAAGGTGGCTATTGGCTTACGTGGAAAGTGTACTTAATATTAAGTTTTATTAAATAAAATGAAATAAATACAAATAAAATTAATAAATGACCTTTCTTTATTATATCATTTTCAAACTACTATATACTTATTACTACTACATACTATTACTACTACTTACATATTATCAAGTATATTGAATGTTACAAAAATTATCCTATTCGACAATAATTTGATGATATAATGCTCTGGCTCTGAAGAATTTAGCTCCAAGGTATGGAATGCCATTTTGAATGTCTTATATGAATATTAGCGAATTAAAGTGACAAGATATTGTCGTTTTAATATTCCTTCAGGATCGTCTTGGAAGTTTACTGGCCGCCTAATAAAATGATCATCATCATTATCATCATTGTCATCGTCATCGTGCCCTTCGATAATGAAGTCTTCATAATCTTCCAATCCATTAGCAAGACAAACATTGTGTAGTACACAGCTTGCTAGGATGACAAAAGGAGTCATGTCATCACGATTCATGTCTAAGAATTTCAGTCGTCTCCATCTGCCTTTCAGCAATGCAAATGCTCTTTCAATAACTTGCCTCATAGTGGCAAGTGCTGCGTTAAATTTTTTCTGAGCCTGTAAAACATATAGGAAAGGGATAAGAGAAGATAGTCTTTTAGCTATCATGAAGCACATGCAGTCCACCTCTAATTTGAATGTCTTACTTGTATGAGTTGGCCCAAATTAATGAATGGTGGTATCAACCACGACAAACATGGATAAGCCTTGTCTCCAATGATGTAATCCTGATCCACAAAATAAAATGCTCTATTTGCATTGACTTCCTTCCATAGATCTGAATTTCGAAAAACACGCCGATCTCCTACTGATCCAGCAAATCCAGCAAAGCAATCTAAGAATCGAAGTTCTGGATCACACACTGCTTGCAATGTTATTGCGTATTCCTTGTCTTTACTAATGTAGAAGCGTGCGTCCACCTAGAAATAAAGTACTACATTAGTTAGAAACACTACTCCAAAGAATATTAACTCTGCTCTCATTTTTGTGATATAGGTAAGTACCTTTGAGGCTTTGATTGGTATGTTTGTTCCATCTATAGCTTCTATTACATGTGGTAACTTTCCGATGCGCTGAAACTTCTCATGAATAGCAATACGCCGGTCTTCTTGGGGCCAAACAATGACATCTTCAGCAATGTGATTGAGGGCTTCAACAACTCTCATAAAGGAATCACTTGCAGATGATTTCCCCATGTTGAATCGCTCACCCACAGACCTGCAATATACACCACAACACTACTAATAACAAAAATAGGTTAAGAAAATAAAACATCCTACTTTTATGGAGCATCTTTACCTGTAAGAATCAGGAGTAGCGAGAAGCCACAATGTAGATAGCAACTGCTTGCGAACAGGAATGGTAGCTCTACCCGAATAACTCATCTTAGTAAGACACCTAACTTTCCTTCTAAAATCTCATACGTGTCAGGAGTCATGCGAAAATGCTCGCAAAATTGCTGTTAGGGCTTGAACGGTTCTTTCCACATAACTTACAATGCGCAATGGCTTCTTTCGTACACCATGCAATCTACGCTGATATCTTGCCAGCAAAATAGTATTCATTTTCTCGTCTGCCGATCCGCTGGACTTCCACCTCATATCTCGTGGCGTGAAAGATGTCAGCCTAATTAAGGGCAAAACACTTTTGACCAATCGGCCCTTTTTGGGGTCACACATATATAATCCAAAAACAATCATATATAGCCACCTGTACATATTGTATACATATAAGCAATAAATAGATAACCACAAAAATAACTTGTCATCACTCTGCGTACGAAATCCACAGCGCATCTTCCTTTAATACGCTAAGCCGCCAAATTCAATATGCCGACGACGTTGCTTATTAATTTTCTCTTCATCACACTTGACTCAAGACAAATAGAATATATTAGAAGGTGCTATCCTTATTATTAGAAAACTGAAAACAACACTCGGAGATTTAGGATTAGAAGTATTCACAATCCCTGTATCTCTTTTCGTATGAGAAAAGACTAGGTGAAAACTTAGATATTATTCTTAGGGTTTTTAATAATGGTTTTTTCAATAATGGCTTAAACTAACGTTTTTTCAATAATGGCTTAAACAGTTTAACAAAACGTTACTTAATCCATAAACCTAGTTTCATATGTTATTCGTTTTTCCATGATACATTCAGGACAGATCAGGTAAACCTTAGTTAAACTTAAGTTCACTCCTTGCGCAGACACGATACAATTGTCAACGAACAAAACGTCGTTAAACTAACCACAAAATAAGTTTATTTATGCTATGCGTTAATATAATTTATATCAAGATAGTGAATTAATATTGGTGACAGTTTATATTGAGACAGTGAATTAAATATAAAGAATCTTAACAGTGCTTCAAAACGTGCGCATAATTTAAAAAAACCGAGGAAAAAATTTTGATAAGTAATCTGATCGAAATCTTGCAATAAACTCTTTTTCATCCCAAATTTCAAAATAATTTGGTCTCGGCCTTACAACACGATCTTTTCTCTCATCCTTACAAACTATTCTAATGACATTTGTAGATTTATAAACGATGTTTAAACCATCATCTTCCACGGTTTAACTAATCTTAACTTTAAACTACGTTTTACATTACTCCATGTATTGAAAAACAACAAAATGTGTCTGAGCAGAGTTTAAACTTTAATCTAAGTTTAAACTATTATTGAAAAACCGGCCCGGTTCACGCATTTTTAGATTCCTAAAAAGATTAAATTTTTAAGAATTAATCTTACATTTACATTAAATTGGACTTCATAATTTCAACATATTTGGAACATATATTAAAGTAATCTCAAAACCATTAAACATATAAGACATACCTGATGGGGAGCTGACTCATACTAATCAAATTATATATTTCTTGGATTCGCTCCAGAATTGAGTATAGAGACTTCCTTTTTTCACGGATTATTTAAACAAACCAGTTTAACACTAAACCGTATACAAAGCTCTCAGATTAGCTCTTGAATACAGGAACTTTACTTCTAATTAATATTATCTTAGCAGAGAGAGAATCTAAAGAAATTTCTCTAATCTTTTATATAAACTATATATGCAAGAACTTTTTATCAAAAATCTTCAAACAAAACAACTCTCCCTATGTTAGATTCGATCATTGAGAGATCTAAAAGGCAATATAATTATTAACAGATTTATAAATATTCATCTAATTAACAATTACAGAGAAGTCAAGGGCATATTTCATCTAATAGCTACTGATCGAAAACCTCGAGGGTACTCTAAACATTTTGACTCATTTATATTCATCCCCTCGATCTTCGGATTTAATGTTTGCAAATTCTAGGTGTCCAGAAATTGTTTTCAAAGGCAAATTTGAAATAGAGCTTATTGACTCACTATCTCTTTATTGACTTCCTATGTCTTTTTATCGATCAAAATCTAAAAAAGTAGCACTATTCACTAGTTTCGCAGTCGCGACGGCTCTATCTCAAAAATGTTCAAAGCCCAAAATTTTTATCCATCTTTAACGTAGAAGCACAATGACTATCTAGGAACCTATAAAAATTATTTCTAATAAAAGTTATTTGTAATAAAGAAAAATCTTCCGTAATCTTTTCTGACTCCGAGTCAATAGCATTTTTTACTTTTAAAGTTTTTTAAAAATCGCACGTGTGCTTATAAATCGTGAGAAAGGAAAGAATCGTGGAGTCTATAGGATAAAACAATATTATAATTATATATTCATAGCTTATATATGCATATATAATTGTGCATATACACTTACTGACAAAAGTTAAGAAACAAAATAATCGTTTGGTAACTACTGTATGTTCTTTATTTTCTGAGATACACAGGTTGGAAGCAAAAATAGCATAAAGAGATAACATTTCATACATCAACATACTACAAGTTTTTTTTCGATTATACTTGTATAAAGACTACAATTAATATTGAGTCGAAGAAACGAAATAAAACTTTGTGACAAAAATTAGGAAACATAGTTTACTTAAATAACACAGATATGCATGGTCCTGCGTTCTGGGAAACAAAAGTCGTTTCTTACGTAATTTTGTGTGTCACAATTATCCTTGTGACACACACACACACACACACACACACCACAAGAAGGGTTACAGAAATTGAAAATGTGATCTATTAGCCTAAAATGCTATGCTATAATGCACTATAAACTCTCTACATTCGAAATAGAATATCTCAGCAAAAAAAAAATCGTACTGTTAAAAACCAAAATTCATTTTCAAGATAAAAACCAGTACTTTAAGATGCCATTGAGTATTTTTAAGAAAAAAAATTGCTTTGTTATTAATAATAGGATGAATATGGCCAAAATCGCCGTTTTTTGGCTATTTTAACCCATTTATCTCGGGAACCTGACGTGATAGAGTAATTCTGCGGCCAGATTCGGATTCTGCGAGCAAAATTACGTAAGAAACGAATTTTGTTTCCCAGAACGCAGGACCATGCATACCTGTGTTATTTAAGTAAACTATGTTTCCTAATTTTTGTCACAAAGTTTTATTTCGTTTCTTCGACTCAATATTAATTGTAGTCTTTATACAAGTATAATCGAAAAAAAACTTGTAGTATGTTGATGTATGAAATGTTATCTCTTTATGCTATTTTTGCTTCCAACCTATGTATCTCAGAAAATAAAGAATATACAGTAGTTACCAAACGATTATTTTGTTTCTTAACTTTTGTCAGTAAGTGTACATATAATTGTATATGCATATGGTTTACGAGTTCCTAAATCAAGAGAAAGAATATTTAATCGATATAGAAGAATCAATACAGTGTCTTCTCATGTTGGAAACATTTAGAGTGGTATTTCTATGAAAGAGTTGTAACTACTATACCAAAATTTTAATGATTTAAAAGTTTGTTGTTAAGAATTGTATTCTGCGTATAGAATAAGAATTTTTATATTTATTGGATACTTCTTTTTCGAACTACAGTCGTATAAGTGGTTTCTTAAACAATTATTTAGAAATTCAAAAGTCTAAACTATATTAATTTAAGAACGTTTAAATAGCTCCTAATCCTGCTATCAAATGAAATTTGATATTCTTATTGTTAAGGAATGAGGAGGCTGTGTGTCTCCACTTAGTTTTTCCACAAAAAATATTAAAAGTCTTGCTTTGGGTGACAAACTCAAAAATTTTAACTGGCGGGTTTCGAAAGCTTATAAAAGCTCCTAACTTTAAAATACTTTATTTTTTATTTGGCTATGGTGAGGGGGAGGAAGGGGTCAATTGGACAGAGTGATTAAATTCTCTGATCTAAAAAAGCCGATAAACAAACAAATTTGATAACTAACCCAGTTCTTGACCTCCTCACATATTCACTTGAATGGATATATGTATTTGAATAACAGGAAGAATACCGAACAAAGAGAAAAATTTTTTACGCTCGCTGCGTAGATCCGTACGTGTTGATCTCTTTCTTTCGACTCTGTCCGTGTAAGCTCGTGCAAGCTCGGGTGCTTACGTTGCTGTAGCGCGCAGTGCCGCCGCACGCATTCGCGTGAGCATGGGTTTTTGGAACCCCACATATTTGTATAATAAATTATAGTCAAGCATAATAAATAAATACAATTATAAAGCCACTTCTGAATATAATCTGCTAAATTTCAAAGTATTATATATATATATATATTAAATCAACAAATAATAAATTTAACTTAGATCTAAATTTAATTTAGAACTATATTTAATTTAGTTACATCATTAACTGCAATGTAAATATATTAAAGAAAACGTTGATTTTAACATATTGTTTAGTTTAGCAGCGCCAAGTTCTTTTAATGACAAAATTTTTTGTTTTTATTTGTATTAATTTTTAATTTTTGTATATGTTTTAACTTTTGTTTTAATTTCTAGTTTTTAATTTTTCTATTAATTTTTAATTTTTGCTTTTTGTGTTTTTTATTATTTTTTTTTTATTAATCTTTTCAGGATATATGTATAAGTTTTTATTAGTTGGCGCAATTTTTTGACATCATTATTTTTGTAAAATATATTTTACACAATAAAATAATTCGTAAAATATTTTTTACGGTTTAAAATAACACTACTTTGTGCAGATTAAAATAACTATTTTGTAGATTATAATAATAATATTTTGAAGATAGCTTTTTACAATAGTCTTTTACAATTGAAATAACACTATTTTGTAAATACATATAATAGTTTTTCACAATTGGCGCGTGTACTTGGCGCCTTTTTACCTTTTTTTAAAAAAGTAAGTTTTTAGGGATTATATCATTCTTTTTTGTAGTATTTGTTAAACATCTTTAAATATGTGGTTACCACTTTGTACTTTTTATATATTTACGAATAAATGATTTAAACAAAACGTTAATCGTGCGGTAAGATTATGATATTTTAGATTTACAATAAAGTATATGCGCCCTACTTAGCGCACTTAACTCTAATTACCATTTTTTACTTCGATTTGATTATAATAAATAAATTAATAAAGTATCTCAATTAATTAATTATTCAGTCGCTAGTGGATAACTAATCAGAGTTTTAAATAATTGACCAGAACTAGCTTCAAAAGATTTATTAAAAAATTCACGACGTTTCGACCATGTGGTTGTGGTCCTTTTCAAGTGAATATAAAATAAACGTTGATTGACAATTAATATCCAACCGTGTCACATTTTATATAAGTTGAGTTACAGATTAAAAAGTTAAAACGAACAAGCAACATGTCACAACGAAGGATCGTCAGTTTCTGAAACTGACGATCCTTCGTTGTGACATGTTGCTTGTTCGTTTTAACTTTTTAATCTGTAACTCAACTTATATAAAATGTGACACGGTTGGATATTAATTGTCAATCAACGTTTATTTTATATTCACTTGAAAAGGACCACAACCACATGGTCGAAACGTCGTGAATTTTTTAATAAATCTTTTGAAGCTAGTTCTGGTCAATTATTTAAAACTCTGATTAATAAAGTATAATTAAAATTATATTCTTACATTAATTTTTTACTTGTTTAAAATAATATATTAATATCATGATTTGATCAAGAATTTAAAATAAAATTTGATATATTATGCACATTAAATATAACTTACATGAACATAATATGGATGTATTTGTATTTGTTAAGAATTTGTATTTTTTTGAATTACAATTCTGTTGAAGCAAAAGCTTTGCTTCAGTTACAAATTCAATTTAAGGTCCCCCTTTGTGTGCGTGTGTGCGTGCGCGCGTGCACGTGTGTGTCTATATAAAATATATTAAGTTCAAAAGTATCATTACACGTTAAATACACTGTTTTGACAATTATTTTGAATACTCACCTTTCTTCTTCTCTCCTTTCCAGAATAATTGAAAGTTTAACGAATAATATTGTTGACTTATATTCAGAAACACCGGCATGCTTGTCAGCAAAACTGACAGCTCGACTGGGCGCGCGGCCTATCTGTCGACACGATGGAACATATGCACCGATTCAATGCCACATAGAAACTGGATATTGTTGGTGTGTAACGCCGCAAGGTCGACCGTTACCCGATACATCAGTAAGACACCAAAAACCAAGATGTTTGAGACCTGATTCCAAATCTGCTGCTTCTACTAGAAGCGGTCAAACACGACATTCGCTAAGAAAACAGCGCAGGCAGTATATAAGCAACAGACATCGTAATACTTGCGATCGAACGGAAAAGTCCAAATTCAACGAAAATCTCATCGAAAATTTCAAAATCGAATACAGACGGATTAATATATCTGTTGACGGTAAGTAGTACAAAATTATTCAAAAAGAATAAAAAATCTAATTTATATAATTAATCTGGTTAAATATAAAGAAACGAGAGGAGTTAATTAAAGTTAATTTTCAAGTAAACAGATGCATTCATAAGAACATCTCGACGGATTCTCTACTATATAGTTATAAAAAAAGTATTTATAGTCTTAATTTTTAGTCTTATAATTTCTAGTCTTTTGTATAAAGTTTTCAATATAAATATTTATTGGCCTTAAAAAGGCTTAATATTAAACTTTTTCGTGTGTATAAATTTTATGTTCATTTCATCAATAAACATTGTAATATCTAATGGCTAATACTTTAGAAAATAAGACAGATTTTTCTGAAATATGCAAAATAAATATAATTTAGATGTAAGTAAATACAATTTCAACAACTTTTCGTATAATTTCCAATAATTTTTATTTTAACATTAACATTTGGTAAATAAATTAATATTCATAGTATAAAAAAATTAATATTCATAGCAGTAAATATGTATTTATCGGTATATGAAATAACTATATACATATTGTATATAAAAACAGGCAAAATATTTATTTCAATTGTGAGATAACATAGTTTCTATAAAAAAATAATGCTTGCTATTTTCATTAATTTAAATAAGCAAAAATGTACATATTATAATTATGCTAACATTTTACGGTACAAACTAAACTTATTTAACTATAATACAAAATTGTACTGATTTGAGTACAAAATTGTAGTCACTGTCTTTTTAGATTTAGATTGTCCTTAGATTAATCACTGTTTCCTATTTACAACATATAGGATTAGAATATTCAAGGTATTGAAAAATACATCTATTAAAAAGTACATACAAACTTCGGAATTGTGTTAGTAATTAAAAAAAGAAACAAAATTTTATAAAAATGGTTTTGTAAAACCTTTGTTTAGTTTTCAGAATATTTAAAGATAAACAATCTCTCGCAAAATTTAAAACTTTATTAGGTTTTAATTAATTAAATCTATCTTTAATTAATCAAACGTTAAAAAGTATAGATAAATAATAATTAATAATAATTTCTTAATATAATTTCAAATAAACTTTATTGAAACATCATTTTGATGCAACGAATAAAAAGTATTTAATGAAAAATATAAATAAGATATAAAAAAGAAAACATCTAATTTTATAAAATAATAAAATGAGCATTAGAAGGAAATGTGGTTGCCAATATAACTGTAGATGAAATCAGACAAGAATAAATTACAAATATATACGTTTCGCAATTCAGGTCTAAATCCTTCCGATGAGAATTAAAAATAAAATTAAATAAACATGATAAAAAGCATTATTATAAATAATCAGTAACAGACGGTAAGTAAAAAGTGGTCCAGTTAAAGGAGATCTCTCTGGTGTGTTCTCTAATATCAGCTGTTAACCACTACACCGTTTTCCCAAGAACATGTGGAAAGTAGAGACAAAAAATTATTTCGATCTATAATATGTGTAGTGACAAAAGCGATAAAAGACATAAAAATATAATAAAAAGAAGAGATCCTCTATAAATGGAATAATTGACAGCAGGATCATCACATCTAGTTTTATTTATTTATTTTTTTTCGTAAAAGAAGATAACAGCATTTCATATTCTTTAAAAAATTAGTAGATGAAGTAGCATACATAATTTTTAAGACTATATATTAAAGACTGTTAAGATATACGTTATTCCTTTATTAATAGGCGAGAAGAATATCGAACGAGTGCTGTCATGGAAATTTGGAATTCTGGATAAAGACGGGAACGGTTACTTAGATACGGCAGAGTACAAGGAACTTAGAAGGCTCGCTAAAAAGGCGGTGAGACCGAAAAAGTGCGCACGAACGTTTGCTCGTACATGCGACCTAAATCGAGACTTAAAGCTCTCCAGGCAGGAATGGGGTGCTTGCCTCGCGAATGACTTCACTCGTAAGTTATACACATACCGCATGTCTTTTTTGTCAGATAGTGAACTGACACTACATACATACATGACACTACGTACATACAGACATGAATAATGGCGAGTAATAGATGCACGTAATAATTCCTTAAAAAAAATATTATACATTCGTATAAATATTGATCTCTTATTATAAATATTGTCTCTCTCGATTTAATGCTAAAATATAAATGGTATTTATTTGACAATGCAATATTTATGGTTAATACAAAGTGTTAAACATTATTAAAGTACATAATTATTTAAAAAAGTAATTGCAAATTCAAATTGAAAGGCATTTCAAAAAGATACGTACACTTTTCAATTAAAAGTATATTCACTATAAATAAAAAGAATGATTATACATATATGTATATTGTAACGGTTCGCCTTTCCCGACACCTCGGATCGGCTCGCCGGTGTCAGGATTCGGGGGAAGGGGGAAATTCAAACTCACTTATCCTCTGAATCTACTTTATTGAACACTGATCGTGGACAGGGTTACAATGTAGGCGGTGAGCCGTCCGTGTTATATAGATATTTACTATGTGCTACGCGGTATTTACAATGCGGTTTGCGGACCCGTAGATTCGCGGGTCTTACAAGCGGGATTACAAGCCGGTTCGCGGATCTTATCACTACGCGGTGCAATTCCGATAATTTTGGCGCCGTAATGTAAAAGTGAATTCCAAAGGGATTTTTAGCGGGGAATACGGGAAAAATACTTAAAAAATTCCACGATCAATAGATACTAAATAAGCAATATTGACGCCAATATACTTTTGTATACTGGATACACGCTTGACCTCGAATCTATCATAAATTTACACATGTACTTATACTATATGTATGTATGAATTATTACTTAAAATAAAGATTCACCCCTCAGACATGGGTTGGGTTAGATTAGTTTTTTTTCGGGATAGGGCAGAGCCACTGATCTATATATTATCTGGATAGCTGACTGGCCCTGTGGCGCTGTACTCAATTGAAGTCCGCCATCTTAGAGGGAATGTTAGGTATGTAAGACTGTGTAAGACTGTGCATACACAGCTGAGAGTTTCATTTTAAGAGATCAAAACCCCATATAGATGATGTACAAAAAAATCAATTTCTCAACCTTTTTTATTTTAAACATTCATCAATTCTTGTTGAAACTGCTTTTATCAAGTTTTTCGGAATTAATTAATTCAATCTTACATTTAAACTGTTTTCATAATAATGCATTGTTTTAAACATCAAGTTATCTTTGTAGAAAATTCTTTTTCCTTATTGAAAAGATAAAAAGAAATTGTTCGACACATGTGTGAAATAATTATAGAAATTGATGAACACATCTGTGAAATAATTGTATATATTGAATTATAGATATTGGATTCAACAACTTGTTATAATGCGTGCATAAGAAGTCTATAAAAATTCAAAATTTGTTACGATAGCATTTCTTATCGAATTAATATCGTTCCACTCTTTACAAACCTTGATTTTTTTCAATTACCCGTCTATTTTCAGGTAGTAAATCTTAATCTCGTTGAAAAATGTCATAATGGAATTTTACTCATTCAAAAATCGCGCGTTTATTTCCAACTTTCCCTCTCTCAGGGCGCCGTTCAATTGGGTACATATTTGCGCCTCGAGAACAAAGGGCATCGCTATCCAGATAATATATAGATCAGTGGGCAGAGACCCTACCCCGCCCACACGTTCGATTTATTACACATAAATAAATGAATCTGCTAAGAATACATTTTATAAAACGTACATAGTGTCTGAAAATTACATATAATTCGTGGAAATTCTTTTGTTAATTACTTTTCAATAAACAATGAGCGACACTTAAAACCTTATGGAGGATACTCAGGACAGAGACCTCGACAACATATGTCAAAAGGTCATTGACTTTTGAAGGAGCTGACCTTATGTGAACATTTACCGTTTTTTGTTTTGATTTCTTCTCCAATTGAATATTTTCGGTTATTTTCTTTCTCTTATTAAAAATCAAATCTTTTGTTTTCTTTAAATAGATTTTTAGTTAAAAAATAATAATAAAGGAAGCTCATGATGTGTTCTGTTTACATAGTTTACATCGTTATTTTATTGTTATGATTTCTGTTCTAATGAAATATTTCTTGTTAATTTTTTCTCCTGTTGAAATTCAAATTTTACGTTTTGTAAAATATTCATATTATTACTATATCTTTCAAACTATTGATCCTAGAATTTTTTAATTATTTTTCCCGTATTCCTTGTCAAAAATGCTTTTGCAACTCACAGTTAAAACGTGGCGCCAAAGATCAGAAATTATCGAAATCTTGCCCTACACGATATTTACAAGCAGGTTCATGTATTCTTGCAGCCATCTCCTGATTACTCCGACCGCACGGGAATAGATGTTGAGCGTTTTTAATCTTTTTCTCGGTATTCTCGCATCGATCCTTACCGCCACGACCGATCGATCACGCGATGAAAAGTTTTCCGCTCCCGTCAAGTTTTCTCGATTGACGGTTTGTATCCCGACATCTGGAAGGCCATCGCACCTGCATAGAATTCGCAGGCGATTTCGATACGCGTTTACTTAGAAAGTCGCGACTCGTCGTCAATATGCATCACGCAATGCATACGATAGGTTTGGATCTGAATAGTGACTTGCCCATGGACGTAATATACATGGACTCCGCATACGGCCAGAAAAGTGAAGCCAACATATAGAAAGAGAGAAAAAGACAGAGAATCGAGCCCCTCTGTTCTCTGTCTCTGTCTCTCTCTGCGCGGAATGCGCGCGCAATAAAAGAGAGAAACGAGCCCCTCTATTCTCGCTCTCTTTCTAGATGTTGGCTTCACTCAATTAGACGGCAGAACAAAGGGCGTTCGGATGTTCCATGTATACTACGTCCATGGACTTGCCACAAATATAATCCCACGAGCACAAAAACCATCCGCGCGCTACGTACGGACTATCCGTACCAATACATACGCGCGCACCCCGTTAGATCCGCCTTCCACAGTCTGTCGTATTTCATATATGTATATCTTCGGAGATTTTACCGATTTAGCAAATACTCGTGATTAAACATTATGGCTGCGCAAAAGAATATACTGGCAAAATTTGATTGTTTAATTTTGGGTGAGAGACACTCTGTATAATATATTTAATGCTATACATGATCTACACACAAATTAATTATTTCTGTTTATTGTTAACTTGATTTACTTTTATTTAATAATTTAATTTTATCACTCATTTGCATTACTTGTATTAGTAATATTTCCATTATTATGAAGATTGGATATTTACTATTATAAAAATATACTGAATTTCGACTGTTTTCTTTTTATCTTTTTTCTCTCTTAGAGCGGATCTTAAAATAATTATATAAATTTTTCGTATTGTATTAAAAGTAATTACTTATTATCAGTAAATGATAATAAATAGCAACTTATTAATGCTTGATTTAATGGTTCAATATATTTATAAAAGTAATGCATGCTTGGGGGGGGGGGGGGAAGGGGGCAGATTAACCTTCTATTTAAAATTTTGAGAGTAACGGAGTGAAATCAAATCCTATTTATTAAATACAGAAAGAACATTATAACATTATAACAAATTAATGCATTTTTCACAGTTTTGAAAAGTAGTCCAACATCTATTCATCCTTTACCGATATTTAACGGTGATCTACCAGATACTAAGGAGGAAGGCGACGGTAAGTTTTACTTGTATTCAGTTATAACTTCAGAAACTATTTTCTCATATTTATGCTAAGAAAAAATTTATACGTCAACAAAAGAAAATTAAACAAAATTTAGAGTTTCTTATATTATTCTACTTTTATTTTTATATAATTTCTTAATACTTATCGTGGTAAATATTCCGATTACAAGAATTAGCTCAAATGATCTCGACATATACAGTGTGTCTACAAAGTTTTAGGACTACATTAATTAAAAATAATAAATCTCAAAAAATACCGTAATTCCTGTCTAGTCTTTAACATAATACCCTCCTAGTGCTATACATCGATTGGCACGGTCGTATAGTTTCTGGATATTTCTGTGGAATTATTGTGCTGGAATGCTGAAATGGAAAAAATGATGTCCCTTTAATGGCGAGTTTACTTTAGGGAACAGAAAATAATCAGCAGGTGCCAAATCTGGCTAATAAGGGGGTTACCTAAGAACAGTAACATGTTTCTTTGCAAGAAACTGCATGACAACTTGTCACAACTCGACTACTGTCAGGCAGTTTCTTGCAAAGAAACATCCCAGTAAGCAAAATGTTAGCAGTATGCGCACAGATTGGCAGCAAATTTGATTAGAATACCACACCAAAACCATAGCCATCTGTATCCGCATTAAGCTCGTGTTCTGTCGATAGAGCCTGCTGACAGGCAATGTGAGCAGATTGGCAGCAGAAACCGCGCAGAGCCTGCGCATATAACCTGAGAGCAAATTGGCGGCAGAAACCGAGCAGGACTTGCAGCTCCTTGCCATTTAAATAGAATAGTAACGTAAATAGTTATTTATGAAAACTCTTAATAATTGATTCGATCTCATTAAACACACTTATAATGCAATAAAATTGAATGTTACAAGTGCATAAGTGTTATCGGTGAGTTATCGGTTAATTATAATTTTCTTCTCATAAATATTACAGGTAATGTAACATATGCTATATCGTATAGTTATATCTTACATAGCAAACGATTAGTTCAATTTAATTAAATTAATAATAAAGTAAATGGTGAAAATAACTAAATTTAATTTATAAAACTCGAGATATAATTTATTTGAGAATTAAACTTGATGTGAGAGAAATAAACCGGGAACAAGGAGTCCCTCATAACCCTCTCTCCCTTCCCCGAGGGGGGAGGGTACCTATAGAAGGTTTCCCCAGCGGAACAAAAAAAAAAAAAAGGCGTCGAGTACTCAATTTAAGGAAAGGTTTATTACAGTATACAGGGTGAAACAATAACTATTAGCACCTTAAATGTCTTCGAATCTAGGGTTGAATCTCTCGGGCGTTGTTGAAAAACAACCCGCGTTGCCAAGGAGAGCGCTTTGCACCTTTTACGGCTATGATGTACCGGGCGTCCAGCGCGGGCATAAAAATATATACAGGGTGTCCCATTTTAAAGTTTACAGTGCTACATCTCGCGAACCAATGATTTTATTGAAAAATGTTTCAAATAGAATTTACTCTGTTTCAAGGGGGACATCTTATTATGAACACAAGTCCTATCTAGGTGGAGGCGCTTCGGAGATATCATGGTCACCTTGAATTTTTTAAATGGAACTACCCTATTTTTTTACATAAATCGATTCCTTGCAATATTCTGCATAAAAAATTATGAGGGTAGGATGGCCAAAAAATGAATAGTTTACAAGATATTTTATACTTAAATTTGACATAATCTTACGTAAACTATGAAATATCTCGTAAAATATTTATTTTTCGATGATCTTATCTCAATACTTTTATGCACAAAATAATGAGAGGAATCAATTGATGTAAAGAAAACACATAGTTGTTTTTA
Organism: Lasius platythorax; assembly: GCA_963971435.1. Taxonomy (NCBI): domain Eukaryota; kingdom Metazoa; phylum Arthropoda; class Insecta; order Hymenoptera; family Formicidae; genus Lasius; species Lasius platythorax. Next base: position 16,390,205 of record OZ020537.1, read on the forward strand.
AGAAAAAGTATGTAATTTGCGACTAACAGCTAAATATTTTTTCTTATAAACAACTATGTGTTTTCTTTATGCCAATTGATTTCTCATTATTTTGTGCATAAAAGTATTGAGATAAAATCATCGAAAAATGTATATTTTACGAGATATTTCATAGTTTATGTAAGATTATGTCAAATTAAAGTATAAAATATCTCGTAAACTATTCACTTTTTGGCCATCTTGCCGTCATAATTTTTTATGCAGAATATTGCACGGAATCGATTTATGTAAAAAATATAGGGTAATTCCATTTAAAAAATTCAAGGTGACCTTGATATCTCCGAAGCGCCTACACCTGGACAAAAATTATTATCGCCATATGATAGCCCCCTTTGTACCGTGCAATTTTGATTACACAAATCTTCGTCTAGACCTTACAGATTCGAAGATGTTTAAGGTGCTAATAGTTATTGCTTCACCCTGTATAATGAACGATTTGAGTAACGAAGTGTAGAATAAAGACGCACGAGAGCTACAGACAGACAGCGTTAGATAGTAGAGAAAAAGCGCCATCATCGCATGCGCGCTGTAATCCGTCCAGTCAGCATCGAGGGCAGCATACGTGATAGGCGCGAAGTACGAAAACTAAATGGCCATAATATGGCCTTCCTCAACAAAACTCTTGCTTTATGCTTCAAATAGGCAGTAACCGAATAATTTTCCATTTAATCCAAATCCTGTTGAATCCAATCAGTTTAATTAATATTCTGAATCTCATATTGGGCTTGTATCAGATATCAGAAATTAAATTGATAGAAATAATTACTTTTGATCTTTTATTAGTTTCATTAGTAGCCGCGATTTGCAGACTTTATATCTATTTGGCAGAAATTTGATTACGAAAAAGTACATCGCATAGCGGTAACCAAAGGAACTATGAAATCAATGTAGTTCCTGCTGCCAGCTGCCAGATCAATTTGCCATCAGATTGCACGCGCGCAAATCCTGCTCGGTTTCTGTCTGACATCAAATTGCATTGCGCAGATTCTGCTCAATTTCTGCCGCCAATCTGACATAAAATTGCATTACGCAGATCCTGCTCGGCTTCTGCCGCCAATCTGCTATGATAATTCTGTGCAAATCCTGCTCGGTTTCTGCTACTGATCTGCTGTCAAATTATGTCAAAAGGTTTTGTAACATTTATGCTGACATTCTGCTATCATTATCTGATATAACAGGTTTTGTATACAATCTGCAATCTTTCTGCTAACAAAAATGTATAGCAGACATTTGACAAAATCTGTTCAAACGGACTTTGCTGACTGGGATGTTACAGTTCTTAGCCACCCTCCTTATTCGCCAGATTTGGCACTTGCTGATTATTTTCTGTTCCCAAAAAGTGAAATCGTAATTAAAGGGACTCATTCCATCTCAGCCAGAAAAACGTGACGAGTGATCTACACAGTATTCCAGTACAAGAATTCCATAGAGGTATCCAGAAGCTACGACCGTGCCAATCGATGTATAGCACTAGGCGGGTATTATGTTGAAGACTAGATAGGAATTGCGGTACTTTTTTGAGATTTATTATTTTTAATTGATGTAGTCCTAAAACTTTGTAGACGCACTGTCTATGATATCAAGGTCATGATCCTGAATAACCTCCAAAAAATTTTAGCCATTGTCCTTGTTGTTTATTAAAAAGTTTATAAACATATACAAAGCAAGATAAACTCACAACAAAAAATTAAATATTCACAGTTTATATAGGTATTATTACATATAAAAACTTAGCTAAACATACAGACCTTTATATAAAATGTTCAAAAATCTAAAAATTTAAAAGTAAATATATAAATAATCAAGGAACTTTACATGGATTTACAATTTTCCACACGAAGCGAGGTCCATTCCACAGCGCTCTTTGCTTCCAGTGCAAAACGAAATATATACTAATATAGTTTCACATAAAAAAAGTTCCATATGAGATACAATTTTGCGCTACATATGTTAGAGGTTTACTTTTGTTATAACTCAAAAGTATTACTACATATCAAAAACTATAAGAGTAGAGTAAAGCAAACGCAGTCGTTTGAAATGTCGAAATAACGTCAGTATTTCGAAAACTTACAAACGCACTCCAAAAACTACAATTAATAAATGTATTTTGTTGCAAATTTAAGGACTTTTTTTTTTAATTCAGAGGATTATATTGCGTCTTCTCTCAAATAACAAGGAAAAAAACTGATTGAAAATGAGATCGTTTATTAATATCACTAAAAGTACAAAAATGGCACAAAAAAAACTGCGCAATCAGTAATGGCGTACATGTGTGTATGCTTGAGCAGAAACGAAGAGCCAGATGCACGAGCGCCGACGCGGCCAGAAGATGGATAAAATGGAAAGGGCCCTAGCGCCAAATTAAAGGAAAAAAAAACAAAAGAAAAGATTGTACAGATGGCACCATTCATGTACTCATAGCATACATCGCAAATATTTAAACTTATATTTCTAACAGATATCGCTCCTTTTTCTTGTTCAAAATTTAACCCACTTATCGAAATAAAAATAGAAGTAACGAATGCATCGAGGCTGTTCAATAGTCTCTGTGATATTACGTGTTAGTAAGATTCCGTCAGAAATTCTGTATTACGTTAGAAGATTGAACAAAGGCGAAACTCTGTACACGTAAGCTTCTACAAATAAAATTATTCAAATTGCACAATTGTGGAGTGATTCTGTTCTTCTGAAATTCGGAGTCCCAATTCCTAAGGCAAGTCAAACCCTTGACATCCCGTTGTATCCTGGGAGATGCAGCACTTCTGTCCCTTTTACGAATTTCATTTTGCATTAAAAATTGCAAATCCTTGTAATATAATCTATAATTATAGATGTCCTTTCGCACTAATTGTAAAAGCACCGAATAATATAAGGTGAACCCCGCTTTACATAAAAGTTGCAAACCTGTATTGAGTTATAAACCTCGTTTCATATCAAATCTATACAGGGTGTCTGATAATAACCGTATCACCTTTTGTGTGCATGTAGAGCGTGTTAAACTGAATAGGAAAGTCCTTTACTGTTTTGTGATCTTCGCAATAATTAATGAGAAATTAAGTAAAAAAGATCAGCCAATCCGCGCGAGTACAAGCGCGCGGCGAGAAGAGACAGCCCACGCGGGGGTTCAGCGTTATCCATCACTCGTACATAGCTATTGTGTGTGTATCCTTTGTAGAACGCCCCTTCCACCGCTTCGCCGCGTGCCTAGTAACCGCGTAACACTAGGCTGTCTTTTCTCGCGGCGCGCTTGTATTCGTGCGGAATATCCGATCTCTTTTACTTAATTACTCATTAATTATTGCGAAAATCGCAAAATGGTAGAGGACTTTCCTACTCAGTTTAACACGCTCTACATGTACACGAGAAGTGATACAGTTATTACCAGACACCTTGTATATATGTCTGTATATGTATACATTACACGTCTGCATAATTATAAACTTCGTTTCACATTTAAAATATTGAGCAATGTAGAATAAACTTACTGGAAAATTGGAAACTTAGGTTGAATTATATAATCATAAACCTCTTTTATACTAAAAGTATTGGGCGATGTAAGATGGACCTGCCTTGTTTGCCTATACATTCATACTATATTCACTTTTCAAATTTTGAGATTTTGAAACATTCTATTAAAACCTGTGTATCTATGTAACTATGTAGTATCGGTAGTAATATTTATGTAAATTGTGTTCAATATTGAATTTTTTATTATCAGTTTATATTCAAACTTTACTTTGCATGGATTTAATAAATAATGGCTGAAACCTTTTAAAGGTCACTTATGGTAATAATCTTGACAATATGTCAAAGTCAAGTCAGTAGAGCTGGCTCCGGTAATTGGAATATTTACTTTTATTGTTATTTAATGGTTTGATCTGTACATATCCCGTAAATATCTACGTATATTAGTGGATCTTATTAGTAATCTAAAGAAAAAAGTTAAAAATTTAGGAGCGATTTAAGCGCGTGAGAAGAGACTTCCCACTATTACACGATACTAGGCGCGCGGCGAAGCGGTGGGAGTGGCGCTCTACAAAGGATAATGACTATAATACGAGCGGCGCATAACGCTGGCTCCCGGTGGGCTCTCTTCTCGCCGCGCGCTTGTACTCGCGCGGATTGGTCGATCTTTTTTACTTAATTTCTCATTAATTATTGCGAAGATCGTAAAATGGTAGAGGACTTTCCTACTCGGTTTAATTTGATCTGCTTGCACACAATGGGTGGGGCGATTATTACCGGACACCCTGTATATACTAGCGTTTATGTCATAAGTTTGCACATTTTATTATCAAATTTTGTTTGTTAGATGGATATTATTTGCTTATTCTTATGAGTATTATGTTTTTATAATAACTGTTCGATCATTTTTTTATTATTTCATATAATATAATAATTAATTGGAATTATTACAAGCAATGCACAATGTTATTACAACTAATAAGTACATAGAGTGATAAGCGTTGCCTCGTGTAGTGAGCATCCGATTCGTACTCGGCGGGTCTCAAATTTGACTCACTTGTTTAGGGTATTTGTGGTTTGAGTATACTTTTGGTAAACGTATTCGTTGACGGCGCCCACACGTACAATGGTTTAGTCTGTTATCTGTCACCTCCATAAGAGACATCTCTATTTCTAACTTGGATATAAATTTTTGTTCATTAAATATTATTTATTAATTTTTTGCAGCAAATGATTGCATGTCAGATAGAAGATCAGTATTGGAAGATCAAAAGCACAATTCGGAAGCAAAATTTTACTTACCACAATGCACGTCTGATGGAAGGTATCATCGAGTTCAATGCTATTCTGGTTATTGCTGGTGTGTATATCAAGATACGGGTAAGCCAATACCAGGAACATCTTCGAAGAATCGCACGCCAAATTGTAATCCAGTCCCGACTCCCAGTAGACCTATAAAAGGTAATTAAAAAAATTCATTTTTTAGAAAATTATTCATGAATTTTTTCAAGTGAAAGAGTATTCTAATCTAAAGCACGTAAAATTAGCTTGTTTTTGGGAATTTATAAAAAAAAATTATATATATTATTTTAAAATTTTACACACATTTATTTATATTTAAATAATAGTAATAAATTTTTAGAAATAAATTTTCAGAAATATCTTATTTTTTTGTTTTATAATTTTAAAAAAGTACTTTAAAAAATATGTGTTACTGGTTGATATGATTCCGACAATCCTACTCTAAAACAAGAAAATGAAAAAGATTTTTAGTTATTATAAGTGTAGCTGTGGTTCGTGCCAGAATAAAAATAAAATATTGCGACTTTAGTTTGGCATAGTTTTAAAAAATAAATATCAATTTTTCACTAAAAATTTTGACTTTGATAGCTATGAAAAAATATTTAATTTAAGATATCGCGATAATACTAGTAAGGATCATAAACAAACATGTATTTTATATTTACAAACAAATTGGTTCAATGCTTTCTGAGAAATCATGTCAACCGACGAAGAAAACATAATTTCGAGAAAAATGTGTTTATAATTTTAAGTATAGATATAATGTAAAAAATGAAAGTGTACCTTTTTAATTGGCGATACCAGAGCCATACAACAAACTCTCTCTACTTCAAAATGCTAATTTTGTTTATATAATTGTAATATACGAGAAGTACGAGTCTCCATTGACGCTTCAGACGCTCGCCGCTCGGATTGATCGATGCATTATTCAACCTGCATTAAAAAATATTCTTGTCTCCGGTCCAATTATGACAGCCATTAAATGTTGATTAGAGTAAATATTTCCAAAAGTGGGTGGAACCCTTTGTTAAACATGCATGTGGCTAAATCATATACTTCTATATATTATACTAGACCTCTAACAATGGTACTGATGCAAGGGCAGTCGTATCTAATTCGGCAGAATATATAGGTTGGGCAGCCAAGTATACTACAAGTCATTGACATATTTCTTATTTTTATAAGTGCATTACATTTTATATGTATACTTGATGTATGTTTAATATATATTTATATATATTTAAATATACATGATGGATTGTATAATATTAAAAAATATATAATAATATAAAAAATTCGGCAACACACTCCGTTACTAAAACAAGAAAGACATTTACATAATTGTAATTATATTAATATCAAATGTGGACATATTACGAAGAAAAATTAATACTTATTTCACCATTCGTCCTCGCCATAATACGCACATCCCGAATAGTTGTCTCAAAATATATTAGTGTACATCCAACCGTTAACTGCCTGATACTGTCGGACCTCAGTGTCGCTCCATAATTCTCTCAGCTCTCACTGTCGTTGGCGCCGTACAGCGTACAGTGCGCGTCCAACAACGACACTCGATATTTACGAAGCCGCTTATTTGGATGTCACTGAGGAACTACAATTTTTATATAAGTATATATGTATAGAGCAAAGCGCGCATTGCAAAAATATACTAAGTACCTGAGTATGAAATGATGCATAGATCGAACGATGATAATATTTCACTTTGATGATTGTAAACATGTCGATATGTTACATAATGACAGACAAGACGTACTGACATAAGAGTTAGCATAAACGCATATTCCGTTTAGTCTCTAGCGCGAAGATAACGAGTGGCGGTTTCTCCAGCCGCATCGCCGCTATCCGTCGCGTATAACAGCGACGTCTTAAATTGTCTGAATATTTTTTAAGAGCCGGATATATAATATATAGTTTATGAAAAAACAAATGACACTCTTTGAAATCTTCTAGTATTTATTATCAAACATAAAACAAACTTGTTATTTATTGTGTAAAAGTACAATCGCATCTTATTGATATCGCATCTTATTGCTATCTCTATACACAAGCATATTCATAAAATATCGGACATAAAACACACTTATTATTCGTTGTTTAAAAGTATAGTTGCATCTTTTATTACTAGCACAAGTATATTTATAATACAAGTCTAAATCTGACATCTCAGTAGAGAACAGACGTGTTTTTTTTTGTTCTAACTGTTTTTACTTGGATTCGAGATCTTCCTCTTTATAACCGTCTGTTATCTTTTGACAATTATTTTTAACATTATGGACGAAAGGAAGACTTGCAAGGGTTGTGGCACGGTGGTGGATAAGCCTATTGTGTGCGGCACTTGCAATATTGCATCTCTGCCTATGTCCCATACTAGACATTCTCAATTAAATGGTCAATTGATTGTAAAAAATCGCCCAACGTATCTCAATGTATAGATGCCAAAATAGCACTCTTCTTAACAGTAGCCAGGAGATATGTTCGAAATTTGCTAATTTCCGAAGAAAAATGTGTGAATTATATCTGACATGGACAAAATTACGAGGTGACATTCATATTTTGTCAGAGAATCGATCAACTTGAAAACATGTTGATTGGATCTCAACCGTCGGTCTCCTCTTTGTCACTGGAGGAGGATATTATCGAGGAATTAGAGGATTTTTGACAACTTTATGAGCCTAAAGGTGACAACTGTGTCGATACCGATCTTGTTAAGGATATTATCCGAAAAATCTAACCTGACAAGGCTCCTAGCATAAGAATTATGAGATTAGGTAAAAAATGTCGAGGATATTCTAGACCACTACGAGTTTCTCTACCCTCCAAACAGGATGTCTTGATAATTTTGCGGAATAAATTACGGTATTCTGGTCCAGTAAGAATTTCTCAGGCTCAAACTTTAAAGCAGAGAAAGCACCTCAAGGATTTATAGTTCTAATTAAAAATTCTAAAGGATGCGGGCGAAATTAATAAGACTATTCGTTACAAAAGCGGAATGCTTAGGACCTATTGACACTAATCAAAATTCAATGTGATTCATTCCCCTTTAGTTTATTATCAGAATGTTCGCGATTTAAGGACGAAATTATGTGATCTGCGTTGTGCTATATCCTCTCAGAAGAATTTGATATTATTATTTTAATAGAGACATTAAATGATTACAGCTTACAGCATTATACAAATGTAGAATTAGACTTTAATTTAATAATTTTAATGTATTTTGTTTAGATAAAAATTTTATTAATAGTGATTATTTGTATATAGGTGGCGTATTAATTGCAATTTGTAATTGTATACTTAATCATGCTCTAAAGGTGACGGCGACATGTGTTAAATAACTTTTTGTTAATATTTGACTAGATCATAAACACGTAATCATTGGCACTGTTTATTTGCCCCAGGCTTCGGATTCTTCTGCTTATGAGTCTCACTGTTTTTCTGTTGAAGAAGTGATAACTATGTCACCTAATGCTGACATTTTAATTGTCGGAGATCATAATTTACCTCACACATATTGGCATAATAATGATGATCATCTTCAATGTAATATTAATCGTTATTGCCATATGTCAGAGCAGGCAAATACTTTTATGCACTTTTTTAATAAGTTTTATTTTTATCAGCATAATGATATTGTTAATGTAAATTATAATATATTAGATCTTGTGTTTTCCACATTACGTAATATATCGGTGTTATCAGCCTGTGAGCCTTGATGTATGTGTGATCGGTATTATCCGGCCATTGTGATATTCTTGCTAATGACAACGAGATCATCTCTCCCACTAGTTTTTTAATGGAAATGGAATTTTAAGTAGGCTAATTAAGTAGCTATAAATGACTATTTAGGTAGCATTTTATGGGATGATAATCTAAGGTGTGTTGTGCTCGTAGTCGCTAGGGAAGGGACTTTTCAGAATTTGTTCGCCCAAAGGATTAGGATCCACTTATTGTTAGTAAAGACACTCCATACTTTGTCGTAAAAGAGACTTTTCACTAACACTACTGTACACTTGTTACTTAGTCGAGACTTCGTGGGTATAATATACGAACGCGATACGTACTGTACTCTTGATTTTGGTAGTGATCCGTCTGTCTTCTCGCGATCGCTCTATATATACTCTATATAATTATTCGGGAAGGAAAGAGTGTGGTGACCCTGCCCGGAGTCACGTCTTGTGCTCCGTTCCTATCAGCTGCTTAGTCAGCTTCTCGGAACTTGACCCGGAACGTGACTTATTTGTCTTTGGTCACGTTCTTTTATTCTATATTTCTTCTTTAACTAATTGTTCCTTAATTTATTCTGCTTAATATGTGTTACTTAAACTTGATTACTTCATTTATTCCTTAATCTCTTTTTCTTACTGTTTTATAATTTTATTTTAATATTTTATAGCTTGGTCGGGTTACGACATTCCTCCCCCTTTGAAAAAAGGAAACGTTATTCCTAACACGAGTTTTCGTCTCTTAAGTAATTTACAATAATAATTTCTCGTTATTTTTTTACAATGCTTTCTTATGTCTAACAGTTGTTAGTATAGTATCGCCGTGTCGCTGTCTTTGCTTGTTGTCGCGTTGGCTTCTATTTCCGTTATTGGTATGTTGCTCGCTGTGCTATAAATGTGTTCTTGTATATGTTTAGGTTTACTCATTAGGTTTATGTTAAGTTCAATCGTTTTTTCCTTTTTATTTTTATTTCGTCTTATTGCATATATTATTGCTAATATAATAATTATTATTATGGTTTCTGAGAAACTTGAAATTATTGGATATGTCACATATTTATGTGTCGTAAAATTGCCGTTGTCTAATTGTTTGTCTATTTCGTCTAAAGTTTTACTCAAGTCCATTAATTCGTTTGGTTTTTGTATAGTTTTTCTAAGTTTTGCTAATTGAATATCGTCTGTGATTTCGTTCGTTTGTTTGTCTCGTGAGAACGTTAGATTATATTCCGGTACGTGCATTTGTATATACGACGTTATTTTTTATTTTCTCGTTTTAATCGTCATGTCGGGCGTTGTCAGTTTGCAGTTATCTGTCAACGTTATTGTTCCCGTTCTGTTGATTTCTATTCTTTCTGTCTTGTGTCCTTTGCACAATACTATTATGTTGCTCATTTTTTATTGAGTATAACCACGAATTTTGGTTACTCAGCGCTATCCATATTGTCGTATTCGAAATTATGTGTCGATTTTTACAATTTGTTTTATGGCCTGTTAATTGTAAGTATGTTTGTACTTCGCATAATGAATTATTATCTACGTGATATACGGGGTGATTTTGTTCGCAAATATATTGTTTTTTATCCCTAATACAGGTTGATTTAGATTTTCTTGTGTAATTGTGATATACTTTCTACTTTCCGTATCTATCGCTATTAATTGTTGATTTACTTCTACGAATGTAAATACATTTCCGTAATCGAATGTTGGTAACGGCATTACTTTTAATATATCGTACGCGGGGTATATAGTTAATGAGAATTTTATAATTGTATATATATATTCGAGTTATCGTTATACGCGCTGATCGTTATAAATTTTTCAATATTCGCCCAGTTTTCTGCGGCGATGCGGAATGGGAAGTATTAGGTAACAAAAAAAGTTCGTGCGGCTTTCGCATGCAGTTTGCTGCAAGAAGTTATTTTATCTTGTAGTGGTTTGCAGAGTGTAAATTTTTATGTGCGTCATAAGGCATATATACGCATTAATCAATCGGTGCACTCTGATTTGGGGTCTACTCTTTTTCTATGACTTTGAACCCTTTTAAAATGTCAGTTTAATCTGGTGTAATTTGGGCTTATTTGCTTTATAAATTTAAACCCGGTTCAAAGGCTGCAGAAGCCTCTCATAAGATATGTTTGGCATTTGGAGAAGATGTAGTAAGAGAACTGCATAGAAATGGTTTAAAAAAATTTGCTTCTGGAGATGGATCACTCGAAGATGCACCACGTTCACTTTCCATTATTGATAATGAAGAATTATGTGTCGCTGTTGAAAATCATTCGAAAGTGTCAAGTGTCACTTTCTCAAATGTTTAACGTGAGTGATAAAATAATTCGTTTCATCCAGGACACAGCCAGGACTAGTTAATCGAAAGAAAGTGTTATTCTTGCAGGACAACGCAAGACCTCATACTGCGATTCTTACTCGTGAGAAAATTTGTGCTTTAGAATGGGAGATACTATCTCATCTCCTCCATATTCTCCTGACATTTCTCCAAGCGATTATCACCTTTTCTTGACTTTAGACAATCACATTCGAAACAAACAGTTTCGGAATAAAACAGAGATTGAAGCGGAGGTTGCTAAGTTTTTTATTTCTAAAGACGCAACGTTTTATAAAAGCGGGGTTTACAAACTTGTATCTCGTTGGGAAAGGATTATTGATTGCGGAAATGATTATTTTAATGAATAAAACATTTTATAAAAATTTCTGCACTTGTTTAATTTTTAATACAAAAATCCGCATAAACTTTTTTTGGTTACCTAATATAAACCCTACGGTAATTGTGATGTCGCTTCTTTTAAATTTGCTACTATGCTTTCTATCGGTATCAGTCTGACGTTTATAATTCTTTTCTTCGCGTTTGTAAGATGCTCTATTATATCTTCCGTGTCGTGTGTCAGATCCGCTATTATCGCTTCTATCGTAAGGAAGTGCTCGTCTAAATTCACATTGCCCGTATCCTATTCTTTGATCCTTCTTTCTTATCGTAATGTTCCGGAATCTTTCTTCGTTTTCCTGGAAGATTTTTTCTAGGTTGTCTACGTGGGCGATTGTGGTATATAAAATTTTTATTTAGTACTTTGCCGCATGCTGTAGCGTTTGCTGCTGATTTTGCAGTAGGTTTATTTGTTCGGCAATTTTCTTTTCATCATCGGCATCCATAATTCCGAATAGCGTTTTTGCTACGGTGTCTATTCCATCGAGCAATCCTCTTCTTACATTCTTCGGCATTTGATATGCGGTCTGCAGTCGTTTTAACGATGTTGCCAATTGCTTATTTTATTTTTTCATTATTTGGAATAAATGTTGACACGTTTCTCTCATTTTTCCTATGGGGGGTTTGTTATAACACAGATCTTCTGTCTGCTCTATGTATCCTTGCAGTTGCTAGTATCGTTGGTCCATTGCTTTGACATCCACTGTGATTACCATCTTCCATGTTGATTTCGCTTGATTCATTTGTCCGATTTTTTCGAAGTATATTCCTGGTTCGGTTGCAAATTTCGCTATCAGGAATGGTTCACGGGTGTCAAGTTCAGTCTTCGTACAGGTACTCCATGCAACTAAACTTCTGTAATACAGAGAGCTTCGTATTATATTATAATATTTCTTAGAACTTTTTTGTGGTGTATTTTTTCTTTTCGCTGAATACATCTCCATATGCAGTTAATTTTTTTTTGCTACCCCTTTTTTTCTAGCCTTTCTCAGGTTTTCTGTCCTCTCTCCTTGTCAGTCTGTCTTCAGACGTCGTGGCGATTTATTTTTCTTCTGGTGGTTTGGTCGCGTTTACTGAGTTGGGGTGCTTTTTTGTGTGTGTATTTGTGATGGCTCTCTCACGAGTTACATTTTAGTGAGGCTCAAGTGGTTGTGCGTGCTCGGTTTCCGGAGTTGGAGGAATCAGACATATTCGATCATTTCGCCCGTTCTTTTCGGGACGAGCTCGCACCTCTTCTCAGACTCTTCTACGTGAGATTGAGACTCTCGCGGTTCCGGATTTAGTGATTGATCGGCCTCCCGTCCGCGCTCCGGGTTGGGCTCGTGGTCTCCGTCCGCAGCTTCTTCTTGACTTGGTTGGACCTGGTCGTGGTCGAGCCGGGTGGCTCGAGCGAGCAGTTGCCTTGCGTCAGACCCCTCGACGTGGGCAAGGTCGTTCGATTGCAGAAATTATTGCCGAGACCGAGGCCCATTTTCGTGCGCTTGGTCGTGGACACGGACGGGGTTAGCCTTAATAAGGTAGGTTTTTTATATTTTTTATATTTTTTCTTATTTTCTCTTTTTCTTTTACTTTATTTTTCTATTCTTCTTTCTTTCTTCCCCCTCGCGTTCCTTCTATCGGTTTTTCGGTTTAATTTTCGATAAACGCTTTTAATCTATTTACTTGTATATTTACGCGTATAGTTTTTCTTCCCATTTTTATAGTATAATTCACGTCCGAATTCTTCTCGGTGATCATGTAGGGTTCTATCCATAGGGAGTCGAGATTTCTCGAACGTCCTCGGCGCATGGTTTCGTCGTGTAAGAAGACTTTTTCTCCTACCTTAAACGTGGCGTTTTTCGTTTTCTTATCGTAGTTTTCTTTTGCTTTTATTTTTTCGTTTTTGAGGTGTTCTTTTGTGACTTGTGAGGCTCGTAGTTTTTCTTTCAATTCTTGCGCGTAATCATCGTATGTATATGTCGGCTTTGGCGATTGCGACAGTGTCATCGGTAGCTCGGTGCCCATATATTAATTCGAATGGCGTAAATCCTGTTGGTGTGTGCGGGGTAGTATTATACGTGAACATTGCGTAGGGAATCCATTCGTTCCAATCCGTTTGATCAGCGATATAGTGTCGGAGATATTCGGCTAGAATACGGTGCGATCGTTCCAGCGCTCCGTTACTTTCTGGGTGGTACGTTGTTGTTTGAATCTTTTCGATTTTTAAGAATTTACACGTATTTTTAAATATTTCGCTTAAGAAATTCGTTCCTTGATCTGTTAAATTTTTTTCCGGAATACCGTATTCAAAAATCATTTTAGTCGTGAATTCTTTTGCAATGGTTGCGGTTTCTTGATTTTTTATGGATATCGCTTTGCTAAATTTCGTTAGACTATCTTGGAACGTTAAAATAGATTTATTTTCATTATTAGTAATTGTTAAAGGTCCCACGATGTCTAATGCATATTTTTTGAACGGCTTGTCCGCGGTGTCTGTTATAACTAACGGCGCTTTAATTTTTCGCGTTAGTTTATTTTTCTGACATAGTTCACATTTCGCTATGTAGTTCTCAACATCTTTTGTTAATCCTCGCTAGTTATGTGTTAGTCGGATTCTATTGATTGTTCGTTCTATTCCTTGATGTCCTCCTACGGGTGCATCGTGATATTTATATAATATACGTCGTTTTTCTTTCTCGGTATATCGTCTTGCGGTATCCGTGTCGTTGATCTCTTCTTCTTCGACCTTGTTGACTTCAGCCACGTGTCGGCTTAGCGCGTCAGCGTTTCTATTTGCTTGACCTGCCTTATGCACGATGACATAATTGTATTCTTTTAATTTTAAACGCCATCGCAATCCAGGATCCGCAACATTTAATAACGATACTAGAGACTTATGATCAGTCACTATTGTAAATTTCGTTCCATATAAATATAGTCGAAAGTATTTAACTGCCCATACTATTATTAGTAATTCTTTCTCAGTTGTATTATAGTTTTGTTCCGCTCGAGATAATACTCGACTGGCGTAGGCTATGGATTGATCCTGCCCTATTTTTCCTTGTGATAATATTGCTCCGATTGCGTAATCTGATGCATCGGTCGTTCCTATAAATTCCTGCGTGAAATCTGGATATTTTAATACCGGTGCGGTAGTTAATTTTTCTTTTAGTACTTCGTACATTATAATTTTCATTATTAGTATGTTAAAAACCCTCATCGGTTCCAACAAATGGATCACTAACATTATTGGAGTTTTAATGTATAGTGTGGCATTATCAATGATCATATAATTCAATCCATTTTTCTTCGAAGTAAATGTCAGTGACCAAATTTATTTACATTTTCTTGAATATGAACTACCGACATTTTTAGGAAATGTCGATTTGCATATAAGACAGAGACTGTGATTGCAGCATGATGGTGCTCTTGCATACAACGCTTGTGTTGTTAGGACCTAGATAACATTATTTTTGTCGCTGGATTGATAGAGGAGGTCACATTTCATGGCACCCAAAATTAGCAGACCTCACTCCGATAAACTTTTATGTGGGGCTATATAAAAAATGTTTATCAACTAGCGACTAACGGTGGGGACGGTACATCAGTGTCGGCGTTTAGAGGCGCCATAGGCGCCAAAACTTTGTTCTGCGGACTGATGTGCAGCCCATGAGATGAGTAACGGGAGCTAATGCGCTCCGTTACAGTGTGTTTGATATCGCATAGCCACGTTTGCGATGCAGGCGCAATTAATTGATCGCGATTCCTAATCATTTCTCGCGTTTTTGTGCTCAAACGGCAAATTCGCCGTTTGTTTAGCACGCATAATAACGACAACCTTTCTCCTTTGTTAAACTCTCGAACTTTCTGCAAATTGTTACGTCGTCTTGAAAGTCAGAAAATATCAGCAACGTTAGTTTTTTTCGCATTATAAAAACATGTGCAATAGAAATATCGCCAACTGTCTCAAGTCGTCGATCGATTAATCGTAATCGAACAAGCATGCGCGAAGGCATCGCGTAGATCTTCGATTATTATCAACTACGCACGCTGACGCGCACCTCGCGCATGCCAGGTGCGTACTTAATTCAGAGGACTCGTCGGCAGCCAATTAAGCGCGGCGTCCCGGGGTCACCTTAAAATCGGGGTCATCTTAAAATCTTTCAAATTTCTCCGAATTCATTGGCGACTAGCTAAAAGACAGCCCCCTTTGTAACAAGGCTAAAAGATGCGCTCACCGGTGGCCACTTCCTGTCAGCTTTCGCTCGCAACACCGCTCAGTCAATCCGCAGAAATAAACCGCAGAAGTAAAATCGCTTATGATAAACCGCAGTAAATCTCCGCTTTAAAGACTTAATTGCGAAGTGCTTGAGTCTCAAGTAATTATAGTGACTACTGAACTTTGTCACGCGATCGCGTTTTAACTCGATTAAAAATCCTTTTTTTCTTTTTTTGTACATTTATTGTAAATATCTTGACCTCTTTTGTGTGTAAAATTAAAATAACTTTTTGGTGTACTTTACGTATAGTGTAGTCTTAAAATAAGTTTCCTCGTGATCCAGATACTTTCAAAATGCTTCCTTCGCTCTCACACATTGCATTCGCGAACAGTATGTGTGTGTGTGTGTGTGTGTGTGTGTGTGTGTGTGTGTGTGTGTGTGTGTGTGTGTGTGTGCGTGCGCGTGCGCGCGCGCGCGCGTGTGTCACAACAGCGATAAGGAGCCCATGATTTGTCATTTCCATAACATTTAATGATTCCAAATCCTCTCTACTGTATGTATGTGTTTACTAGCTGGCGTTTGTTCCTCGCGCGCTTCGCGCGCTGAGTACGTTTTTACTGATATCCATATCTTGAGAACTACTGACGTTAGGAACAAGAAATTTGGTACGTAAACTTACTTTATAATGAAGATTTAAAATGTAAATTTTTACTTTTCGAACATCTTTGGTTTTTGAGATATAGGTATCCTTTTAAAATAATTCACCCCCTTTTTCATCCCCCTTAACTGGATTTTCGGAAAATGGTAAAACACGTGTTTCATTATTTTTAAAGAAGAATCTAAATACCAATTTTCACGTCTGTAACATCTTCGATTTTTGAGATATAGGTATCCTCATTAAAAAATTCACCCCCCCTTTTCACCCCCTTAGGGACGGAATTTCCAAAAATCCTTTCTTAGTGGATGCCTACGTCATAAAAACAATGTACCTTGCAAATTTCACGTTCCTAGGTTAAACGGTTTGAGCTGGGCGTTGATGAGTCAGTCAGTCAGTCAGTCAGGACTTCTTCTTTTATATATAGAGATTTACTGCAGAAAAGATATTCAATATTCTCCGTTCTTATTAATGCATACAGCTAGTCTACGATAGAAATTCTCAATTGTTGCCGTCAGAGTATGATGTGGAACATTTTGGAAGACTTCTCTTATGCATATCTTTATATCTCACGCATTAGGGGCCACCCCCACGCGCCGACCAACGTAAGTGGGAGACCAGCCGACTCGCGCCACCCTGTATATAAGGCGACGGGAGGGGTCCATTTAGACACCATACAATTAGACACGTTGCAATTGGGCACAGTGCAATTGGACACAATACGTTGCGCACCGTTCATTTGGACACAGTGCATTTGGGCACAGTAATTTTGGACACAGTAGCTTTTAGACACAGCATATATAAACACATAATTTGTAAATTTATTTTAAAATTTATTGTTAATATTTTTACATTGACGTATTTAAAATTGGGCTTTTGCGCACCGTTTATTTGGACACTGTTCTTTTGCGCACCGTTCTTTTGCGCACCGTTTATTTGAACACTGTTCTTTTGCACACTTTTCTTTTGCACACCGTTCTTTCGCGCACCATTTAATTAGACAATTTTTTCCACACTTTTCTTTTGCGCACCGTTTTATTAGAGTGAGTCCCGTTCGGACACAGGCTCGATTGGACACCGTTTCTGTATAAAATATCTCGTAAACTAATCACTTTTTGGCTATCCTATCCCATCCTTATAACTTTTTATGTCAAAAATTGCGAGGAATCTATTTATATAAAAAAATTAGAGTAGTTCCATTAAAAAAAACAAAGATCACCTTGAAATCTCGGAGGAACCTCCACCTAGATAGGACTTGTGTCCATAATAAAATGTCCCCCTTGAAACAGAGTAAGTTCTATTTGAAACATTTTTCAATAAAATCATCAGTTCGCGAGATATAGCACTGTAAACTTTAAAATGGGACACCCTGTATATTTTTATGCCCGCGCTGGACGCCCGGTACATCATAGCCGTAAAAGCTGCGAAGTGCTCTCCTTGGCAACGCGGTTTGTTTATCAACAACGCCCGAGAGATTCAACCCTGAGCTTTTGGCTCGGATTGACGTGCTTGATCGCGCTCTGCATTGTACAGAATCTTTAATAAATTAGTGTATTCCTCCTATCCGGGTGTAATTTCTTTTCGCCGCGAGAACCGAGAGTGTGAATGCGCGAGTGCGGAAGTAAGACAAAGTGTCGCGGGAGCAGCTTCGCCGCGCGAGCGTAACAATATATGTATATATGCTGTGTCTAAAAGTTACTGTGTCCAGAATTTGTATGCCCAAATACATTGTGTCCAAATGAACGGTGCACAACGTATTGCGTCCAATTGCACTGTGCCCAATTGCAACGTGTCTAATTGTACGGTGTCACTTACTATACAGGGTGTTTCAGGGTTAAATGTCCTAACTTAAAATATGAATTTAGGACCTGAAAACAAGAAAAAATTTTCCTCTGAAGGTATGCCCGTAAACGCTTTGTTTAGAAGATATTCACTATCTAAATCTATCTATCTAAATCTAAACATTTTCATTATAAAATTTTATGAAATTATTATCAGGTTATAATAAATAAATTAATAGTGTGTTCCAACTACTTTTTACTAGAAAATATGAAAATTTTAACATAATTATAAATTTTGTTCAAAGTGATGGCTTTCAACATTGAGACAGGCTTGGCATCTTTCTTTCACGGCAGCAGTGGCAGAGCGGCACTGGATAGCTGTTATTGTTTCACATGTTTCAATAATTCTTCTTCGTAAAGAATTAATGTCATTAACCGGCCTTTCGTAGACTTTTTGTTTAATAGCACCCCAAGCAAAAATTTTTATAATCTTTTTGAAGATGTTCCGTTAGACATGAGAAGGAACTTATGATTTCAATTAGATGGTTGTCCTGCACATTACGGCAGAGGTCCACGACAATGGCTAAATATTCATTATCCCGATCGATGGATTGGTCGTGCAGGACCTGTGGCTTGGCCTGCACGCTCTCCAGATTTGACGCCATTGGATTTTTTGCTTAGGGTGCTATTAAACAAAAAGTCTATGAAAGGCCGGTTAATGACATTAATTCTTTACGAAGAATTATTGAAACATGTGAAACAATAACAGCTATCCAGTGCCGTCTGCCACTGCTGCCGTGAAAGAAAGATGCCAAGCTTATCTCAATGTTCAAAGCCATCACTCTGAACAAAATTTATAATTATGTTAAAATTTTCATATTTTCTAGTAATAAAGTAGTTGGAACACACTATTAATTTATTTATTATAACCTGATAATAATTTCATAAAATTTTATAATGAAAATGTTTAGATGTGAATATCTCCTAAACAAAGCGTTTACGGGCATACCTTCAGAGGAAAATTTTTTCTTGTTTTGAGGTCCTAAATTCATATTTTAAGTTAGGACATTTAACCCTGAAACACCCTGTATATAGATGTAAATATAATTATAAAGTCCCGTGCTAATTCTAATATTCGCATCGCCTAGTTGTTAAGTACTACGTTTCCGCTTGTAGTTGTTAAGAACCGCGCCTCCGCTTGAAGTTCTGATATCCGCACCGCCTAATCATTAAGCACTGTGCCTCCGCTTGTACACGCACCGGCAGGAATGAAGTCCCTCGGTAAATGTATGCGTATGTGTATGACAGTCGAAAGCGTCACCGCATACACACGAAGCGCGACGTATGTGTCACTTGAAGCGCGGAGGAGATCAAGCAGCGAAGGAGAAATTGGTAGAAGGCAATCCGATGTTGCATCCTTTTCGCAAACCGCACGATCGAGAGAGAAAGCAATGAAAGACGTGATGTCAGTTAGAGGTGTCCCTACAGCCGTCTCACTCACTCGACGCTCGAATGGAGAGAGTGCGAGTGAGAAAGCTATAGGACACTGCGCTGTCTCTATCGGCTTCTCCTTCGCTCCAATATCGAGCTGTCATCCTTTCCTTTTTTTTCCTTTAAGAAACGTAGCTGAGCCGCGTGCATTAATTATATTAATGAATAGATATTAAATATTAAAAAATATTAATAAACATTAATACTTATAAATGAATATTAATATTAATTATTAATAAATATAATATAAATAAATATTAACAATATTATAATAGATAAGCTTGCGCGTGTTATAAAACAAATAGATTGGTAAGAATTAGGTCTATAACGAGCAATTATGAGTGTTTTCATAGTAATTAACTTTATTATTATAGAGTTACAAGATTCTTTAAGACGGAACATTTCGACAATTACTTATGTCTCTTCAGCCGCGAACGAATGAATACATTTAAATTATGGATATGTCAAATTTTATTTTAAATGATTGCGAATCGCTGGTGTTTTTGACGCAACATCTTTGAAGTATTTTTTTAACATTTTAGTATTGTTGACTATGGACGTTCGATACACAGTTCCGTCGTCCGTTCCGTCTTAAAGAATCTTGTAACTCTTTTTATATAATAATAAAGTTAATTACTATGTAAACACCAATAATTGCTCGTTATATGCTTCATTCTTACCAACCAATAAATACTAATAAATATTAAATATTATTATTGACGCGAGACATTGTAATATTATATACTTGTCTTCTTTTTCGACATTAGTAACATCACGGCTTTCATTTTGACAGCTTGAAAGGTAACGTTCTCAAAAATATCCTGTACTTTACATCACGAATTTGCGGTTCGTTTCTTATTGTCAATTATACACAAAATTTTTTTGTTAATTTTTTATAGAAACACTTGATAAGGGCCCG